>CM060950.1:294106697-294539197 GCA_030765055.1 Mantis religiosa | reverse complement strand
ATGGAAAAGTGAAACAGATGAAGCTTCGCTAACATTATCAAGTAAAACAGCTTTCGAATTGAACCTTAATAAATCTATAAACAGCCTTCCGTTATATGGACAATGTTAATTTCCTTGCTCACTTAATAAAACGTTGATATCCCTAGAGAAACATACATTTTATTGCATTGAAACATATTTTCCTAAGTTCTAAAGTGTCTATTTCGCAAATATGATATTTTTTCCCAGATGCGATTACTTCCATTGTTGTAGTCTGGTTCCTAGAACATCATATCTTCTTTTGAAAAATTTAAATGGCCTGCCAAATCATTCAAGTTTACTTGCTCTATGAAATGACACCCACTTTCAGAATTCTGTGGGTGAAAGTCACGATGTTTTGATATAGAGACATGGTTAAACTGTACAACATGTTTTCATCTTTACATTGAACAAATACGTGCATAAGTAATGGAGTATGGCAAGGGTAAGCAACCTATGACACCCGTCTTGCCGGCTGATACGCGAACTAATTTTGGATTGTGTATATCTATAATATCTAAAAATTGGAAATGATGTGCCATTTTAAGGAGCATGATTGAAATCTATATGTGAAGATGGACTGAAATCACGTATTGTCTGCGCGGAGGTAAATTTGATGTTCAGTAGTAACATTGGCAGCATTGCTTTCTCTAGTTTTTAATCAGGACCATCGATAATGTGCTGTTAGCGATGGTGCTGCCCGAGTTTCTAGTAAACACTTGTGCCGCTAGGAGCGTTGGAATAAGGTAGTTAGTCCACCGAATAATAGATAGCGCACTGGTAGATTTATGTCGCTGCGGGAAGGAGGGTGCAAAATATTCTAAGGCCCTCTGGCACATGATATCAGCTTATTTGAAAACGAATTAAACTATCAAGCTACTTTATTTAGTTTTCTAAATAAGACATAATACGGAACCGTTATGCCTAAAAAGAATAAATTGTCTGCCACTGGTTGGAACAGGAAACCGCCATGATAATTATAAGTACTCTAACTTAGCTCCGTCGCCTCCCGGACTTCAAGCGGAACGGATCTTCTGAAGGACGCCTGCGCAAAACACGTGAAGAGCATCCAGTGCAGCCAGTGTTCTGCGTTACGCCCTGCGCCCTGCTAGCACGGCCCAGGCTCCCGCTGGCGAACGACAGCTTCACACGCCTTCCGCTGAAAGCCACTGTAGGCTGACGGACGAGGAGGAAGGCCAAAGCCCTCGTACTAGTTACGAGTAACGGCGCACCCACGTTGCTCGGCCCGCTGCTCTTCACGCTTATTAGCAGTCCGAAGACTACCTCTTTTTCTCTTCTTCTGTACTTCCTCTAACTATCCCCCTATAGGCTTCTACTCAGGCGTGCTCCATAGAGCGGTAACCAGCATTAAGCACGTCCTGAGTCCTTCTTCTTGCTCTGTGTCTTTTGCGACCCCGCGCGCCTACGATGCTCCCTGTCACACGCAGCAAGACCGCGCCTGGAGCCCAACGATCTCCCTCTCCCGAGATCTCCGAGCCAACCTCTGGCCCTTCCACTCCAAACGCCTCCTTCTCTTCTGTCGACTCTCTGCTGCCTCTTCCCACTGAACAACCAACCTTGAACTTCCGGCCACTGTCGCCTCTTCCTTCCCCTGCACCACCTCCTGTGCCTCGCATAGCCACACATTCTACTCAATCTCTCGCATCAGCTGCTTCTGCCCGCGGTGGCGACCCTGGTTTGCAGCGAGGGCTATGACCCCTCCCTCGGGGGAAGTCCGGCCGTCGACAAGCGGGGTTGCTGGCCCGGCCAGTTACGCCGCAGCAGTAGCAACCACCTTGCAGCCCCCTATCTACATATCCCGAGCTCACGCATCGAACCTCCACACACTACTGACGACATTTGACACCGAGTTCCCAAACGCAGGGTATAATGTTAAAAACGCTCCAGTAAGCGGAGACTTCCTCGTCCGTACCAGGAACCCACGCGACTACGCGCACCTGGTGCGGTACCTGGAGACCCACGAGGTTGCATTTAACATGACGGCCACTGGTACCAGCCACACCCACCGGGTAGTAATCAAACATATTATGAATGGGGTCGAGGATAGCATCCGGTCTCTGCTCCGGGACAAGGACATCCACGCCGAAAGTGTTCAGCAGTTGCGACGCTTCGACCGACAGCGGACACCACTACCCATGTACAAAGTGGAGGTCCGCTCCGATGAAGAACGCTCCCGGCTGCTGGCGCTGGACGAGTTGCTGCACTGCAGGGTCCAGGTGGAGGACTTTAGGCCCCCAACGTACCCTGTGCAGTGCAACCGGTGCCAGAGGCTGGGACACAAAGCTACTGAGTGCCGGGCACCCCATGAGACCTGCACCAAATGAGCGGGCCCGCACTCATCATCTACCTGCCATCTCCCACCGCCAGACCGCTATTGCCTACTCTGCAAGATGCGAGGACATGGCACCCGCTGGAGAGCCTGCCCTGAGTACCGGCGACAGCTGGCTGTCCTCCGAGATAATGCCGCAGCCCGGGCACCCCTCCGACCACGCCCTCAGCAACTCCGCTACCCATCCCCCAGCTCTATGACTGCACACCAGGCTGAAGTGTTCCGCTTTGGGTCCTCAACGACCCCAGTGGCGCCCCCATCCTTCCCGGCCCCCCCTCGGTGCCCTTAAACCCCCCTGCCCCTGTGGCGGCTCCCTTCAGGATACCCCCAGTATATGTCCCAATAGCTCCTTCCACTCTGTCCCACCTCATGCTGCTCTCCCGCACCAACCCCTGCTTAAGCCCTTACGTAAGGCTATCGCAGACAAAACAGTGACATGGCACATGGTCCGGGAGCAGGCCCTTGCCTTTCTCCGTTTTCTTCTCGTATGACCCCTTGATACGCCACAGATAATTGAGGAACATGGGGACTTCCTGGCGCTATTCACAGCGCCAGGATTCTCCCTCCTATTTGAGGAATCCTGGCGCCGTCGCTAAAACCCTGCGATTACACCACCACTCGTCATATCTCAACTTAAAATAATGGACAATGGCAAGATAAGGTTAATGACTTGGAATGCGAACGGGGTACGTCGACGGAAGTCCGAACTCACAGAATTCCTCCACTCACACAGCATTGACATAGCCCTCCTCAGCGAAACGCACCTACAGCAATCTCACCGCTTCAAAATCCCAGGGTATATTGTTTACCGCACCGATCGCATCGGCCGAGGCGGAGGCACCGCCATAGTTATCAGGTCCCAAATAGCCCATTACCAGGTACAGACACCCCCACTCACGCGCATTGAAGCCACTGCCCTTCGCGTCAACTTAAACAACCTTAATGCAACGATCATTGCAGTCTACAACCCTCCTGGTGACTTAGAACCCTCAGACCTAGACTCTCTTCTCCAACTGGACCACAGGGTACTGATCGCTGGCGAATGTAATGCTAGGCACGCCATTTGGAACTGCGACACCCACAACACAGCAGGCACTAAGCTCCTGGCCCATGAAAACAACTCCGACTACATCATCTGCCCGCCCGAAACCCCTAAGTACATACCCCCCCCCCCGACGTAACGCTTCCCCCAGTATTCTTGACCTAGCCCTCATCCGCAACCTCACACTTCGAACCTCGCTAAAGGTCATCAACGAACTCAGCTCAGACCAGCTTCCAGTGCTAATCACCCTCCAAGGATCCCTTACTTCAACCCAGCCACCGCTACGCCATAATCATGACAAAGCAAATTGGGACCGATTCCAAGAAACAATCGCTTCACAACTGGACGAACCTAACTTGGTTTCCCTTGCAGACTTCGAACGAGCGGTCAGCACCCTCGAGACCGCCATAAAACACGGCATAACTGAATCAGTCTCCTTGATACAGGCACGCCCCCACCACCAATCTTTACCAGCCGACATACAGCAACTAAGGCGCCTGCGTAATCAGGCCCGCCGCAAGTGGCAAAGATCCCGCCATCCAGCCGACCTCGACCATTACCGCAGGCAAAACCACTTCCTCCAAACCGCCACCTCCGCAGCCCTCAACCAGCAATGGGAACAGACGCTGCAAGACATTAAACCCGAACACCAGTCCCTCTGGCGATTGCCAAAAGCCTAGTCCGCGAACCACAGACGTTCCCTCCTCTGAAACACAACCAGACTACCGCCTCAAGCGATATAGAAAAGCCGAGGCCTTAGCCGATGCACTACAAGCCATCCTGCAACCCAACGAGGAACCCTCCTCCCCGGCCTTCACCGCCGAAACCGAAAGACTGACCAGCCAGTTCTCAAATCGCAACCAAAACGATCAAATCCGCTGCACCAGCCCTCATGAAATGCAATGGCTCATACGCCACATACCCAATCGCAAGGCCCCTGGACCGGACAAAATCCCGAATATTGCGCTAAAACACCTCCCACCCACAGCCATTCGGTACACCTCACGCATCTTTAACTACGTACTTCAACACTCTACCTTCCCCACCGCCTGGAAGGTGGCACTTGTCCGCCACTTTCCTAAACCACGCAAGGACAACACGAATCCCTATAACTATAGACCGATCAGCCTCTTGAACTCCATCAGTAAGCTATTAGAAAAGGTCATTCTTAAACGCATAAACAGACACATCACTCGCCATAACATTCTCATCAATGAGCAGTTCGAGTTTAGACGCAACCACTCACCACCCTCCAACTCCTCCGCGCCACCGAGTTCATCACACACGGCTTTAACATAAAGAGATCCACCGGGGCCGTTTTCCTTGATATTGAGCGAGCCTTGGACCGAGTCTGGCACCCAGGACTGTTACGCAAGCTAATCTAGCTACACTTCCCGTACAAACTTATCAAACTCATACCTAACTACCTCTCGGACCGCTCTTTCAGATCAGTTGTCAACTACATTCACTCCACAACACGACCCATTCATGCAGGAGTCCCCCAAAGTAGCTTGATTGGTCCCGTACTCTTTAACCTATACATGAATGACATACCTAGCTCCCCATACACCATCAAACTACTATACGCCGATGACACCGCCTACATGGTCCACTCCGCCAAGCCTCAATTGATCCACCGATACCTTCAGAGAATCTTGGACACCCTCACGCCTTGGCTTACTAACTGGCGCATCAAGGTCAACCCCGCCAAAACCCAAGCCACCATTTTCACTCGTAGGAAATCCCACCGGCACCCCGCTCATCAGCTCCCACCACTAACCATGTTCGGTCAAAACATCCATTGGCAACCCACAATAGTATACCTAGGACTCACGCTCGACCAGGGACTTTACTGGCAACACCACATCCGCACAGCACGAAACAAAGCAGCCGCACAGTTCCGTAAACTATACCCTCTACTAAACCACAACAACAGCCTACAATTACGTGCTGGACTTACCATTTACAAAACACTTATACGACCCATACTTACGCATGAAGCCCCTGTCTGGGGCTACGCAGCCCCCTCATATATCACCCGACTCCAGCAACTACAGAACAGAATTCTCCGCCACATTGCCAAAGTACCACGCACTGCCCCCGAAACCAGACTACACTCTGAGCTAAAGATCCTCACTGTAGAGCAGTTCATAAAGAAATTAGCCGCCGATATGTATGACAAACTACCCCCCAACTCGAACCCAGTCATCAGCAGCCTCGGCTCTTATGCTGACATTCCCGGAAAGAACAAACGTCCCCTATACCTCTTCGAAAGAACACTAACAGAAAACATCAATGCCATTGATGCACGCGTACGCCTAGCCAGGGTAACCCAAGCCATTCCTTAGTCCACAACCTCTGCAACTTCTGGTCTTTACAGGACACGCCAGACACCAAGATGCCACCAGGACCAAACAAAGAACGATAACTTCTGTCGACCTCTGCCCCCACCTTGTACATACGTTTAAGCTGTATAACAATACGCGGCATAGAACTCCCTAACCAACATTAACCTAACCCACCTACACTTATATCACCCTATTAGCATTTACACTAACACACACTGCATGCACTGACACCCAGCGATTCATGCAGGGCCCCGGCAATGCATGAACCCCTGGACATACCCTTGACGCGCTCGCATCCTTTGGGTGCCAGCAATCACACAACCGTTACTAACCGGGGTGCTTCTGCGGAACCCGAACACAGCTAGCATGAAACTAACAAAATTCATCCCCTGCATGCTGCACGTTTAGCCTCACTAACTGCATGTGCATGGGGAGACGATGTAGCCTCTTCAAGGCGGAGACGATCGTCACCGGGGGCGGCGGGTCTGGGGCCGCCCCTATAAAAAAAAGTCAATATATGACTTGAACTTGGACTGGGATACACTATTCCATTTTGTGCTTTGGGTTTTAGTAGCCAACGTAAACAGTTGTGATATACACTGAGCCTTTTTATGAAAGCTATTGGTATATGCTACTTGTGCTCGCATGATTTTCTCTGGCGCTTGGGAAACTTGACTTACAACCTCCTACATGACCAAATTGTAATTATTGGAGAATGCAAACGTATTTTTCATTTTGGTGCAGGAAAGTGCGTTATTCGTGTGGTAGATGCGGACCTCATCTGAGATGCGAGGGCCCTAACTTATGATCCAAATGAATTGCCAGTGAAAAGTAAGTAAACTGCCGGTATATTGAATTAGTGCGTCCGTCTACCACTACATGCGACAAAATATAGATAATATTGAAGTTCGAGTTTGGTTGGTTCACTAAGTATCCGTGATTCAAATATATGATGCTGCTATGTGACATCTGTGTTATCATCATTTACTGTCAGTTCTTACACGTTGTCAAAACAAATTCGGTGTCCAGTCGTACCTTAGTTTGGTGTTTACTGACACTTCAATAATTGTTAAACGTGTCTTTGCTAAAATATAAGAAGTGTAGTACCGTTCAGTGATTCGCTTCTCACTCTTACAAGTAGATGAGAGAACTTCCGAGGAGATAAATACTAAATTGAGTAGCAGTACCTAAAATACAACACGGCAGCAAAGTATGGGCCATAACTGAAAAAGATAAAAAAAATCAGTCAAATGAAATGAAATTCCTAAGAAGATCATGATATAGAAAAATCGACCACAAACAAAAATACGTGAGGAGCTAGAGATATTCGACCTGAATGTCAGAGTACAAGAATATAGAAGTAAATGGGTAATCCATGTACAAAAGGTGGAGAAAGAAATATTACTACATTATTTTGTGAAGTATAGACCAGAACGAAGGGGGAGCATAGATTGGCAAACAAATCAGTGGAAACAATAAAATAAATTATGTGGACTGCTACAGGCAGTAATGCTAATGCATGAAGGAAGAAGTAGATGATGATGATGACGATGATGATGATGATGATGATGATGATGATGATGATGATGATGATGATGATGATGATGATGATGATGAACTGCCGCACTTTGTTCCTGCCAGTCCTTTTAATAACTTGAATATTTTATTAACTTTAATTTCAGTTAATGTCCCAATCTTTATGTAGTACCTACGTAGATGCCTTTAGGTATTGCCTATCACACAGTGGACATAGAACTCTGAGCTCTCAAAACTCAGCTGGTTCAAACTGCCTCACTCCATCTTTTTTTTTTTTTTTTTATGTTTAGGATCAATGTCACTGAACTTCAGAGACTTTAAGGTGCTTAATCTGTTAATGAATGCCTTGTATAATTTCATTCATTGCCCAATGTCTGCCCGCCACAGTAGCATAGGTGGTAGCGTGCCTGCCTCACGTCCAAGAGATCCCGAGTTCGAATCTCGGTCAGGGTGAGTTACCTGGATAAGGTTTTTTCTGGGTTTTCCCTTATCCGTAAAGACGAATGTCAGGTAGCTCCAAGCTCCATGGACCCTGGACGCATTTTAGCATCATTTTGTCCATTTGATTTACCGTCCAATATGACCTAAGGTTGAAGGCCGTAAAATAAAAAAAAATGCCCAGGCTGAACTTTTCATTTATGCAACTTAGGCCTCTGCAAGAAAAACAAAAGGGGGACAAAATATACAAAAAATAAACAATAACTAAAATAAAAACATGTTTAATACACTTTTATAAATAAATCCTGAATGCAAATATATAGTTCCGACTGCAATGAACATCAATGACTAAGGTTGCTAGGGTCAAGAATGCTGATGGAAAGTCTATGACCCCAGTCCCACAGTTACTGCTTTCGCTGCAGGCTTCTGTATCCTTTTTCCGTAGCGCCCATAAACAACGAATGTGGGAGGTGCCCTGAACTTAGGAAAGAAAGATTTCAATCCCCACATCCACATTCGGAGGGTATGGTGGAGCGATACATCGAGACCTTAGAAGAACACATGAGGAATTTCGAGCCAGCCATCAGCGAGACTGGGACATCGAGATGCCAATGTACTTCCTGGCCTACCACTCGTCTACGCACGACACCACTGGGATGACGCCAGCCAGCTTAATGTTCAGCCGAGAGTTACGCCTCCCTTGTGATCTAGCTTTCGGAAGCCCCCGGACGCAAAACAACCAGCAACCGAGTATGTGGAGAACCTGGTGGACCATCTCCACGACATGCATGACATAGCTCGTCAGAGCATCCAGAAGGCGAGCGACCGCAATAGACCCAATATTACAGGCCAGCCAATAGCCGAGGATTCCAGCAAGGTGACCTGCTCTGGTTCTATCGCCCTACCCGGATCAAGGGAGGCTGCCCGAAACTTCGAATGCCATGGTATGGACACTACCGGGTGGTTAAGAGGATTAACGGCAAGGTCTACCGCATCCAGAAGGTGCCCCGAGGAAAAATGCTGGTGGTACACCTGGATCGTATGGCCCGCTACGATGGTGCTGTTCGGGACGTCCAGCCTTGCGGAGGGAGCAGTGTTACGGCAATGCACATAAAAGGAACGCGCGTAGCTATAGCGTGGCTTGTTTACACAAAGAAACTGATAAATAAAGCACGCAGATAAAGGTCTGGCGAAACATACAAACTGAGATACATGGAAATTTCTGGTGACATCTTGATTATTCTGTTTCTTTGTTGTTCTGGAAATCTCTCGAATTTGTCAATGAGGTATTTAAGAAGGTGACGACTTGCCAAGAGGAGTGGTAAGCATTAAACTGCTGTAGAGTGTTGTTGTAACGAGAGCTGATATATTACCAGAACGCTGTTTGTTATTGTTATCGACCTTGAAAGACTGTATGTGACGTCATGTTGTTATGTGAGAATTAAAAGGAGTATTTCTACGGAAATAAAGAACATTTGCCAATCGGATATTTGATTCTACAAATCAAAAAGTCACAATATATACATAGAAGGAAGAGTTAATAACTTCAGTCTTTTTAAAGATTTTGATAATGCCTGCAGTATGAAATTAAAATTGTACCTTTAACTTTCATTTCCGTAACAAATATTCATTTACTTCCTGAGCAGAATGACTCAGGCGATTTGGTCTATGGTCCCCATTCGGGAGGCATGGGTCCCCTTCCCTTTGCCATCCTACCTGAACCTTAGGTTTTTTCGCGAGATTTCCCAGGTCGCCAGGTGAATGCAGGGTGGGTTAAACACATCCCCTAAATTTCCTGTCCCTCCATTTCTCACCATTATCATTCCACGTCATCGCTCTTCTGGTGGTCGTCGGTTGTCTTAGTGGTGCATAGTTGGATGTAATGTTCTAAGAATCTTCATTCGTTGGTTGGAGGTTTACCGGTCTCCGAACTCATTCTTGCGGTAGGGCTGTACCCGAGTTACCGAAAGGTGGGGTGTGCTTGGTCCTGGCGTGCGTGGGAGTTTCCACGTAGTAGAATGTACTAGAATGTGCGCTCTGAACTGTCCTCTCTCCTTGGCACGGCTCCATCTGTCTCCTCTCACCTCATCGTTCCTCCCGGAGATGCCCCCAATAGTACGTACAAGTACAAGAGACCACAATTGGGTCTCCGTGTCGATCCCCCTCCTAAAAGTAGTCCAGTCCAGTCAGGAACTACTGAGTTGTCCCATAATATTATATCAAATTCAAAGCTAGAGTTATAATATCAGTAGTATTCTAATATAAGTGTATCTATAATAATTTCATTCACCAGTGCTCGGATAGGACAGCGGAAAGAGCTGATTTTGTGTAAGATATAGTTTATGTAAACTTACCAATCTGTAGAGACTCTCTCTAATTAAAAGAACAGAAATATGAAACAGTCAATTTCTTTAAATAACACATTACTCCAGTTTCTATCGGAGAGCGTAAAGTACAATGACTTGTAAGTATAACAACGTTTGTTTTGTCTAACTTCACATACAATTTATTAGCTTTAAACTAAAACCTATATGGCACAACTCTAAACATAATTGAAGTTAATTACACACTTATTTAAATATTTACTGATCACCAGGACACTAGTTCTGTCAGCAGATACCTACTATATGCTTTATACAAAGTGAGATGTCATTCATATCGATCAGAAATAGTAAATGCTCTGATACTAAACCTTGCAGTACTCCATCTGCTATTGTTTTATAATTTGATATTTCCTTTTGACAACTCATATCAGTGTTTACTTCCACTATCTCTTTTCTGTCAAGATACGACACAAACCAGGTAATTAATTTAACCTCCGCAATTTGAAAGAATTGTTGTACCGTGAGTCATAAAGTATTTGTTGTGCATGATGAGCTGAAATCTGTAACTACGCGTAGTCCCAGCTATTCCTAGCAACAGACTAATAAAATAATAACACTAAGGCATATGGGACAAGGATGAACTTCCTTATCCTCTCCCTGACTCACTCCACGTTCTGAGAATGCTACATAGTGTATGAGTAGCTTTGGTGGTCTACTATCTACTTGTGTAAGTAGAACAAGTATTGCATTCCAACCGAAAATTAGATATCGACATATCGGTCTGTGTGGCACAGTTGGATAGAAACTATTGCTATACGTCTAAAACATTACAGGACAAATATTGCTTTGAAGGCAGCTGAACAGCAAAAAATGCATTTTGGGGAAAGATTAACATATGAAATGCGACGTGAATTGGTTCTGTCTCTCTCTTCCTGTCTCCTCGCGCGCGCGCTGCGCAAGTCTGTGTGAGTGTGTGCGTATGTGTGTGTGTGTGTGTGAAAACCGGAAAAAATCGTACGTGTTTCACTCACATAATTGTCGCCCGTCACCTGCAACATGTTCTATTGCTAATGTTGTGTACCTACATGCAAGGGCAATAAGGAAGTTCAATAGGCATCAAGGGATCATTAAAATAATTTCAATCTGTTGGCTTTATGATGACTTTAAAGGTGATAACCGCAGTAAAAGGAGTTCTTTTATACATTAGTTACAAAAAACTATTTACATTCGCTTACTTTGTGAACGAAAGTCCATATAGACAAGAAGCATCCATTAATGAGAGCCTACAACGGAATGGCACTGTGCTTCTAAGTGTGCCCAGCAGATGGCATTAGGTACGACTAGTTTGGCTACATCCACTCTTTCGATCAGATGGCGGAGATTTTGCTTGTATTATTCTATTGTAACTTTTATGTTTAGTGAACAACGATGGCATTTATGTAGCATTTAATTAAAAAGTGAGAAATATGATATTAAAGATACCCAGCTAGACTCATAGGCTCCCGGGATTAGAGCGCGGTATAGTTAGATTCGAAGCCAAAACGATAGTGTCATAGGTTGCCTATGTTAACTTACTTCTTGTACCATTATCAGCTTCCGCAATATTCTTTAGTACTGGTTTGTATTTTCAAGTGCCTGTTACATTATTGTGACGTTACCTTCTCTAATATGAATTGTAAGTAGGTCGGTCAGTCTTCACGTGAAATGGGTAAAATGATGCTCAAATGTGTCCAGGGTCCATGGGGATTAGAGCTACCTAACACTAATCTTTCAGGATAAGAGAAACCCCAAAAACACCTTATCCAGATAGCGGAACCTGACCCACATCCGAACTAGGGAGCCCTTGAATTTAAAGTACACAACACCACTACCATTAGGGACAGAAGTCTAATCCATCAAAACGTAGTTAAGTGAACGCCACTCATCATTCACGTGTAGATAAAGGAGAATCACAGGAATGTTGCTTACACATTTCTAAGATAGAGAATGAAAACTAAAAGCAAGTTAATCATCCGGGCGTGGCATCACACAGATTATTTCACCTGCAAGTGTAAATATTATAGCCGTATACACCACATGTATGGAGTAGGTTATAGTAACATTAAACCCATGTGGCATAAGAAAAGACAGCTGAAGTTTTTGGCAACCTTTCTTTATCATGAACATTAACTGGTTTGTTAGATGTTATCTCAGTATACACTACAGCTTCTGGTCACAAAATCAAGTAACATTCAAGCCAAATTTAGGTAAGCGAAATGTATAAAGTAATTAACTACTCTGTGACAGTAACCATGGAAAAGTAGAGCCGGATTCATAGCCTAGATATGAACCACGGACAGTAGTTGATTTGTGGGGATTCAAAAACACCTGCGTTAGCTGTTTTTGAAACCCCCTTGTTAAAACTCGACGCGAAATCCGCCTGTCCAAATATCGAAGAGGTTGTGTGTTGGTTGTGTTAGAATCCCCATGTTAAAATATCGAAGGGTTGGTTGTGTAGTAACACGTGTGTCACGTGTTAATGAAATCCGAGTCTTGAAAGTCGAGTAGAAATCTGTGTTTAAAAAAATATATATATTGATGTGCTGGCGTTCGTGTGCCACCCCCCCTCCAGGAGCTTGACGACGACGACGACGACGACGACGACGACAACGACGCATCTCTCCCAAGCCTGCAAGGGCAATCGTGTCATTTTGTTGTATGTATGTGAAATGTAATTAACTGATGAATGTAATTACTGAAAAAAATGTGAATAGATTTCAGTATTCACACACACACACACACACACACACACACACACACACACACACACACACACACACACACACACACACACACACACACACACACACACCGCTCCGTCCCCCCCGGCACGCATGCAAATCGAATGGAAAAAATGTATTTATTCACGTAACTAAGTATACATTATTAATTAATTTATTTGTTTATTTAAGTATTTATTGAGTTATCCATTACAGTTATTGGGCTCCTGAGGAATCTGGCACTCTATGTGTGCTAAAAAGCGATCCTTTCCCTCTGTTCAAAATATAAATGCATATGCAGTGAAATGTTAAGAGAGTCAAGTAAAGATTTAGCGAGGATGAATGTTTATTGCTACAGCTGTAGCCACCCCAACGGAACAGCGAATCCATATAAATTACTTGGGGTGAAATATTACACACACCTGCGCTAGGAATCAATTAACGCAGCTGGATTCTAAAAATTCACTCAAGCGTAAAGGAGACAAGCCAACGAGATATCTATGCAATGAAATAAATAATGTAATAAGAATAATTGTAATGATATAAATCAGCTTAGTAGAAAGATGCCAAAACGTCGAAAAGCCATGCAAAGTCAGCTATAACAATCCTAGTGCTTCTTAAAACGTCTGTACACCAAATAGACGTATAACTACGAGAAAAATGTTTCTAAATAAATCTAATAAAATGCAGTAATCGCTCGAGGCGTTAGACTAAACGAATTGAAGTTAAAAAAGGATTCTAAAATAGGATTCGCAAAAATAAAACATTAAAACCAATTTTACTTAGAGATAATGACAGTAGTCCGCTAGGCTTAACGCGTCGAATATAGCATATATAAGTAACTAAGAATGCAAATACGAATTGGACAGTATCAAACTTTTAATAATACATCAAATGTTGTAAGACTATGCCGTCTCTGTCCCATCGTCGACGTTTTCAAAAGGCAGCGCAGGTAGGAACGTCGAACTGAAAACTTGTATTTATTTAGCTACCTATTTATTATTTATCTGTTAATGTATTCAGTTATTGGGAGCCCGATGAATCATACTCCATGGAAATGTGTGGTAAAACTGAGCCATTCCCTCTGTTAAAAATAATGCGCATGCAGTGAAATGTTAGGAAAGGTAGGTAAAGATTTATTGAGAAATAATGTTGTTCGCTGCAGCTAAAACCACCCCAACGGAAGAGAGAATCCGTATAACTTACTTGGGGTGAAAAAATTACGTACACGTGCGGGTAGGAATCAATTAACGCAGCTGGGTTCTAAAAATTCACTCGAGCGTAAAGGAGACAAGTAAACGAGATATCTATGCAAACGTAATAAATAATGTATTAAGGATAATTGTAATGATATAAATCAGCTGAGTAGAAACATGCCAAAACGTTGAAAAGCTATGCAAAGTCTGCTATAATAATGCCAGTGCCTATTAAAACGTCTGTACATCGATTTGGTGAATAACTACGAGAGGCACGCTTCTGAATAAATCTGATACGAGAGACTAATCCGTTCGAGGCGTTAGGCTTACCGAATTGAAGCAAAATATCACTGGAAGGAATAAAAACATAAATTATCTAACGGTCACACTCAAACGGTCCTTCGGAATAATACAGTTGCATTAAGTAGCAATACAAACTCGAAATACAGCTTGCAATAATTAAAATGCAATAAAAGGTTATACTCATATTATAGATGGCATTATGATATTATTAGTTTGCTGCAATACAAATTTGAAATATTGTTCAATGAGGTAATTACCATGAATGCACTAAGGTGAACAGTGGGTGTGACATATTCCACTTCATCCAAGCTAGCCAATCAGGGTGCAGGTAGCAGTATCGTAATAAAGGGTATAAACGACCAATCGCCACACGAGTGCGTGCGCAACGTAAAAGGGGTGGAAACTTTCTAAAGAGTATATATATACTTACAGTTAATAGCTATAGATCTTATATTATTTAATTTTTAGTTACTAGATACATAAGATGACAGGTTAAAACTCTACTCTAAGTTTAATAGTTTATAGCGAAAGAAGCAGAAGCATAAACTTAAGGATGTGTGCAAACAGGTTACAGCCAGAATGGAAATTTTGGGAGGGGGTGCTGAGGTAACAAAACAGTGAACCGAGCGAATAAAACAGCACATCAACAACTGAAACGTAGCAGACAGCATCAACATGAATGAAGGTAAGCAATATGCATATGTCTATGTACAGTAATTTCCACGTAATGAATCGAAGCGTTGAATAATATGCGTGAATTTATAATTCCAGAATCGATTCTTCACGATTTAAGTCAGCTTGCGGAAGGAGGTTCCTATCTCCCGACGAAGAAGTTACGAGAGATTCCCCGAGACGTGCCACAAGCCATACACGATGTCAAAATCGTGAAGACGAGATACGGTGATAGAGTCGTACTTAAGCTGCAAGAATGCCAGGTTTTTTTTGCCCGAGAGATTTAAGAAGATGACAGCAGCTCAAGTGGATGCTGTTAATCAGGGTGGTTGGAGTTTCGTGTATTCCGGTGAAGAAACTCTGGAAAATGGATTCAAGAAGCACAAATTAACTTTTTTAAACAGTCGGGAGTAACCAGTGAAGGTAAGACTTTACAAAAAAACTAAAATCGTGCTGCACTACTGCTATGAAGTGTCAATCTCTTGATGTCAAATATTTCAGTGTAAGTTAAAGTAATTAGCGTTAATCTGTTAATATTTGTGAATGGAATACCTAACGAATTAGTCATTCTATATAAAAGGCAAATCGATAAGAGTAATAATGCAAGCAAATTTAACGTTTTAAAAGTCATTAATGCATATCTGCAGCCAATCGACGGGAAGTTGAGGAATTCAATTAACTAATTAAACAGCCAGTAGCCATATACAAATGAGTATATTGTGATGATGCATTATGTATAACGTTTTTTTTTCAGGGAAACATGTTACGTGTATAATCTTATTTCTTTTCCAGAAAACATGTTACGTAAGTCAGGATAAAATTTCAATAAAATACAGAGGTGCAATTTAAAAAAAAATTCAATAAAAGACAGAGGTGCAATTTAAAAAAAAATCCATATTAGGGAATGCAGTACTCTGAATGTTCTAAATCTTTGTTATTCAAAAGATACAGTTATCATTTAATTCCACTGCAAATAACATGCAACTTATTTCTTTTAAGGAAAACATGTTATGTAAATCAAATTCAAAGTTCAGCAATGTTAATAAAGTAATCATTTTAAAGCTTAAAAATATAGCATTGCCATGAGTGTTCAAATGTTTATTATTTTAAAAGTGTAATTATTCGTGTTTTCTGACATGTTTAATCCATAATTTCAGGAGGTGTAACGAGTCGCAAGAGACCGGGCATGCAAGATATTCAAGCAAGTAGTGCAAAGCAGGCGAAACGCAACGACAAAACATTGGAATGCGTTACTGTAGAATCAGCGTTCCAGCACAGGATCTTCACAGGTACCATAAAAAATTCTATACACGAGCTAGATCCATCAACGTTCTTGAACTTGTGCAAACCCCTTGTTACCAGTGAAATCCAGAAGGCCATAAGAACTTACAAATCAGGAATTAAATTAGCCGGTACTTTAACATGTCAATATATAATAACTTCACCCGATAATGAAACAGTTGAATCGATTAATTTTAACAGTAAGATGGATGCTATATTGCAATCGACAAACAAATCTGAATGGTATGAAATTAAACTGAAACAGCCTATAATCACCCATCTAGAAAATTTTGAAACAAAAGCCAGTTCGAAAGCGCTTTACAGGATAGATTCGCTAACTTTATACGCATGTCAGTACGATCCGTTAAACGCAGGTTGCTTTAAGCCGCTGCCATCGTGGATAAAATCAAAGAGAGCTGTCGTGAATATTCGGAATACTGACTTTAAATGTTTTGCATATTGTATGCTGGCAGCAAAATATCCAGCTCGCCAGAACAGGCATAGAGCTAGCACGTACAGTAAATATGATATATATCGCGAATTCAATTTTAAAGGAATAAACTTCCCCGTCGCCCTTCATGACATTGAATTATTCGAAAAGCAAAATCATGATATCTCGGTGAACATATACGGGTTAGAGAGAGAATCCATTATCATCTTATATCAGACGAGGGAGCAAAAGATAAACCATGTGAATCTTCTAATGATCAATTCGCATTATTCTCTCATAACCGATATGTCGCGTCTAGTAAGTAAGCAGATATCCAAACATAAAAGTAAAAAATTTGTGTGTGAATCTTGTAATGCATGGTTTTCGACTGAAGTTATTCTGAAGAAACATAAACTGAGATGTATGAAATGTCAAATTATTAGCATGCCTCGCGAAGGAATAAATGATGTTATCGAGTTTCAGGCTTACTCAAAATGCGTTAAAGTCCCTTTTGTGATATACGCTGATATCGAGAGTATGTTAATAAAAGTGCCATCGTGTCAGCCCGATGCGATGCATAGTTGGACACGTGATATGCACGTGCACGAGGCGATATCCGTTTCGTTGCACCTGGTCTGCAGTTATGACGAGACACTAACAACATTCAAAATATTTAGAGGTTCGCATGCAGTTGAAGAGTTTCTTAGAGAATTAACTGTGATTGCCGAGGATGTGCTTAGGATATACGGTGATGTGACAGAGATGCATATGAGTGATGAGGATGAATTAAATTTCAGAAATGCAGTCCAGTGTCACGTATGCAAAAAGGATTTCGATTCTGACTCGATTAGGGTGCGTGACCACGATCATCAGACCGGATTATATATAGGGGCTGCTCATA
Organism: Mantis religiosa; assembly: GCA_030765055.1. Taxonomy (NCBI): domain Eukaryota; kingdom Metazoa; phylum Arthropoda; class Insecta; order Mantodea; family Mantidae; genus Mantis; species Mantis religiosa. The sequence goes on along the minus strand of CM060950.1, from coordinate 294,521,599 downwards.
AATCATGCAACCTCAATAGAAAAACGCCAAACTTTATCCCGATAATTTTTCATTGCCTATCAAAGTATGATTCGCATTTCATAGTAAAAAGTTATCGTATGACAATGAACCCATTACATGTATTTCGCAAACATCGGAGAATTATCTGTCATTTAGTAAAAGATACACATCTAATGGTAAATCAATATTCCTCAGATTTCTTGATAGCTACCGCTTTCTGGATTCTAAACTGAGCGATCTTTCTGATATGCTAGAACCTCAAGATTTTCGGTACACAAATAAGATGTACGTTGATCCTAAGCAACGTTTGTTAATGCAACGGAAAGGTATTTTCCCATATACATATTTAGATTGCAAGGAAAAATTAAATGATTCCAAATTACCTCCTCAAGAGTGTTTTGATAATATAAGCAATGATGATTACATGCACGCATGCGCGGTATGGAGAGAATTTGGTATACAAAATCTCGGTGAATACTCTGATCTTTATCTCAAGACGGATACGATCTTATTAACAGACATCTATGAAAAATTCCGAAGTTTAAGTATCGATATGTATGGCTTAGATCCTTGTCATTACTATACAGCTCCTGGCCTATCATATGACGCAATGTTACGAACGAGCCGCGTGCAAATATCGCTGATTACCGATCAAAATATGCTGGAATTTTTCGAATCTGCGATTAGAGGCGGTATCTGCACTGTATCAAAACGTTATTCCAAAGCAAATAATAAATACATATCTGCTTACAATGAAGCGGAATCGATTAAATACCTATCATACTTGGATTGCAACGGACTTTATTCACACATTATGACTTGGAACGCTTTACCGTATGCTCAATTGAGATGGTTAAACGATAACGAAATTAATTCTATAGATTTTTTGAGCATCAGACATGATTCAGATACAGGTTATGTTTTAGAAGTAGACCTGTAATATCCGGAGAACCTTCACGAGTTGCATAACGACTTGCCATTATGTCCGCAGAGTGAGATAGCTCCGGGTGATAATTACAAAAAGTTACTTGCAACGTTGAATCATAAGGAAAAATATATATTACATTACAGAAACTTGCAGCAGTGTGTAGAGCTCGGTTTGAAAATGAAGCGCATACATCGAGCGGTATCCTACAAACAATCCTTTTGGCTTAAGACGTACATTGATTTAAATGCTGCTAAACGTATTGAAGATAAAACAAAATTCGGTCAAAATTTATGGAAGAAAATGAATAATTGCGTATATGGTAAATTTATTGAGAACGTCAGACGTTACAATTCCTTTCACCTAGCGAGCAATTGGAAACAGGCAAGAAAGTTAATATCACGACAGACATTCATACGATACGTAATTTTTGACGAGAACGTTATAGGACTCGAACTGGTAAGGGAAGAAATTAAGATGACGAAACCGATTTATATAGGACAGGCCATTCTAGATCTTTCAAAACACTTGATGTATAATTTTTATTATAATATTTTGAAGAAACAGTTAAAAGATGTTATGTTGAATTATACGGATACCGATGCATTTCTGTTTGAAACCAGTAGTGACATTTATGAATTTATTAAATCTAATATACATCTCTTCGATACATCTAATTACCCGATCGATAATGTGTACGGTATTCCGTTGATGAATAAAAAAGTCGCTGGTCTATTTAAAGATGAATTATCGGGTAAAGTTATGACAGAATACGTAGGTTTACGTTCAAAATTGTATTCATATCGATACGATGGCAAAACGGTCAAGAAATCTAAAGGCGTTACGAGTGATGGCATGCGGTGCATAACGTTTGAGGATTATCTATCCTGTGTAAATGATATGACAGCCGTACGTCATGCTAAACAGACGTGCTTTAGAAGTTATAAGCACGTTGTTCGAACCATCGAGAGTAATAAAGTTGCTCTTAGAGGATTCGGCACAAAGCGATTTATACAGAAAAATTCACATGAAACCTTGGCCTGGGGTCATCATTCTGTACCATTGGATAAGTAATCGTATAAAAAATATGTGAAAAAATCTTGTAAAAAAGTTGACAATGTATTTTAAAGCTAGCAAAAACATGTGAAATAATTTGCTTTTTTAATGATTTGACACAAATATTTAATTTTTCAACATGTGTACATGCAGCAGTGCAAGCGTGATTGAAGTAATGCTTTTTGTGATTTGAGATAAATCTTTACACTTTATAAAACTTATGTACATGAGTCATGATGTCATTTAAGCAAGTCTTGAAATACGTTGTCAATTTTTGGTGCTCATTCATTGCTTTGAGTTGCTGATGGTATGTATAAATACCTTTGGAGGACTATAATCCCGCTTATGTATGGGGATATAATATGATATATAATATGAGATTATTGCATCTCTCAATTCCTTAAAAGAGGTAACAATTAATTTTAAACTTATGTTTAAGGACTTTAACGTGCATAATACTTAATTTGTTTTATGTATACATGCATATTGGGATAAAGCTATAATTTGGACAGGTGTTTACTATTCTATTGATGCGTCGTTAATTTCTTTTCTTTTTTTTTTTTTAAAGTAACCATTAATTTGAACTTAGATTTAAGGATTTTTCAAGTGTAAGACACTCAATTTGTGTTTATGTATGCACGCACATTGAAACTTTTTAAAATGTAAGCATCATTAACCATTAACTTTACCGGATATTGATTGGATAATATTATAATTACGGTGCTGGGGACTACATTTTCGCTAGTACGCATCTTTAAAATGTAAGCATCTATTTGAACTTGGATGTAAGGAGTTTTAACATGTGAAAATACCTAATGTGTTTATGTATGCATGTGTACTGAAGCTCATTTTATAAAGAATGTGAGCATTATTCTCTATTAAATTGAAGTTAATTTAGGGGGTTTTAACCTGTTGTGGATGCATTATCTCTACAGGATTTATTTAGAATAAAAGTATGGTTTCTTGGGATGGGTTACAATTCTGCTTATATATGTATGTTTTAAGAAAATATATACATTATTCACTATGAACTATGAACTTAGGTGTAAGGAGTTTTAACCTGTTGTCGATGTATTATATATAGAGGATTTAGTTGGGGTAAACATATAATTTTGGGGGGACTGCATTTCTGATTATGTTTGTAGGTATATTGAAATTCTTTTGAAGATTAAACATTAATTTGCACTAATATTAAAAGAATTTAACATGTAAAACACTTTACTTTTATTTATATGCACATGTATTGAAGCTGTTTAAAACACAGTGTAAGCATTATTTTTAGAGGATTTAGTTGTGATGTTCTACTGAAAAATTTCTGTTTATGTAGCCACGTATACTGAAACTATTTAAAAAATATAACCATTATGTTTAGAGGATTTAGCTGGAAAGGAATTATAAAATAAAAACACTAAATTTTTAGGAAAATATCTTGTGTATTTATTTATTTATTTATTTATCAATAAAACATACATTCCTTTTTACACAATATCCTTAACATCGATCCATTCCTTTGTAGGAAAACCCAGCCACTTAACGTACGCACGATTACCACGTCGGCGTATCACTCTCTCAACAAGGTATACATTAGGATGGCGTGTTTTTAGTAGTTCGTGACCATAAAAACCGCCCTGTATTTCATTTCCTTCTGCATCCTCCAGAAAATAGACAACTGGGTTGGTATTCCTTGCACGAACAATCCGAAAGATCTCCGTACTCCAATTGGCCGTGTAACCTTTCTCAAGTAGTCCCTTGTACCTGGAAATCCTTACACGATCACCGACATGAAAACTCCTTGCATTCCTTTTCTCTCGACGTTCACGCCCGCCATTACGATATACACTAAGGAGCAGATCGTTGTTGCTGACGTCACGGGGCTTCATGCGAATCGTCGTATGGTAGGTATTGTTGTATGAATCGATGATTCTAGGTAGCATTTGTAACCAGTGATGCGAACCCTGAATCAGGAATTCTCTTTGCATGTTCATTTTAATTGTTCTAATCAACCTTTCCACTGCTGCAGCCTTGATGCTACTGAAAGTACTGTAATGATTGATTCCATTCCTAAGCATTAATTGCCTGAAATGGCGATTGTAAAACTCCTTCCCATTATCACTTTGAACGTTCTTAGGAGGTGAATTCAACTCTGATAGGATACCGTGCATAGCTCTTGTCACGCTAATGCCACTTTTATCTTTCAATGCTCGTGCATAAGCCATTTTAGAATAGAAATTAATAGCAATAAGAATATACTTATAATTTCTATTTTCTTTTGCATAAGGTATCATTTCAATAAGATCTATTTGTAGTAGATCATTAAGACCTTTACTTATTATTTTACGGCGTAAGAAGCGCCTTCTTGCCGGCGAGTGTAATTCGCTTGCTATGACACGTTTAATCATGCTATGATTTTCGAGTTTTTTAATTCTGTGATTATTTCCTGAATCTCTGCTGAATGGTTAAAGTTACCCGCATCCCTCGATGCAATGAGTAATCTCAATCTGTCTATTAGAACGTTGGGATCGGTCCAATAGATGTAATCCAGTTTTCTGCCGGGTACGTGCTCCTTCCAGTAGAGAGCCGAGCCCGTGCGACTGGAAACAAGATCTCGAATAATATTGCGATACTTGTAACCGCGGCTTGCTCTTATACGCCCGCTCCTAGCGTATCCCTGCCTGTAAACCTGAGTATTCTGCAATATCTGCGAATAGGCGTCCAGATCCTCTTCGATATATGATGAATTGAGCGGCGATCGCTTGAAGAGCAATTCGTACAATCCAGGACTTGCATCGTAGCTCTCTTGCCCTATCTGAATACCATCATCGGTGAAATCGATAGTTTTATTCCCTAGTTTATATTCTCCATCTTCATACCGCACGCCGTAGGTGGCATCCATGTCGCTGGAGCTAGCGGTTCGAACCTTCTTCAGGTACTCTGCAAGTAGATCATCCTCCTCCTCATCCCCATCCTCTTCTGCATCGTTAACGACTGGTTTTGACTTGTCACGATCCCTGTCGGCTATAACCTTCAAGGGCTCGGTTACAGGCTGGAGAACCTCGGACATGACGTGGTGAGTTTCGAACTTGAGACCTTTCAGGGAGCGTAACTTTTCTCGTATTGCCCTACTGTGACGAGCGATTGATTGTTTGAGACTTATACCTTCGGCGTCCATATTGTACTGAATGTATAATTAACCTACTGCAGATATTTTATATGAAATTATAATTTCTATACTTAACATGTGACCATCCTTAGCACGTTCCACTGGTGCTGTGAAAGTGAGTAAATCACCAGTTCGAATAGGGACAGGATACCTTTCAACTAATTTATCGTTTATTGCAAACATTGTGTCATGCGCCGTATGAGGGTGTATTGATGAAAGCATAGAACAAGAAATTACATTCCCATTTCCTGGAGACTTGTAGAATTCGAGACCCGAGGATAACGTATACCTTAACGAGGGACCTCTAAAGGGTCGTGTATGCAGTGAAATGATGAGCTGACCTTTCAGTTGTTGTAACATGCCGTTTACGATATGTCTCGTCTGTATTTTCATGTTGTCAATATCGTTCACTGCACTGGTTAGATTCTTATCCAGTTCCGTCTGTCGCTCGGTTATATCTTTCACGGCCTTTTCCACCGCTGTAGATATAGTTTCGGCAACGGTTGTTATCGTTCTAGTTAAACCGGTTTGCAGTTCATTCTGTTTCTGTATATAGAACCGATTAACATATTTCATGGTTGCAGCATCGTTATCCTGTGCAGGATCGGCTATATCCTTTAATCGTTTCATTCGAAATGATAGATTAGCATCAGACTCTAGAATTGGCATTCTGGCATCTATATACTTTTTATTGATAACATCGTGATCGTCAATGGGATCCAATAGAACTTTCATCCTTATAGCATCCAGAATGACATTGTTATCCGAATCACGTTTAAATGCATATTTTGTTAAGTATTCCATTAGATGTTCATATTGGAGGTCGAGGGATTTTTGTATGTGATTCCTAAGCATAGCTTCAAACTGGCCCATGCGTTGATATGAAGCCTGTTCGCTGAAGATCTGCATTCGACTCTCGACATCACTCGTACACGCGTCCACATAGCTCTTAGTTGACGCGTCATCACTTTCCTCAGGATCGTGAACGTTGCGCAATCGCTTTCCCTTGAATTGATAGTTTCCCGATCCATCTCTACTTATGGTATACCGGTTAATCACGCCCCGGGAGGGTATGACTCTCCGAGATCCGAACCTATCGATACTCATGACTACAATGAAGGAAACGCGTTATTTATTCACTCTGATAAAGATGTCGAAACCGTGACGGTAGCGTCCTTCGTTCAAAGGGAACTCGGGTACTATGACAACGAAAGGTCGCGAGTTCGATCCGTCATTACTCTCCCAAACTTGTTTACACATGTCCTTAAATTCCGCATACGTCATATCTGTGTTTACGTAATCATCATATATATGCTTTAAGTTGAGGTTATCCTGTCTGAAGAGCACGATCATATTTGCATTATCTCTAATTAAATGTTTAGGCACCTTCGCATATGACTGTGCTAAGTATACGGCATCGACATTGCGATGTCTACCCATGCTGTAATATGACGCTATTTTTCCATGCTTCTCATTTATGACATCATCGAATACGAATATGGAGTTTCCTCGGGCTTCGGATGGTTGAACCACCTTCTCGCCATCCTCGAACGTGAAAACTCCAATATCGGGTATGGTTTTTAGCACCTTGAGCAAATACTGGTATTTCGGTTGGTGCAACGATTTTGAATATATGTAGAGATTCTCGAACCTAAGACCATTTTCATGGATGAGCAAGTTCAGTAGAACGTTCGTCTTTCCAGCATTCGAACTACCCAAGAGGAGTGCTCTGACGTTGCACGGGAAGAGCGCGCCGTGTCGTCCTTTGCGTATGTCGTTGTCGAAATCGAGCACCTGTATAGGCAACTTGCACTTTTGCTTCACTACTTCCATATCGCAACTAAACATATAAATCATAACGTTTGCTTTTTTATTTCATAGTAAGCCATGAACTCTGCAGGCGTAAAGAAGGGATCCGGAATCCTTAATTCGCTAATTAATTCTCTTCCGTTTGAGGCTCATTTACCAGGGTACCGATTTTGTGGACCTGGAACGAAACTACATAAGCGTCTGCAGAGAGGGGATTCTCCCAGAAACGCTTTGGACTCAGCCTGCCTCGCTCACGATCTCGCTTACGCCACTCATCAGGACGCAGATTCGCGACGTTTGGCCGATAAGGAACTCGTTGAAAAGGCTTGGAGTCGAGTAAAGTCTGCTGACGCATCTTTCGGCGAGCGACTTGCAGCCCGACTTGTAACAGCCATCATGAAGGGGAAAGTTGCCATGGGCGCCGGAATGCGTAAGCGACGCAAGAGGATCATACCGAGCCCTCGAGGCGGTTTTTTACCTCTGATCCCGCTTTTGGCGGCTTTGGGCGCTGCAGGTAGCCTAGCCGGTGGCGCTGCTCAGATCGCCAAGGCTGTGAATAAGAAACGTTCCGCGGAAAGACAGCTTGCAGAGTTGAGTCGTCACAATCAGAGCATGGAGGGTTTAGCTAGGGGTAAAGGCATTCGACGTAAGAAGCGCAAGGGCATAGGATTGCATCTTCGTGCAAAAAACTCGGGGCGAGGCCTGTATTTATCCCGGAAAAAGCCCTAAGTGCTGCAGAGATCGATGCCTATGCACGACGACTGCGCATTCCTCATTTTAGAGGTGTGTACATGATAGACAACTTACCTTCACGTCCTCGACATGTAGAAAGGATTATCGTAAATTTGGATATCTCGCGTAACCCGGGAACACACTGGGTTGCGATACGCAAGGATGGAGATGTTGCATTCTACTTTGATAGCTTCGGTAATCTAAGACCACCGAAACAGATTGAGTCCTACCTCGAGGGTGTTAAACTCATGTACAACACCAAGAGGTTTCAGAATTTTGGATCTGTGATTTGCGGTCATCTGTGCCTGCAGTTTCTCATATAAAACGGATTTACCGACTTGAATGTTTGATCAAAATGAGTTACACAATCACCGTGAGCGGTTCGAATGCCAGCTTCTCTAGCTTTCTCAACCCGCCTCTTCATCTGGATCCGAATGGACTTTACGAAATAGCTCTATTGAATTTCGAAACCTTTTATTCCATTCCTAATGTGGATGAGAGCAACAACTTATTCCATTTCGCTCGTAATGACAAGAACGAGAGTATCGAGATTCCTCCTGGAACTTACGAATTAGATGATATCGCGCATTTTCTCAAGGGAGCCCTCGACGTCGAAGACGGGTTTATCTTACGTGCTAATAATAATACCATGAAGTCTGAGATAAAATGCCCATATACTATCGACTTTACTCAAGACAGATCAATTGGCTCTCTTCTCGGATTCAAAGCACAGCGCTTGATTCAACCGAACGTGATGACTGAGTCTGATGATTTGGTGAACATCTTCAAAGTTAGCATCATACGCATCGAGTGCAGCCTAGCCACGGGATCCTTCATTGACGGTAAACACGGTCATTCTCTGTACGAGTTTTTCCCGTCGGTTCCTCCCGGTTACCACATTTCGCAAGAACCATCTAGCCCTATATATCTACCAATCATCGATACGAATCTCATTGATCATCTCGACATTAGAGTGGTAGATCAGAACGGTGACGTGCTCGACTTCAGGAACGAAACCATAACCGTACGATTACACATACGTCGCAATGGGAATAAATTTTAAGCATCGTTCCTATATTAAGAAGCCTCTTTCGAGATTGGGCTATACTCGCTCATTGACAGGGCGTCCGATCACGTCGTCTAATCGAAGGTTCCTCGAGGCTTTGGGATTCAAAGTGCTATAATGGATGTCCTCGATGTAACAGGAGTACCGACCTTTGATGATAAGATTAGTAAAGAGGAGGAGCACGTCTTCCTGCCATACAATACATCGGCTCTTGACGCGAACGATGAAATTAGAATACCGTGTCAAGCAGAAGATTTGTACACTCTTCCTAGTAGAAGTTATCTCTACATAGAGGGCTCTCTCACCAAAACAAGTGGCGGACCCTCCTCCTCAAAGCTGACCAACAATGCCATGGCATTTCTGTTTGACGAAATTCGTCTAGATATGAACGGCATTACTATAGACAGAACCAGGAATCCGGGCATTTCTTCAACGATGCGCAACTATGCATCTCTGAATGCACTGGAATCCGATCGAATGCAGAATGCCGGATGGACCTATCCGGGAGTTGACGTCGACATCGTGAATTCAAAGAATGGTGTCTTCAATGCTGTAGTTCCTCTTTCGATGCTGCTGGGCTTTGCAGACGATCACAAGGAAGTCATTCTCAATAGCAAATTTGAACTGGTTCTCATTAGATCTAAAGATTCTAATAATTGTATATCGGGCAACGAACCAGCTATTATTCAACTAACTAGACTCGAATGGAGGATGCCCGTTCTTCGACTTTCAGATGGAGAGCGAGTCGAAAAGCTTAAACTCGTCAAATCCGATAAGCCACTGCACGTAGCCTTTCGAACCTTGGACCTTCACACTCAACCTGCGGTACCGCAAACTAAGGCCTTCACCTGGAACATTGCAACTACAACGAAACTTGAGAAACCTCGCTTCGTCATAGTCGGTGCACAAACCGACAGACTGAATAAGCTTAGTAAGAATTGCTCACTCTTTGATCACTGCAACATCACCAATCTGAAGCTTTATCTCAACAGCGAGTGTTATCCTTATCACGATATGAACTTGGATTTTGGAAACTCTAAATTTGCATCTCTGTATGATCAGTATTCGAAATTTCAATCATCCTATTATGGAAAAGAAAATTACCCACTTTTGAAGAGAAGTGACTTTCTGAATTATGCACCGCTCTTTGTCATCGACTGCTCGCATCAGCCTGAGGAGACCGTGACCGGGGCCGTGAATGTGAGACTGGAAGTTCAAGCCGCATCTAACTTTCCTGCACATACATCATTATATTGCCTGATTATTCATGATAAATTGTTCACCTATAAACCACTAACGCATGTTGTTCAATCTATCATATAAGGATGTAATTTTGTGGAAATAAAAAAGAAAACGAAACTCAAATTTATGTTATCTTTTTATTGATCTTAACATACATTTCCTTAACCTTTTCCCTGTCGCTCCTACTTTTTGCATCGTATGAACACATTGATTTATATATGTCATGTAATTGAAATAAGTTTCTTTCAATATATGGGATTAGTCTCTTAAGTCCTCTTATGGCAATGCTATTTAGATTTATGCTGTTTAAGTTTAAGCACGTATTCACAAACGTTACTTCATTCACTTTATTCATGCACAGTAATATATTGTACGCATATATTATATTCTCACTGTATGACACTTTTGGATGCTTACCATCTTTCAAGTAAGTTTCCAACGCATCCATATTTTGCTTTATTATTAGCCAGTCTTTCTTTGTGATGTATACAAAAGTTTCATCTGTAGCTCTGATATAGAGGGATGGGAGTTCATGGTATAACCCTATGTTCACACGGTGCCCGGAGTTGATGGGGATGTCGTCTGCCATGAACACACTATTCGCCATCACTCTTTGTCACCTCTTCAGGAGCGGGGGCCATGGGTTCGAACATCATTATTATAAAGCTGTCATTGTCGAAGATCCTCTTCTTCTTGAGCACCCTCGGCTTACAGCTCTTCTTCTCTGCTTTCTTGTCGGACCTGCGAACATGCACGGCTATGAGGATACGAATTATTACACGCTTTTATATTAAGTGTGACGTTTTCTTTTTACTCACTTTTCTTTATCTAGTTCTTTGGACGGGCCGGCTTGTTTCTCGTCACGGATTGGAGGTGTTATGTCTTCACCTTCCAAGCTTCTGTAATTACACAATGAGAGAAATCTTTTTTACCCGTACACAAAACACTATAGCTCACTAATTTCCAGTGCTTTTTCTTTCCACTTACCTGAGATATACCTTGCATTGCATCCCACACTTGCCGTATGAAGTGACTTTGTCATGATGTGCAGGATTCTTGCAGACGGTTTGATGAGTCTTTCCATCACACATTTCCTCGTGATGATCCATCCAGTGTTGCTGCATGCTCTCGTAATCTTGCAGATGTTCCCAGAAGTTGATATCGCTCTCCACTCTACTTGTTTCGCTGCTCATCTTGCTGAGTGTTAGATGACAACTGACAGATGGAAGTGATCGATCGCGCACCCTCCCTGCAGTACATTGGTGCACTGCTACGGATTCATCTGCTCACGGAATCGGTTTGCATTCCTTATTGCGTCGTGTAGGAGGGGAGGATCCATAGAGTGTTTGATTCCTACGGCTCCCGATAATAAAATCAATACTTACTGATTTAAATAACTACACTCGACGCGTTCCTTTTTGCAAATGTCGACAAAGGTGAAGGCGATTGACAATTCAGTCTTACAGCATTCACATATAAATAACATGCACCACCCCTATTGCAGGAGTGCCGGGGGGACGGAGCGGTGTGTGCGTGTGTGCGTGCGTGTGTGTGTGTGTGTGTGTGTGAATACTGAAATCTATTCACATTTTTTTTCAGTAATTACATTCATCAGTTAATTACATTTCACATACATACAACAAAATGACACGATTGCCCTTGCAGGCTTGGGAGAGATGCGTCGTTGTCGTCGTCGTCGTCGTCGTCAAGCTCCTGGAGGGGGGGTGGCACACGGACGCCAGCACATCAATATATATTTTTTTAAACACAGATTTCTACTCGACTTTCAAGGCTCGGATTTCATTAACACGTGACACACGTGTTACTACACAACCAACCCTTCGATATTTTAACATGGGGATTCTAACACAACCAACACACAACCTCTTCGATATTTGGACAGGCGGATTTCGCGTCGAGTTTTAACAAGGGGGTTTCAAAAACAGCTAACGCAGGTGTTTTTGAATCCCCACAAATCAACTACTACGGACCACTTGGTCTTAACCATGTCAACATGCCAGCATGACAATCTGTCCAAATAAATCAGCAGCACATTCCAAATACTGGAGATACTTGTTAGATATTATATACTCAAAATGTAATACAAAGAATGGTGACAATGAAAGTATACCAAGGTAAGCAAATAGCTCTATATAAGTTTTCACTTTAGAAGGCTTCCTTTCCCATACACAATTATTAGCTTTTAGATTTTATCTCACTGTATCGTATATCTACACTTCAATTCCATGCCATTGAAATCAATTAAATATAGATTATATCTAAATAACACGATTACAACTTGTTACCTATCTTTGCGAATGTATACAAAGTTCTTTCCGAACATACAATTTTACAGGTAGAGCCATCTCTGGGCAGAGGCACGCGTTCCTCCATAGCTGGTCTTCCCTAGCGGACAATTTAAAATAACAAAAAAATCGTCTTATTCATAACGTATATTTATAACAAAACGTTAATATATTTCACTCACACTACTTTCTCAATCCACTCTTTCACAAAGGCTTATTTTTCCATCTGGTCCAAGTGTAAGAAAAAAGTTATTACACAGTTCCTTCTTGTAACAGGAAATATAAAGGGCCTAATTGTTTAACCAGTAATTGAAACTTAAACCACAAAAGATATTTGCTCCAACAACCTTTTGTTGGTTAACATTTTTGCTATTATTATTGTAAATTATATACAAATGTAAGTAAGTAACCTCCTTCTTTCATATACACCGTTTAGAATGTATAAAGTGCAGCATTTGAACATAGAATTTGGGACTTAAGAAATATTGGTACGGGATCTTTATTTGAAACGAGAAAACGTCCAGGGTATGCATTATTATAGGACCATTTTGTAAGTTTAGACAGCGTTATTAGGTTTATTGTGCTACATAAGAGACCTCATGTTCTGCACAATTTGGTACAGGTCTTCAACTCTCTGAATATGAATCTAAGACGGCGCCAGTGAAAGAACAGGAAACAAAAGTACAGCAAGTGCACAAAGCATGTACAATGCACATAATAATTAGCTCGACAGCAGCTCAGTACTTGTAATTCTACAGCCTAGTTGTTTACATTTTAAACATTCCTAGGAAACTAAAATAGGAGATAAAGCTGAATTGTGATATCCATAAAAACAAGCAATGTTGCAACTTACGCCGTCCAGGTTTCCTTTATAGGTTTGTCGTTACAAGATTATGAAAACTGCGCAGATTTTCAATTTTTCAGGTGTGATGTTTACGTAATACCTTTATATACATTTAGTAGAGCACATAATCTTAAGGAAACCTGCAAGTTACTAACGAACTATGCCTTAAACTACACTGCAAGTAGGGTTAGGTTTACTACGGAGAAGAGTTGGCACAGCGATCAGTCTTAATTTATTGCACAGACGCTAGAAAATGTATTGCAATGCGCGCAAGGGTGACCTACGATAGGGAGGTGGGTTTGCATCAGCTAGTTGCGCCAGGATGGTTCAATTTCCTTATACCTGACCAGCGAGATCAGCGCACAGTTATTTAAGCGTCAAAGGAAAATAAAATCAATTTTCCACATGAAACGTAGGTGGTTTTATACAATTCTCCAGTATCAACTTAGGTCCTTATCGATCGTTTTCTTATTGACGTCATTTTCCCTCTTTTCCTCTCTCGCACACACTTTCCTCAACCATATTAATCTCACTTTCTTGTTTTTAAATACATTTCCAATACTCACACTTTTAGTGTTTTCTGGAACAAAACACTTCTAGCTTTCATAAATTAGCGATAATTAATATAATATTAAACTGCGTGGTATTTAAAATTAAGTGAGTCTTGTTCCGAAAATAAATCCATTATTTCCTGTGTTACAGTTCTCAAGAACAGTTTATATGGACATACTACTACAATTAATATAACCACCAAATTACCAAATGACTTGACACCAACCAATGTATTAGAGCGACGGGGTCCAGTGACGGCCCTTGGACTCCTCTAGTCCAGATCTACATTATTGGTTATGTACACTTTTGCTCTAGGACGCACGGTTTAGAAGTTGTGTTCTCTCGGGTTTGACGAACAGCCTGACGGTTTTTCACCCGTATCTTCCATTGTATTAGAGCTACTGCTGCGAATGAGGGCTCTTTGAAGTGGTCTAGTTAGGTCTACAAGATTGTTTGTGTACACTTTTGCTCTAGCACGCACGGTTTAGAAGTTGGGATTTCTCAGGTTTGACGGACAGCCTTACAGTTTTTCGCCCGTATACCTTAAAGGATTAGCGCTACAGGTTCGAGTGACGCCTCGTTACAATCGTCTCGTGAGCTGTACTTTTTGACACATGTATACTTTTTGGATCACCTATCCTCGTTCTCCGACTCGCGGTTGAAGTGCCGAAGTCGGTTTCCCACCCGGACAGTGCTCAATCTGGCCAAAAATAAAGTTGGACGGTTTTTACACCTTTACTCCTAAACTATAAGGGGTAGCAGGACGAAATTCGCCTCGTTCGATTTGTCTCTAACGGATGTACAACTATGGTAATAATTACTTGTTTGGTACGACGCACGGTTGAGCAGCTAAAGTTTTGGCGGGAAAATGTCGTTAACTTTAAGAGCATAGTTCCAGGCCACGGTTTGGCGAATAAGGACCGAACCCGGTATTCCGGGGTTTGTCTACCTACTCTAACACAATCATTGGGCACAAACCTTATATCGATACCACAAGTTACTTATTTAAGGCACCTAATTTATCTACGGGTCGCTTTGTTAGAACTAGAATTCCCATAACCGAATTCACAGAAACAGGGGATATTGAGTGCAGAGGATCTACTCCCATTAGTCCTGGACCCGTAGGACCAAGGACCCGGGCCTCCTTCTACCCGGGAGCAATATATACTCCGGGGGTCTTTCCATAGGGCAATACCTTGTTTCCTAAAAAGCCCCCCCCCCCCGCTTGTACTCAAGACGGGATGGAAGTGGATACGCCACTTACGCGCGCCAACCCCGAAGGGAAGACTACCGATATGACCTCGGTGGGGCCGCCTGGTGATCTAGCACACCTTCTACTAGCTATGCAGGCTAGTACCCGGGAGACATAATGGCTTCCCGCAACCCCATCCGGGCGGCCCTGGCGACCTGGCCGGAGGTACCCATTTACCCGTGGGCTAACGGCAACACACTGCCACCCCGAGACCTACCCATCCGAACAACTCCCGAAGGAGGGGCTCGGCTGTTCGGCCCGAGGTTCCTCTAGTAACGTCAGAGGTACCACGAGTGCTAAGGGTCCGCAGCGCCCGCACTTTGGCAGCTGAAGGGGACGGATCCCCTCCCCTACGGGAAGAAACAGGGGATAGTCCTGGACCAGAGGAAAAGTTTGACACCTTTCGCAAATCGCTCTGGTCCTTGGTTCGAAGGTTAGGTAACGTGTCTCAAACCGGGCCATAAAATCGAGGTGTACCTAAGGACTCATACAACATATTTACCGGACTCCAGAACACAAGTTTTTTAAAGCGTTATTTGAGGGTCCCGACCGATCCGTTCGAGCAATCTCAATTACATTTTAAAATCTGCACCTGCTAACCGTCAGCAACATCCCTTAAAACAAAAACTAGCTGCGTTCAAAAAGCAAGGTTCACCCAATTTTCAAACGCTAATATCTCTGGAGCGGTTAGAGCTAGAGGCGCGGCAATTACTCCGTCGGTTAGCGCGTGTTGCGTTCTACCTGTATGGACATTTAAATCGCCAAATGGCGGAGCCGCGGGATTAGAGCCAGCGACCTGGTTCTAGCTCCGTTAAATTCGCCGTCCGGAGTTACGCCTTTTGTCCCCGGACTGCCACCGCTCTGACCCAAAATTAAAGGTACGGTAATTTTCGCGCGCTAATTTTGTCCAACGTACATCCCCCTTGCCTACCAAGGCTTTGTCCATCTGTAACGGTTTGCCCGTTATAAGTACAAATTTAAGCCAGATTAAGTTTGACTAATAGGGACATTCCTAAAAACTGAGGACACTCTTTTGCTGTGCCATAAAAATGTTGAAATATCATTCTTTAACACTTCTTTAACACTAGCGGAGACTTTTTTGAGAAACTATTTTCCAATACTCTTCCAAGTAAAGATTTATAAGCAATTGTTAGATTTTCTTGAAAGTCTTCATGGAATTTTAATGGAAAATAATGGTCTTAAATACCAGGTTTGGTAGTTAACTGGCTTTTCGTTTTCTGATATGCTGCTCAAAGAACAGGTTTTCCAAATTATATCTGCTCTTTATTACTTTTATGGTTGGTATATAAGTTAGAACATGAGAATAGTTACTTTAAGTACTGCTTCGCCATTGATTTCAATTAGTAACTAAGGCAAATAATGGCAGTACTTTACTGCATCTCTTGAGTTCTTCCAAAGGCACCATAATCTGGTTTCGGTTTAAATAAAAATAGTTATTGAGCAAATAAGAATGAAAGATGAACATTGCTGTAGTTTTCGAAGTCTCCTATTTCTAACGTCTGTGTTTCACAATCGTAACATTTGGCGTTAAAATCCCGTGAGCCTCAGAAGTCTACTGTTTGTATGTGTCAAAAATGGAATTTGTTTAATTTGCAAGTAAGTTCCACAACCAAGGTTGTCATTTATATCTTTAAACATTGTAAATATGAAAATGTACGATACAAGCGAATGGGCTGCCATCTATCGCTGTAATGCGGACATATTTCTCACTATCGGTAAGATGGAGGAACCCACACTCTATACTGACATAATGCCATGTGATATGTTGGAATGCAATAATTGTTTTAGTTTCGTAAATAGAGAGTAGACCACCAAAGCTTGTTTATACGGTATGTAGCAGTAACAGAACGTATTTTTTCCTTGTTCCATTTACACACCGCCTTTAACTGCTATGGTCATATCGGCGGCCGTTCTCCTTTGGAACATACTGAAGGTGTTACCTCTTTATCTGTCGGTTTTATAATCACTAGATCACGCACACATTCACACTCTCATTCATACTTACAGAATCTGGGGAAGATGGGGAATTATCTTGGTCGGAGAAAAATCCCCACCCCCACCGCCGGTAATAGAACCCGGGACCCCTAGCACGGCAGGCATGTGCTCCACCGACTGAGCTACGGCCTGGAAAGTGTCTGAGAGAGGATCAGAAAGTTCGCCCTGGTTTCATTTCCCTTTTTGTGCAATATTATATATCTTTTGTTAGGGATATCGCGGCCATATGAAGTTTAAGAGTATTAGATGACAATCTACAACAAGCATTGTTCATTCTCTGTGTCAATCATAAGAAACAAAGCATCAGTTAAATATCGAACTATCCATAACGATATTAAAATAATTTGTTTTTCATCATCCTCCAAGAATGCGACGCGAAGATTTACAGAGAACTTCCTAAATCCAAATCCATCATGTCCAAACGAAAGAAAAGAAAATGTTGAAGTAAACAGTGATATCGGTTATGAAATACGTACTTCAAGTATAACAGAAACACATGGTGTACTCCAAGTTTCTGTGCTAGGGCCTTTATTATATCTGATGTATATAACAAATTCTCTTATTTCCTATAAGGCATATCGCAGGTACAAGTTTGTTGATGGCACTAGTGTGCTAGTATCCAGAAAAATTTAAACGAATATGTAATTAAATTCAATTATGTTTTGAACTGTCTGTCACATTGATTTTAATTTGAAGCTATTAAACTATTATCTGAGGAAGTAGACAACACAAAGGTTGTTAAATGCACAAATCTTCATACATTACGTACTACTAAAGAAGTCGGGATTTATAAGATGTTATTAAAATAAACTGTATCTCACTTCTGGGCTTTCAGTTAGACATTTATATAGATTGGCAAGATTACATAAACCATTTCTTACACAAAATTAACACTGCCCGTTGTCCTATCTGAGCATTAATGAGTGGAAGTTCTGTAGATACACTTATGTTTGTATACTATTGATATTGTAACTCTATTTGGTATTATGAAATATGAAAATGGAGCAGCTCAGTAGTAAGTAAATATTTCTTGTGTAAGATCGAGTTAAATGCATGATTTCTAACACACAAAGCAAACACTCTAGCCAATGTCTTTGAGAAGACTGAAGATATTAACCCTTTCTTGTATGTATATATTCTTAATCCAAAAGTCCTTTGTACGTATTCAGCCTTCAGCTTTTACAATATAATGGAAATAATATTCCCATGAATATGTATGTATGTATTTATTGACTGCAATTGGGTACTACCCGGTGGCAGAGTTAAGAATACAGATCAAATTACAAATACTATATTTACAACAATAACAGAGTAAACAATACAAACATGATATTATTTTACTTCAGTCACTTAAAGCATATCTAATTACTTCTCTATTTACATATTATTTACCATTATAATTCAAAAGTTAAACTATAAACCATCTAGATTTTTTCTAAATTTTTTTCAGCGACAGGGGACAGCCCTGAAAGACTGCTACAGGCAATTCATTCCATTCTTCAATGGTTCTATTAACAAAAGAAAAATTTCCTACGTCGGTTCTGTATCTTCTACCCTTAATTTTATACCTATGATCGTTTCGTCCATAATAATCCGGATTATCTAACCTTACACTAACGTCCACCCATGCCTTTACACCAGCATTAGCTTTGAATAATGCTACCAACCTATGTTTATTACGCCTAATTCTTAATTCCTCCCTTTTAGTCTCATTACCTTTTATAGGCCCAAAATACTTGCCTCTTTTTATGAATTTTATTGCCCTCTTCTGTATTTTTTCTAATGGATCGATTAGGTTAGCTCTATACGGGTCCCAGCATGCAACTCCATATTCCATAACCGGCCGCACTAAGGCCTTGTAGGCAATTTCCCTGGACCTAGCGCTTCCCCTTTTCGATATTCTCATTACGAAATGTAATGCCTTCCACGCATTCCTAGATGTGGAATTTACTTGTTCATCCCATCCAACATTACTTGCCAGGTACACTCCCAAGTATTTGCAGCTGTCCACCTGTGGAATTTGCACCCCTCCCATTTGATAGTTAACAATAATTTTGCCCTTAGTTCTACTAAAAACAATGGACTTACTTTTCTTGGCATTAATTGATATTTTGTTAGCCGCAGCCCAATTACAGATTTCATTTAAATCATCCTGAAGAGCGGTTTCATGCACTGTATTCCGAATTTTATTATAAATGATACAATCGTCTGCAAACAACCTTATCTGGCAGTTAATATTAACAGCAATGTCATTAACAAAAATGAGAAACAGTAAAGGCCCTAGTACTGAGCCTTGCGGCACACCCGAACTTACAGTTCCACTATCGGACAGCTCTTTACCTACTTTAACCTTTTGAGTTCTCCCTTTCAAAAAATGTTTAACCCATAATACTACGCGTTTGTCAATTCCTGTATTAGTTAGCTTACAAATAAGTAAACTATGTGGCACTACATCAAAAGCTTTAGAAAAGTCAATTACCACTGCATCAGTTCTTCCCACTGCGTCTACCTCATCTGCCAAATCTTGAAATAATGAAGTAATTTGACTTTCGCACGAATACACAGGTCTAAATCCATGTTGCGCTTCATTAAACCACTTTTTGTTTTCTAACTCCTCTCTTATATATTCTGCAATTAAATGCTCCATTAATTTACATACTACTGAAGTTAGACTAACTAGCCGATAATTATTTATTTCTGTTTTATTACCACCTTTATAAATCGGAACTATAATAGCTGTTTTCCAGTCTTCCGGTAAGGCACAGTTGTTAATTGACATGTTGAACAAGAGCATTAGATAGGGAATCACGGCTTCATCCCCAAGTTTTAATATTTCAGTAGGTATATTATCTGGTCCCCTTGATTTTCGGTTTTGTAGCATCTTAATCCTTTTGCGTAATTTGGGCGCCATTATTTGAAAAATCGTTTCTCCATTCTCCCCAATTTCCTGTTCGGAACTATCGTCGGATTTAAGAAAAACCGACACAAAACGCGAATTTAATATATTAGCTTTGTCCCTATCACTTAATACATCTATCCCATTAACGTTAAAATCTGGTATGCTCTCTTTATTTCCCCTGCGTCTTTTTACATAATTTTAAAGTGATCTCCACCAATTATTTGTCCCGCTAAAAACGTTATCTAAGAATCGTTCCTGCGCTTGCAACTTTTCGTCTTGTAATTGTTTAGCTAATTCTTTAAATTTGTTAAGATGCCATTCTGATATCTTCCTTTTATTATAAGCGTGCCTAGTCTTTCTTTTAAGTTTCCTAATACATTTTGTATAAAATTCTGGATCCGCTTTATGTTTAATAACTTTAAGAGGTACGTGTTCTCTAATTGTTTCCAGGATAAGCGTTTTGAAATTAACCCATGCTTCATTTACACTAGTGGCAGATTTTACAAATACCCATATTTTTCCCGGAGAAATATTTGGATAGCCTCCCCGTTCGCCCTATGGAAATCCCAATTAATTACTTGTTCCGTTTCCAACCGGTTTGTCTGCCCTTTCCAGTTTAGGTCTAATTGCACACACTGATGGTCACTTATACCTGGCAAGACATCGCATGCAGAAAACAATGACTCAGGTTTGCATAAAAATACGTCCAGTAATGCTGTTTGTCGAGTAACAGTTTTCACTACTTGAAATAACCCCTGCTCCCAAACCAGAAAGTTAACGAGCTTTTGAGCTTTACCTTCTATTAACTGTCCGTCCCAGTTTACATTTGGCAGATTTAGATCCCCTGCTAATATAACATTTTTTTCCCCTTCGGAAGAGATTTTCTCCACTAGTTTATGAAATGGACTATGGTACAGTGAAGCATAAATTTAATATAATTTTGAATCGAACTAATGCCCAATGCCTCATATACTGCTATTGTTTACGTTGGACGTGTTTCTTTAGGACCTTCAACAGCATTTTTACACAGTTTAGACAATTACATAATTGAGAACAACACTTGAATGAAGTGATTAACTAAGAGATACAACAGACATCATCACGGGCCTCACCATTGTATGTACCCATTCGCAGCAACTTGTACACTAACGGTGTGGCTTCCAATTGAAATATGCCGCGTATAAGGTTGCCATCTACACGGAAGAGAGGATGGAGCCATACTAGACGTACCTAAAGCCATCTGCTGGGCACACCTAAAAGCAGAGTTCCATTCCCACTAGGGTTCACATTAATGGATGCTTCTGCTTTCGGCGACCGTAAGTTCACACCGTTACGCCAATGTAAATAATTCTTTGTAACAAATACATAGAAGAACTCCTTTTACTGCGGTCATCACAAAGTCATCACAAAACCACCACATTGAAATTCTTTTAATGATCCCTTAATGCCTACTAAACTTCCTTATTGCTCTTGCATATAGGAAAACAATAGCACAATAGCAATAGAATAAGTTGCACGTGACTGGCGACAATTGTGTGACTGGAACACATACGACTTTTGTTGCTTGTCAGTTTAGTTGTTCTCTCACACACACACTTATACACTTACACACATACACACACGGAGAGAGAGTAAAAGAGAGAGATAGAACCACTTCCTATCTCACATACATATATGGAACTTTCCCCAAAATCATTTTTTTTCAGCTGCCTTTAAAAATATATATTTGTGGTGTAATCCTTTGACGTGCTGCACTAGTTCCTTTATTTCATTATAGGAAACTAGTATAGCAAGTAAATTATCATTCTTCCATCCACGTTACCTTATTCACAACTCATGGTTGTCTAAAAATTAATTCACTTTATAAATGGGTATGTTACCCGACGATTCAAAAGTAACTTTAAATTTGATTTGGTTTTTTGAATTGGGTAGGCGAAAGGTGATTCATTATTCAAGTAATTATCAAATTTTCAATTTTTAATAATTATTTAGTTCTTTGTCTGTACAAAGAATCATCTCGGATTTTATGATAAAGGAATTACGTCTCACGGATTTCCCCCCGGAACGAATCAGCGAGGTAACTATACATTGTGTCATCTCTTCTTGATTATTTTTGTGTGTAATGTTGGCATTTTCCATTCATTTGGGTAAAATGAATGCTGTCTGGCTTAGCTGATTATAGGTTGTGATAGTGTATTGCTATTGATGACGCAAGAAGTTACATTATCTATTCAGATAACTTTCATCAAAACTTCTAAATCAATTTCAATAACATGTGTGCAGTTACGATTACTGAAAACCACGTTACTAAGTTTTTGCGGCATCAGTAGCAATGGGTCACAAATTTGAACATGTAATCAGCTAAGCTAGACAGCAAGGTGAGTATGGCAAATACAGGTGTAGTAGCTTCCGGTAATATAAACGTTTGGGTGCGCGATTTTCATAGTTTAGTTTGCTACTGTCTCAACAAGCGGCGCTGCGATCATCTTGAGTTGCCAACAAATAACATGGGAGGCTCACTTCTAATAATTTGATTGCAATTTCCTCTTTTGTGTTACTGTTATCAATATTAGAGCCTAGTTTTTATATACTAAGTGTTATAAGTGAAAGTGTGGGTTCTGTGGAAGTTTCCTCTCTTCGTACGACACGAAGATATCACATTTTTCGTTAGATAACAATAATATAAATATTAATACGCCTCAGAGAACGGATATCTAGATATAGAAGGTGACATTTCGTACTTTAAAACTATAAGTACTGATTTAACTTTAATTAGCAATGGATCAAATTCAGCTTTAGGCATTGGTAACAGTTATGCCTAACAAAAGCAGTAGACATCTGAAAGAGCATAAAGCAGAAGACGGTCAATCAGTAAACAAAACTTTACGGCAACATTGAGCTAAACAATATTACCATTACGTAAACTGAATATAATCTACCTCTAAGCATGACAGAACTGTATCGTTCCCATATTGAGTGCTTTAATTCAAATAGATGTCCCGTATTTAGAATAATATGATTTAATGTAATGATAATAACCAATCATCGAGTTTATACTTTCCTACAGTTCCTATTCAGAATAAATATCTAGCTTTAAACTATATGGATGACACTTCTGACGTTCTGGAGAAGCATAAACTGAAAGTGTCACAAATTTGCATAAAGTATATTTAACACTATCATCATTTAATTCAGAACGCACCTTAATCAAACTTATTACACATACAGGAATCCTCTAGACAAAGGGTTTCCCGTAATCATACGAAACCTTCCTTACGCCCTTAGCGATGTGGAAATACCAAACACATTACAGAAACTGTACTATCCTCTAAAGAAATTAGAGCGGCTTGTGGGATAAAGTAAAGAATCATTTACCTCCGTGCAGTAGAACATGAAAATAATGTAGAAAAATCAACCTTGAATTTAACATAACTGCTTGACAGTGTCGCCAAAATTGAAACAAAAATAAGGTTGATAGGTATACGGCAGTGTACTCGCTGTCAGAACTACGGGCATATGAGGACGGTTCAGTAGGTAACCGTGTTAGGAATGAAGACGACAGTTCTTTAATACAAAAATTATTTATTTCTCAACAAATTCCTTTTTGGGGTCAACCCTCTGCCATTTTAAAGCATTCTAGGAACAAGGAAATAGTCAAGCTGTGCAAAACACGCCTCTGTCTCCATAATGACCTTATTTGATCTAAATTTTTTGACTGAGCGCCATTTCTTCATATTTGCGAACAGGAGAATATAGGGGCTGTGGGGGAAAATCATTACGCAATTCAGTCAGTTTAGCTGTGGCATTTCAGGATGAATGCGCTCGAGCATTATCGTGGTGAAAGGGAAGTTCCTTCTTTTCCATATGATGCCATGTTTCCTACAACTTCTTTTTGATTTGGGCCAGTAGCGCACTATAGAATGCCCCAGTAATCGTGTTTTATTCTGTTAAGAAGTTAATGAGTAGGACACCTTTCGCCTCAGAAAAAAAATTTCGTAATTTCTTTTTCGGCCAATGCGTTTTTGCCAACTTCTGCAAAGATTACACAGGAGCATCTGATTGTTTTCATTATTGCTCGGTTACTGGAGTATAATGATGAATCCAGGTCTCATCGACAGTGACAACTGGACGCAAAAGGTCCTGCGGATTTCACTTAAACAGCTTCGAAGTTTGAAATCCGCTCCCGCTTTTCGTCCACTGTGAGTAAACACTTTCTTATCTCCAAATTATTGTGCAAAATATAAACTACCGTTCCCGTCGATACACCTATAGCCCCTGCTACTTCCCGGAATTTCGCTTGACGTGTCATATCGTGGATTTTGTGATGACCTCCTCTGTAATCCTAACTGAAGGACGTCCTGGACGGCGAACGTAAAAAAAGTATCTTCGACGATGATTGAATTTGTTACACCAATATCTAACTGTTGTCATAGAAGGCGAAAGGTTTCTATAAACAGAATTCAGTTTCGCTTTTATCTCCTCGGAAGTTTTCTCATCTAAAAGTAAAAATCTAATCAATATACGATTCTACACTATTTGCATTTTAGCAGAAACACGTTCAACAATTATTGCAATGTCTGTAAAATGCAAACTAAGGTACGAATGGACACCAAATTTGTTTTGACAATAACAGTAAACGACGATAATACATACGTCACTTAGGAACATCATATATTTTGAATCTCGGATACTTACTGAACCAAACAACCTCGCACTCCAATAATATCTATATTTTTTCGCATGTAGTGGAAGACGGGTGCACTAGTTCTATGTTCCGGCAGTTTATTACTTTTCACTGGAACCATATTTTGGGCGTAAGTTAGGGCTCTCGAATCTCAGATGAGATTCTTATTTACCATTCGAATAATGCATTTTCCTGCACCAAGATAAAAAAGAATATGTTCTAGACGTTCTCGGGCTTCGAGCCAGGTAAGCAGATGTTGAGACATCGACGTTTCGGGAGCGTACATCTGTCCCATCTTCAGGATGTTGAATAAATATGAAAAGTGTGTTTGCTTTCTCCAATAACTACGCTTTTGGCGTATAGGAGGTTCTTTCTCTGTTTTTTTCCTTTCACAGGAACATCCATAGAGACTTAAATAACAAAGTAAAATAAATAGCAACCGGCTCGTAATCATTTTACCATTGTTTAAAGCATCCGTATTCCAATACTTCACATTTAAGCAAAGATCAGCAGCAATACCCTGCATCATATTTCTCGATTACCCTAACGTACCTAAGGAAAGTTTTCCAAGCGGCAGAGAAAATCATGATGGTACAAGTAGCATGTACCAAATATTCGTATAGAGTTTAATTGATAAGAGTATATCACAACTGTTTAAATTCATTTCAAAACCTTATGCTTAAATTTAACTCACAAGATCCCAGTTTTTCCATCCATTCATTCATTCAGCTACTATGGCGAACTTGTAATTATGATAGCGGTCTTCTTTTCCAAACCGTGGAAGTCAATTTATTTTTGTTAAGGTGTAACAGTTCAGTATTATACCTTCTTTAGAAAAATAAATAAAGTACCTTGATAGTTTGTTTCGTCTTCAGATAAGCTGATATCATGTACCAGAGGGCCTTAGAATATTTTGCACCCCTTTTCCCGCAGCGACATAATTCTACCGGTGTGCCATCTATTATACGGTGGACTAACTTTCTTACTGCAACGCTCCTAGCGGCACAAGTGTTGATTAGAAACTCAGGCAGCACCATCGCTAACAGCTCATTATCCATGATCCTGATGTTGGTTTCTTGTGAGCAAAAGGAGACAGTAGTAAAGAGGCAATTACATGCCACCAAGCACTTTTTTTGTAATTTTGTTTTTTTGTAATTTTACTTCCTCAAACGTTAAGTCATATCGGACGGTGAATGGAATAGATGAAATGACGCTCAAAGGTATCCAGGGTCCATAGAGCTTTCAGTTACCCGACATTCGTCTTTAAGGATAAGGGAAAACCCTGGAAAAAACCTTATCCAGATTACTCACCCTGACGGATATTCGAACTCGGGATCTCTTGAACATGACGCAGACACGCTACCGTCTACGCTACCGAAGCGGGCTGTAGTTTTTTAATCAGACATTAGATACATTTCTATGGAAACCAAGATTTGGAAAGAAATTTCCATGCCAAACCTAGCATTTTTATGAAAATTTTATATACTAAACACAAGGATTAAACGACGTTACATTTTTCAATTATGCTGCAGACAGACAAGCAAAAACTGAACTTTTTCTAAAAACATTTTTCTTATACATGGACGCTAAAAAGATATCTTTCTAGAGAAGCTTCGTATCGACTTATTGGATGGAGTGCACTGACTCCTCTACCTACTATTATGTGGTAGACAAGAGAAAGTTGGATGTGCTCACTCACGCCTGTTTCTCTACTCTTGTAACAAACGCTATTCCGCATCCATTTGAGCTCACTGGAGATAAACATTTGAATAAATCTCTTATTGCTAATTATTTGTATGTGCGAGGAGAATATAGTACAACTGCTTTTAAGCGGGAGCCAAATCAATATAAAACTGGACCTTATACAACAAAATTAACAGTTCTTTCTGTTTTATTGCACAGAGACAAAATACTCAATATTATTTTCGGATTAAGAGGCATAAGCCAAAGAATTTGTAACAGTAACAATTTGTAACAGAATTTGTAACGTGAGTGTGATGAATAGTGGTGCAGGATCAAGAACTTTTATGTAATAGTTGGAACTGTTTAAATATAACAAAGTAAGAATTTATCGATATGTTGGAAGTAACCTGCAGGTGACTGGGAAAGGAAGTTCAAGTAAAATGTAATCCAAATAATAAAATTAAATTGTTACAAAATTTGACTTTTCCGAAACTTTATTCCGAACCACGCCTGAAATTTAGATTCCTATGAGTCTTATTTAAGCAAACAAAATCATCAGGAAACAACTCAAAATACAACGAATTAACCTGTTATATCTGGCTTCTCGAAGTGGGTCTTCGAAAAGTCAACATGCATCCCATCTCAAACATAGAAATCCCGCACCAAATTGCACCCGAACGTGTAGCTCATGAAGATCGAGAGAAATTAACTACGATTAGAATTCCTGTACCAACTTAAAAACTTAAACATATAACAAGGAATATCTAGGAAATGCTTTACTCAACAAAAACGAAACGCACACACATACACTAAGACACTCTCTCATACACACAGTACTTTTTAAAAAATTCTTGTGTATTTTCAGGCGAACCCAGAACTTGTTCTTCTACTGAACTCTCACAATCGAATTAAGTACAATGTCATACATTTTAGCCAGTATATTTACTACTCCTATCCTTATCACCCTTTCCTAAAATGCTCTTTTTATTCAGGAGACTACAAAAGTGGTACTTCGATTGACATCTCGACATGGACCATTTGGACGGTTACTATATCTCCCCTATTTACTGTATATAGTAGAGAAGGTAAAAATAAAATATAAATTTACAGAAAAGTACCAGGCATTTGAAAATACAAACCAGTGCTACGGAATACTGCGAGAACTGAGAAGAGTTAAGGAAGATATGTTACACATTTAGACAGCTCTGAATTATTTGTGAAGTGAGATTTGTATATTTGAATGGATTTACCTGTAATAGAAATTCACTAAAACGAGGACCTCACACGCTCTGTCTGACTACTGTTGTACAAAATCAATCGTATTCTTTATGCCTCGTCCTGTTATACTATTGTCGAGACTGACGGCGACGCGCACAAGAAGACAGTGCAGCGCGGAGATAAGTTACAGATAGTGCTGGGTGGAGATAAAAGACTTGCCGAAACAGATAGATGACTAGAAAGTCCGTTTTTCTTCTGGTGCCGTCTTACAGAACATTCCACAGACGTCTAAATATATCAATGAACGAGCTGCGGTGAGTTGAGTGGACAGTCGCAACACAAGTTGCAAACAGAGTGGAAATGCAATTTGAAAATCGTCCGCGTGCACCTGTGTTTGTGGTCAGCCGCTTTGAGCATTATATTTGTGTATCTTACGTAATTCTGCTACTGTAAGGGTTGACCAAAGTGTATTTCTACGGAAATAAAGAACATTTTGAATTTCAGCAACCTGGATTTTAATTCTACGAAACCACAAATTCATACTATATATGTTCCGTTAAAACTGCAAATAACTGGTTTATTTTGAACTTCGTTAGAACTTTGCAAAATTTTCCAAACTGTTCAATTATGCACACATCTTTGGAATATTTCCATGGATATTTTTTAGACACTTTCTATAAGATATGTTGCCTGTTCTTTATCCTCACTTATAAGGCGTGTACCACGATTAAAATTCAGATTCCTAAAGCAAATCTAGCAAAATTTTCTAAAATAATTCTCTTCTGAATATAGCTTTCTCTCTCGAACGTTCTTACTTTCACTATAAACATTTTGATTTGATAGATTCAAAGGACTTTGTCTAACAATTACTGTTTAGCTTTATATACGAATATAAACGTAGCCCCAAATACATTCTTGTTTTAAAAGTTAGGAACATTTATTAATTAATAACTTCCTTCTGGTTAAATAGGACCGGAAGGGCACTAATGAGACAATCCTTAAATTACTCCCCTAAGATTTCAAGGAATCCAGGTAAACATATCTCGGTATCAGATTATATCTAATTACATGTCCATGCAATAAATGTGTCAGAAAGGAGCCTCGAGGTGATAGTCAAATATTTACATTGAAGATCGTTATAAGGTGAGTTTAGAAATCGCTCTCTTTGCATTAACAAGAAAAAAAAATAACATCTGATTTTAGAAGTAGGAGTTCAATAGTTGGAAAATTCAGACGAATGGTAAGTCGGAAATGGCTCAGTAACTAAAAATAATTTAGGTAATTCTTTTTTTAAAACGATACCTACATTTTAGTGTACTAACATTGTTTAATCTCTGGTATTTTAGTGTTTTAATTTGTTATACTATAAGTTTCCCCTTATTAATTTAACATTAGTTGGCAATTTTTGTGATCTCATAACCCCCTTATGCACAAACAACACCAGAAGTATTTACAGACACTTTCTTTAGAGAAATGTTTTTGCTCCAGTCAATGTCTATGGATATTACAAAACATTATCCACAAAACAGGTTGCCCTTTCTTTATTCTCAAGAATGGAACATATAACCCAATGAAAAAGCACATCCCTGAACTAAATCAAGAAACATTATCTAAAATTTTTGCAATTTTCAGAATGTAGCATTCTCTCATAAACCATTCTTTCTCCATAAAGATCTTCATTCATGGCTTTGTCGGCTTGTAAAAAGAACGCTTTGCGCTGGAATGATAGGTATTAGACATTTGTCTAATGTTTATTTTAGGAATTTCATTGTTTGAAGCTCGATTGCATATAAGGAGGTTTAAGATTTGGAATATATGCAAATAAGGAAAGGTTAATAATTCCAGTATTGCATACACTTCATGAGTACCTGTTATATATCTTAGAAATCATTTCTATAAACTACTTTTGCATGAGAAACACTCGTTTGCGTTCTGCTTAGTTGTCCCATATTAATATTCCATATTCAAAGTTAGTGTTAAGATATGATTAGAACTCCAATTTAGTATGTCGTCTGACCGTACATTTACCAGTGTTCCGACAGCAAGACAGGTAGATCTAAGTTTGGCGAAGGTATAATTTACGTGTGTCTACTTGCGGTCCGAGAAATTTGATGTAGCCAATTTGTTCTAATACCTAGAGCTCAGATTTATATGCACTATAAAGTATGATTATGTCCTTGCATGTATGCACTAAAAGTTTTATAATACCCATTTAAACTGGTGATGATGATGATGATGAAGATGTGGTGTTTAAGGGCGCTCAACTACTGTGTCGTCAGCGCCCTTAAAAACCAATTGGTTTAAAAACCAATTAAATGGCTAAAACCTAAAAGATTAAAATGCAATAAATCAAATAAAAACAAGGATAAAACTCATGGACAAATGAGTGGTAAAGACTAAAATAGGAGCTAAAACCATTAAAACCAGAGAGGAGATAAAATGGTTAAAATACCCAAAATTTTAGTGTCTAAATCCTAAAATTTGGAGATAAAACGAAAGCTAAAGCTCTGCTCACCGCCGTCTTGTCATCCGCGAGTAGCTCTGCAAAGCTGGCCGGCAGCTGGAGAGACCTGCGGAGACGGGCCAGTCTAAAACAATCTAAGAATACATGACGCACGGTTAGTTGGGCACCGCAGAGCGGGCAAATGGAGCCGTTGTCCGGTTTAATAAAAAGCTGTGGCTAAAATGACAATGGGCAATATGCAACCGAGCCAAAATAACTTCTTCCCGCCGCGATAGGCGACAGGAGGTCACCCAGTGATTCGGAAGCTCCTTCACTGTTCGGAGCTTGTTGTCATGGAGAGCAGACCACTCATCGCACCAGCACGAGAGCACCGCCCTACGCATAACAAGCCGAAAGTATTCCGCGGTCACAGATGAAATGGTTACATTGGGATCTGTGCCAAATTTTAAATCATTTCAATTCTATTTTTTTTCAAAGCATTGGTTTTACTTTTAATTGATCCATGATTTGGGCATTATTAGAAACTTTAATTAGTAGATGTGTTTTACGTAAAGGTTTATACAGTAGTTTATTTGTCGTAGATGCCCTTTATAGATATTAATAATTTTAACATTGCCACCTTGGCTGTCTCATCCGCCATTTCATTCCCCCACAAGCCCACGTGACCAGGAACCCATGCACAAACCACGCTAACGCCCGAGGCCTGTAGAACGTGGAGGGCGTCCTGGATACGCTGTACGAGAGGATTGTGGTTGTACAGCTCACGAAGGCTCTGGAGTGCACTGAGGGAATCACTTAAAATAAGGCAGTCACCCAACTTTCGGCGGCGAACATATAAAATGGCTCAATATATTGCATGCAGCTATGCAGTGTAAATGGAAGAGCTGCCATGGAGACCGAATGTAGAGGGTTCGGCCCCATGGAAAAACTCGCATCCAACACCGCTAGTGCATTTTGCCCGTCTGCTCGATAAAAAGTCTAAAAATAATCTGCGGATACTAATCATAGGCATCGTCGACTTGCTGTGCAGCATCATACCAAGATCTACCTGATCTGCTGCAGGCAACCAAGGGGGATACAATCTTTGGCCTCTAGGGGCATACTAGGCAGCACGAGTCCATGTTTCGCAAGAAGCTCCCGGAAGCGAAAACTCGGAGGCTTAGGCTTTACACGGGTGTTCTCATACTGCACGTCGAAGGCGGTGTCGAAAAAGTGTGCAAAAGTCGGATGAAAAGGCATAAAATTAAATCCACAGCCATAATTCCTCAGCAGAATGTCCCGCCGATACTGCAGAGGTGGTTCTACCGCTTCGGCGTAGAGGCTGACAACAGGGCTAGTTGGAAAAGCCCCGTTGCTTGACGAAGGCCAGAGTTATGGACTGTGTCTAGTTTCTTCAGCGCAGATGGACGAGCTGAAGCATAAACAATGTACCCATAGTCCAGCTTGGATCGGCTCAGTGTGCGATACAAATTTAAACTGAAGTGCATTAATTTAACTTTATCACACTTCTCAATCTGGAAGTAATCAAATATCGAATTCTTAAACACCATCGCAAACATATTAATATTTATTAGTCTCTTTTCGGTACACTTTGGCATTATTTGTGCTTACTGTACTAAACCAGTAAATACTTTACTAAATTTTCTGGAAGAAACGATTTTCTCCGAAAACTTAAAACGTTTTTATACGAAGTGAAAGATCTCTCTGCTTTACAAAAGCCCCATGATATTTGCGAAAGGAACCTTTGTTACTTACAGAATAAGCCTTAAGTTCTTCCTCAGATTCACTATGTAGCAACACATTTATATCTCACAGAAGCATGAAACCTGGATTACTGGCTTCAAATATCTCAATTTTGTTACAAAGACACTTTCCTGTTTCTTCTGGTATGTCTCCGGCGACAACTGTTTGTATATCTGTAGGGCAGAAGATAAGGGCATTCCCTTTTATTCCAAACATGTGATTGCAGCTAGGATTTTTATAAAGTGACCTTTAATAAACACTCATTTACTCTGGAGGCTATTCTCAATGCAAGCACTTGCTGCTTAATTTTGTGTATCACTTCGAGCACCTACTTCATTGTACTTCTTAATATACAACTGCTTCAATCCCTGTTCCCCATCTCGCGAGGTTTGTCTGCTGGGATACACGAGTATCTTGCGCCATATCAATAAATAATTTCACACTTGATGGCGATCTCACAAACACTTTATTCATAGATGAAATTAAGGTATTTACTTCGGGAAAATTCGCTTGGAATTTCTGTGCCAACCGCTGAAGGACATACGCCAAACAAGTCACAGATCTGCTTTACAATGAAATACGTGTAAAGCTTTAATAGCTTCAGGCATGTATTCTGCTGCATCTGTAACATCACCAAGAGGTTTTCCTCATTTTATTTAGCAGGTGACAAAATCAGATAATGCATCAACAAAAACCCTAGCAATCGCCGAATTGCTTGTTATATCCAGTAAGTAGCCTCGAGACAATGAGATGATGTATTACTGAGTCATATTCAGTTGCTTATCCACGACGACTTTGAAAATAGTTCTCCAACACGATCTAACTGAGTCTTTGATACTTTTTGTTATTTCTTGTATTAGCTGAACAGAATTACTTTATTGAACATTCGTAAAAATTATTTGGTAAAATGTGGAACGTCCTTTAGTGGGGAGCAAGGTAAATGAACAGAACGAAAAAAGTTTGTTGATCTTTAACCAATTTAATCAAACCAGCTGCACTACAGGATATATAAATTTTGCTTGCATTTGAAAACATTTTTGTGTAATACACTTAAGGGTATGTATGACTGAAATTTCATGAAAATCGTGAAAATAACGACTTTTTTATTTTAATTCTATAAAATAATTTAGACATTCCCGAATGTGAAAAATGCATAATTTGCCTCCGAACGCCATTTTTAAATGCTTATTTAAATGTCGGTGGCCTTTAAACTCTGTCAGAGTCACGCACTCTTTTGCCTACATCCACATTCTTTGTCTGTTTTTTTGTTCTTAAATTTTCAATTCAAGAAAAGAAAAATAAGGTTTTCAGACAAAGCGGTTCCTAAATTGTTGCCAATATATCAGAGGCTGGCTTCTACAACATTACTAGAGAGGTGCAAAACAGGAAAAACACAGAATGCCAATGAATCTTTGCATCATGTCATATAGAAATAGTGCCCAAAGGAAGTTTTCATATCAAAACAAAAATTGGATCTTGCTGTTATTAAAAGCATCAGTGAGTTTAACATGGGTAGTCTTAAGTCATTGGAGCTGCAGCAAAATATCAGAGGAGAAAGTGTAGTAGACTCAGCAAGGAAAACTTCAGTGCAGCGAGATCAGACTCGTATCCTGCAAAGCAAGAAGCGAAGTTGTGCGGAAGAAAAGCAACATCTAATGAAGAAAAAGGTGGAAAAAGCAGCAACAGAGGAGAGGAAAAAGAAATCTTAGGGTCCAACCTATCAGCCTGGTGGATTTTAATGTGAGTTATGCAATCAAATCTTTAATCGCTGTTTTCTCACTGTTCATATTTTCAGCATTTTTCTTCCTGTAAAATGCTCCCTGCGATGCAGTTTTTGTACTACATTCTTGAAATTTCCTACACAGGTTCAGAATATCATGAGGAATCGAAATTGCCCTAGGTTTTATTGTGAAATGTATATAAGCATATTTTTTTAATTTTCAAACACAAAACTTACAGTTTTTTTGACAAAAAAGAATATTTGTAGATTAAAAAATTGTTGTGACCTAAACTAAAGGAGACACAGAAAAACCCAGAGCAATTTCAAAAAGTATGTGTATTATGAACATAGGGTTAAAATATTAGACCAAAATTCAAAATATTTTGTCGCAAGGGACTTTTTAGTGACGTAACAAAAAACATACAAAATTTATCATAATTTCTAAACTGCTGGAGAAAAATGGTTTAAATTTAGGTTGTAACATGTTAACCCTATACTACACCTATGGTGTAAATTTGAAAAAGCTAGCATTATTAGTTCAGAATTTGAAAATTTCAGTCGTACATACCCTTCAACGTTATAAAAACTGACAAGTATTTATAAAACTCAAATTTCTGTGAAGGCGCTCGGGGTAGTTGATAAATTAGTTTCATTAAATTATTTCTTCATAAACTTTTGAAAGGTGGCTTTTCCTTAATGTTTATTCACCAGGAAATTTTCGTTCGGAATATTTCTTCCAGAAAATTTTGAAATTATACATTTTAGCTTAATTAAAGGTATTATGGTTAAAAATAATGATTTTAAGTCTTACATCTTTCAGAAAATTACCATTTCCACAATTTCCACTTGCAGTAAATATTGTTACTACGGTTTTTTAGATCTTGGAGACTAGCATGTCTATGAGCAGCTGTTTTGAATAAGCTTCCTCGTGAATATTTTTTGTTGCAGGACACATAAAAAAATGGTATAAAATAATATGAGTTTATTTTGGTGATATAGAACCAACAACCACCAATCCGAAAATCACACTGATTTTTAAAATATTCCGAAATTTCAAAAGTAAACCTTAATGTTATCACACTTGCTGAGTACTATATTGCCATCTGTTGTTAAGACTAAGATTTCCATCAATCCACTGTCGAAGTAACTGAACTTCACTGCTCTTCTGTCTCGACAATGTAATTTGCTATTACGCAGATTTCAGAAATTACAATTAGCAGTACAAGTGTAAAGGTTCAACTTTTAATTCTTGGAGATATAGTTACGACAGACGACTTTGTTTGTAGCATTAATACATACCATGTCAAGTTTTATGATGTAACATACACAACGGACTTTAAATAATTCCCATATGATTGTTGAACAATATTGAGCGGGACATTTTTATATGAGGAAGTGCTCAATGTTGAATGCTACAAACTCATTTACGGTGACTTTTATGAATTTAGAAACGTGATATCTAGCATTCCTGCACAAAATGAATAATAAAAGAGAATTCATCTCACGTTTTTCTCTTCTTCAAGTATCTGTGTGAAATAGACGCAGGGAAAGTTGCTGACAAAGTAAAATATATGCATAAATATGTATAAAATTTACCTAAATATGCTCTAATCCCTTAAATATTCATATGTATGCACTATAAAACTTTCGTAAGAAGTAGCTTACAAATAGGAACAAATGTATTACTAACATTTATTCGTTTAACCTTCAAGAAATAAAACCTGTATATATGCAAAATGGGAGCTCCATTAATCACACATTATTGATCACAATTATTTTAGAAGCGTGTGGCAATCGACCTTTTTCTTGTGTTCACAGAGAGTTTCTTAGACTTAAATCAAAGTAAAGTTCACAACATAATTACACATAATTAGACACAAATTTAAATATTACTGCTCACTAGGACACTAGTGTCATCGTTGAATGGAGTTGTATTTGCTACATCGTTTATTGGTACGAAGTGAGAGATCGCTTATCTAGATCAGAAGTAGCAAAAGTACTAACACTGAACCTTGGTGTACTCTCTGTCTTACTGCCTCTAATTTTATATTTGTTTTTCATAACCGATATCACCTTTTACTTAAACATTTCGTTTTCTTTCATCTAGATGTGATACAGTCCAAGTATTTAATTTGCATTCCACACTATAAAAGAAATTGTTGCACAGTGAGCCAGAAAATATTGGTAGGCAATCTCTCCTTATATGTGTATTTCGTAATGCCCCGGCTATTCCTAACTACAGATATAAATACTATTGACACAAAAGAATGTGAAACAAGGACGGACACCCTTAAACTCTCCCTGACTCCTCCCAAGTTCAACAAATACTACATAGCGTATAAATAGCCTTTGGTGGTCTATCTACTTACGTAACTAGAGCAAGTATTGCATTCTAACCAAAAATTGGATATCGACATAGAGGTCCGGGTAGCTCAGTTCGTTAGGCGCTGGCGCATTCATCTTAAGGACGCGGGTTCTAATCCGGTGCACACTAT
Organism: Mantis religiosa; assembly: GCA_030765055.1. Lineage (NCBI taxonomy): Eukaryota > Metazoa > Arthropoda > Insecta > Mantodea > Mantidae > Mantis > Mantis religiosa. Next base: position 294,485,733 of record CM060950.1, on the reverse strand, counting down.
CCCTTTTAAGTGACAGGACTTACACGATCCTAAACATTTTAATCGAAGTTGAGGTGCACCAGATTCATTTATGTAAATGGGGCATTTTTGAAAAACTTATATTGCCTCAAAGCTAGCTCTAATGCTTTGGATTAAAGTAACAAAACTTAAAGATATTTTTATTTCAAACGAAATGTATATTTTGAATTTTCTGGGAACGTCCTCCCAAGTCACATTCGTTCTGGCTGAAAGTTCTACAACAGGCAGGAAATAGGGGATATACAAATTATTACTGCACAAAATGTGTACACCTCCTTATAACACGCAATTTAACATCTTTATGGAGTTTATATATCTCAGATAATCCCAGTATGTGCACTTTTAAAAGTCTGTGTATTTATCACATGGCACAGTACTTCAAAATGTGGCCAGCAGAAAGCGCTAGCTAGGACCAGTCTGGCTACTTCAGCTCTACAGGTTAGATGGCGGCATCTTCGCTGATATGCATGCTGTTATAATTGTTACAATGTTATTAACAACAATGAAACAACGTTTGTTTGTGATATCTACAAATAAAGTGAGAAATATCCTATAAAAGAAACGCAGGTAATTTTGTAGTCATTAGGGATTTGAACGCTGCATATTTGGATTAGAAACCACAACGTTAGTGCAGAAATGGCTGCGCATGGTACTATACAAGGGCGGCCCTCTAGTTCATTTTTATAAGGTGGAGTGAGAAGTGGAGGATGGCCATTAGCCCGCAGAAGAGCTCGGCTCTTATGCTGGCTAAGACCCGTAGCTGGCGCCCAGAAGGTGACCTGCGGTTAAGGCGGAGAAGAATCCCCTGGGTTCGAACCGCCAAATACCTGGGAATCCAACTGGACCGCGGCCTCACTTTCACTCCGCACGTCAGGGCGAAGGCGGGCCTCGGCCACGCTGCACTCAGGCAACTCTACCCGATCTTCAGATCCACAATGCCCATCCGTCTCAAACTGCGGACATACCGTGCGATCGTCCCGCCTCTGATCCTGTACGGATGCGAGGTCTGGGGTTCGGTGGCTCATACCACCCTCCGCAGGCTGCAAGCCGTGCAGAACAGGGCCTTAAGGATGATCTACGGTACCGACCGCAGGTTCCCGTCCCACTTCCTGCACACCCAGTCTGGCATACCATACGTCGTAGACGTCGTTCGCGAACGTACACGCACGTTGTATGCCAAGATCACCCCTCACCCAAACCAGCTGGTAAATACACTCGGTCAATATGACCACCGTCTCCCCAGGAGACGGAGGAGCTATCGCCTACCCAAGGACGCCCTTGGGTGGTAGGTTCTGCCTCTCCTCCTACCCCTAACATTCACCACCAGGACAAAACGCGCCCTCGCCCCGGCTGGCAGATAAACACCTGCAGTCGTGCCCTGGGCGCGCGCATGACCTGGAAAAACCAACATCTGCAACCTAATTACCATCTGGCCTCTCGCTACTGGTTCCACCAGGCTTGCCGGCTCGCTAGCGACCGCAAAAGCAGGGTGGAACAGGCACTGTTCCCCGAGGGGAATACCCTGGCACCAGAAGCATCAGCAGAGGCCCACTGCGCCGTCTAATACAACGACACGCAAGCTTGCGAAAAAATTTGCTCTATATTACCGCACGGGTAAATCCGCACAGCGGATAGGTACCGTGGCGCGTAACCCTCCGCCCGGGAGAACCCGGGCGACCTGCACCTGCTCTTGGCTCTTGGCTCATTTTTATAGCATCACTCTCATTATCTCAGCAATATCTGATATTTTGTTGGAACTTATACTTAACTAGTAACACGCATTTTCATATTCCACTCGAGAAACGTTTTCCTCTCTGGCAGTACGGATCAATGTTGCCAACTCAATTACATGCGATCTGGTTACATGTAGAGCAAAATTCCGCTTTAAAAATATAAAAGATAACCACAAACTCTTCTCTTTGAGATGACAAGATGAGCAAGATGATGGAATTATTAGTCATTATGATGGTCCTCTTATTGTTTAATGAGGGTGTTAATATAAATAATAAATTAATAGCTCTCACGGCAAATAATTGAAGGGGATGTGCACTGGATGCCTAAAATTGTTTAAGAGTCGTAACTGTCAGAAGAATTTATTGTCACTGTAGCACTTTTGACAATTTGTACATAGATTTCCAAATTTATTTACAACTTCATCAGTTTTGGACATGAATACAGCAATTCTCTTTGTTCTGAATGCCAAATTTTGCCCTTAGGGGATCATTCAGTGATTTCAGTATTCAGTTTATTCCTTATTTAGATTTAATGTCAGTCATCATGGTATACAATATTTCCACATTAAGTTTCCATGTAGCAACACAAGTAATGGTGTAGTCAATTTTGAAACATTCGGGAGGACATAATTTCCTTCGAAACGTATTTCTTCTGCTTGGCACCAGAACACAAGGGAACTGTTTGATTCAGTTAACTTTTCTATAATGTATCATTGGTGACATAAGCACGCCGTACTAAAACGTACCATTCACTTGAAAAGTTAAGAGTGCATTATAAATTGCAATGAAGCTTGAGGCCCTGGAGGTAGCGAGCGTTAACAAAGTTTTGGCTAGGCTGATTGACGTTGAACCTCTGTGTACTGTATATTTTAAGAGTTGCATTAATTGTTAAAACTAAAGCCAGAATGATTACAAAGGACTTTCAGGTTTAGAATATATAAATTCAAGGAAGGTTTGATATCTCCAGTCTTCAGAAAGATATTTGTTAGTGACACTGTGTAAAATGAAAGTTATACATTTAACCTCATTTGGCATAAGAAATATTAATTTACTTCCTGAGCAGAATGAATCAGGTGATTTCGTCTATGGCCTGCAGGTGAAGTACTCGGACTCGATTCATGTGGCCGACCTATCTGACACACGAGTTTTTTTCGGGAGTTTTCCAAGGTAACCAGGCGAAAGCCGGGTGCGTTAAACACATCCATAGAAATTCTTGTGCCTCCATTTCTCACCATTATTATTTCCGTCATCTCTCCTCTGTTGGCCGGTGGTTGTCTTGGTGGTGCATGTCAGGATGATATGCTCTGAGAAAATTCCTCCCTTGGTAGACGTTTACCGGTCTACGAACTCAATCTTGTGGTGGGGCTGTATAATATGGCAGATGGGTGGAATATACTTTCTCCTGGCCTGCCAGAGACCTTCCATGTAGTAAACTGTACTAAAATGTGTACTGTGAAATGTCCTGTCTCCTTGGCATGGCTGCCCTTTGCCTCCTCTAGGTACATCCTCACGGAGATGCTCCTATTGGGGCTATAAGCACCAGAAACCGTACTTGGGTCTCCGTGTCGATTCCCCTCCGTAAATTAGTCCAGTCCAGTCAAGTACCACTGAGTTGTCCCATAATAGTACATCATATTCCAAACTAGAGTTACAATATCAACAGTATACTAATATAAGTGTGTCTATAGAACGTTTATTCACTAGTACTCGGATAGGACAGTGATCAAAGCTGATTTTGTGTAAGTATAGTTTATGTGAACTTGCCAGTCTGTAGATATATCTCTCTAATTGAAAGCCCAGAAATATGACACAGTCAGTTTCTTTTAATAACACGTTATTAATTCCAGTTTCTATCGGAGAGCGTGAAATATGATGAGTTGTAAGTGTAATAAACCCTGTTTTGTCTAACTTCTCATATAATTTATTTGCTTTAAACTAAAACCTATATGACACAATTCTAAACATAATTGTAATAAAATTACACACTTATTTCAATGTTTACTAATAACCAGGACACTAGTTACACCAGCAGATAAAATTATACCTGCGATATTCTTTATAAAAAGTGAGGTATCGTGCATATAGATGAGAAATAGTAAATGCCCTGTCACTGAACCTTGCACTGCTCCATGTACCACTGTTTTAAAATTTGAGGTTTCTTTTTAATAACTGATATCAGTGTTTACTTCCACTTTCTCTTTTCTCTCATTTAGATAAGACACAAACCAGGTAATTAATTTAGCCTCGTTACTTTGTAAGAATCGTTGCCCAATGAGTCACAACATATTTGTTTATTTGATGTTTTATTTTAATAACTGATATCAGTGTTTACTTCCACTTTCTCTTTTCTCTCATTTAGATAAGACACAAACCAGGTAATTAATTTAGCCTCGTTACTTTGTAAGAATCGTTGCCCAATGAGTCACAACATATTTGTTTATTTGATGTTTTATTTTAATAACTGATATCTGTGTTTACTTCCACTTTCTCTTTTCTCTCATTTAGATAAGACACAAACCAGGTAATTAATTTAGCCTCGTTACTTTGTAAGAATGGTTGCCCAATAAGTCACAACATATTTGTTGATTTAATGTTTTATTTTAATAACTGATATCAGTGTTTACTTCCACTTTCTCTTTTCTGTCATTTAGATAAGACAAACCAGGTAATTAATTTAGCCTCGTTACTTTGTAAGAATGGTTGCCCAATAAGTCACAACATATTTGCTGATTTAATGTTTTATTTTAATAACTGATATCAGTGTTTACTACCACTTTCTCTTTTCTCTCATGTAGATAAGACACAAACCAGGTATTTAATTTAACCTCCTTACTTTGTAAGAATTGTTGCACAATGAGTCACAACATATTTGTCGTGGATGATGATCTCAAATGTGCAATTTTGCGTAGTCCCGGCTATTCCTAACAACAGACTAATAATACGAGGTACGTCCAGAAAGTAAGTTCTGTTTAGTAATACAATTAAATTGTGTACAGGTACAGAAAAATTATTTATTACACAACATTCTACAACTATTAAACTAATTATCCACATAACTGCCGAAATTTTGCAGCATTTGTCATAGCGAGGCACAAGATTTTGTATACCTTCTTCATAGAAGTTTTCAGCCCGTGTCTTGAACCAGTTGGAAACATTTTCTTTCAACTCTTTGTCACTGTTTAAGTGTTGACCGCCAAAGAAAGATTTGAGATGCAAAAACAGATGAAAGTCACTAGGAGCGAGGTAAGGGCTGTACTGTGGGGGAGGTGGTCAAACACGTCCCAGCCAAATCCCTGTAGGATGTTTTTCGTCGCATTTGCAGTGTGTGGTCGTGCGTTATCGTGAATAAACACAACACATTTTGACATCGCAAATTTGCGATAAATTTCAATTGACTTCACTTTCCTAGCATTCAGAAAACGAATCACAGATCTGTTTTCACAAGCAGCGGGGTTTTCAATCAACATCGACATTGAAAACAAGCACAACAAAGCGTACTTGGCTGACAGCGATCTCACAATGGCGCACGGTTTTTTCTCCTTGACACGGAGCGTCTATTGCATATGTGAGGAAGTACCATCGCAGCGCTGCAGCGGATATAAATTGAAACAGAACTTTCTTTCTGGACGCCGCTTGTAATAACAGTAAGGCATATTGGACAAGGATGGACTTCCTTATCCTCTCCCTGTCTCACTCTACGTTCTGCAAATGCTACATAGTGTATGAATAGCCTTTGGTGGTCTACTATTTACTTATGTACCTAGGACAAGTATTTCATTCCAAACAAAAATTAGATAAGGACATATCGGTCTGTGGAGCACAGTTGGCTAGAAACTATTGCTGTACGTCTAAAACATTACAGGACAAATATTTTTTTGAAGGCAGCTAAACAGTAAAAAATGCATGTTGTGGAAAGATTCACATATGTAATGCTACATGAAGTGGTTCTGTCCCACTCTTTCCCTCTCCTCGCGAGCGCGCTGACCGCGTTTGTGCGAGTGTATATGTATTGGTGTGAGTGTGTATATGTGTGTGAGTGTGTGTGTGTGTGTGTGTGTGTGTGAGTGTGTGTATGTGTGTATGTGAAAACCGGAAAATATAGTACGTGTTTCACTCACATATTTGTCGCCAGTCACTTGCAACATATTCTATTGCTAATGTTCTGTACTTACATAGAAGGGCAATACGGAAGTTCAGTAGGCATTAAGGGATCATTAAAAGAATTTTAATCTGTTGGTTTTATGATGACTTTAAAGGCGATAACCGCAGTAAAAGGAGTTCTTGTATATCTTTGTTACAAAAAACTACTTAAATTGGTCTATCTTTGTGAACATACGTCCGTCAAAAACAGAAGCATCCGTTCACGAGAACCTCAAATGGAATGGCACTGTGCTTCTACGTGTCCCCAACAGATGGCACTAGGTACGACTAGTTTGGCTACATCCACTCTTCCGATCGGATGTCCGACCTTTAGCTTGTATTATTCTATTGTAATTTTTATGTTTTGTGAACAACGATACATTTATGTGGCATTTAATTAAAAAAGTGAGAAATATGTTATTAAAGAAACCCAGATGGACTCAGAAGCTCTCGGGATTAGAACGCGGCAAATTTTAATTGGAAGCTACAACGATAGTGAACCACAACGATAGTGTGTGTCATTGGTTGCCTATGTAAACTTACTTCTTGTACCATTATCAGCTTCCGCAATATTCTTTAGTACTGGTTTGTATTTTCGAATGCCTGGTACTTTTTTGTAACTTTAAATTTATCTCATATTTTTACCCTCTGTACTATGAATAGTAAGTAGGCCAGTCTTGTATACGTCGGAATATATTTGAGTGGGTGAAGATATTGTTTTTGTAATAGAGTAACCTCTGAATCACATCACTTTGGAATACTTAATGAAATTTGGATACACTTTTGCTTGTCTGCTGGTGGTTAGAAGTTATTTATATGGCAATCCATGTCTTGTATTGTAGATAGAAGTTGACATATCGAGACAGTTTCTTTCTTTCTTTTTTTGGTAATTTTTACGTCCTCCAACGTTAAGTCATATTGGACTGTAAATGAAATGGTTGAAATGATGCTCAAATGTACCCAGGGTCCATGAAGATTACAGCTACCGTACATTAATCTTTTAGGATAGGGGAAACCCCCGAAAAATACCTTATCCACATAGCGGAACCTGAACGACATTCGAGCTAGGGACGTCTAGAATTTAAAGTACACACCACCACTATTATTAGGAAGAAACGTCTAGTCCAAGCAAACGTAGTAAAGTGAAAGCCGCTCATCGTTCTCGTGTAGATGAATGAGAATCATAAGAATGTTGTTTACACATTTCTAAGATAGAAAATGAAAACTAAAAACAAGTTGATTATCCAGGGGTGGCATCACACAGATTATTTCGCCTGTAATTGTAAATATTATAGCCGTACACACTACATGTATGGAGTAGGTTCTAGTAACATTAAATCCATGTGGTAGAAAAAGAGAAAGCTGCAAATACCTTTTGGTAACCTTCTTTCTTTGCCATAAACGATAACTGGTTAGTAGGACATTATCTCGTTCTGGACACGAAATCAGGGTCATTAAATCCAAATATATGTAAGCGAGAGGTATAAAGTAATGAACTATTCTGTTACAGTAACCGTGGAAAGGTAGAGCCGGAGACATATCCTGTATATGAACTACGGATCACTTAGTCTTAAACATGTCAACATACCAGCATGACAACTAAATCACCAGCACAATCCAAGTATTCGAGATACTTGTTAGAAACTATATACTCAAAGTAACATATGAGCAAATTCTTTGTTTGTTAAATTTTTATTTCAATTGCTCAGAAAGGTTAATTTCCATAACACCCAAATACTCTGCGCAGTTTGCTCCAGGGTTTAAACTATCTGAACAAGCAGATAGCTCTGCATATATATTCAATTTATAAGGCTTCCTTTCCCGTACACAATTATTAGTATTTTAGATTTTATCTCACTGTGTGGTATAACTATTCCTACAACATAGTAATTTCAATTTATTCATCCCCTATATTTCATACAGAGAATACATAAACACAATACTCACAGACAAAGGTGCATGTATACTTTGTTACATTAACAGTGAATAAATCTATCTAACTAAACATCATCATCAGCATGTCCATTACTGGAAACTGGTTTTGATCTGCCCTAAATATCTAAGTCGTGCTTGTCATAGTAATCAGTTTTACATAGCTTAGACACTCCCATATGGCAATTACGGCCTTCAGGGTAACCTTTTTTTCATCCATATGATCCAAATACATAGGATACGTCAACAGGTTTAACAGGTTTAACAAATACAATCTGTACATAACAGTATTAAAATAATAAAATATAATAAAATATGCAGAGGGTACCTCGTTTCCATGCGATAGAATTCAATTAAATATAATTTATACCTAAACAACTAAATGACAATTTGTTACTTATCTATGCGACTATTTAGGAAACTTTTTTTCCGATTATACAATTTTACAGGTAGGGCCATCTCTGGGCAGAGGCACGCGTTCCTCCATAGCTGGTCTTCCCTGGCGTACAATTTAAAATAACAACAAAATCTTCTTATCATAAGGTATATTTATAACAAAACGTTAATATATTTCACTCACACTACCTTCTCAATCCATTCTTCCACAAAGGCTTATTTTTCCACCTGCTCCAAATGTAAGATAGAAGTTATTACACATTTCCTTGTTGTTACAAGAAAGATAAAGGGACCAGATGTTTAACCAACATTTGAAACTTAACCTACAAAACAGATTTGCTCCAACAACCTTTTGGTGATAAATGTTTTTGCTATTATTGTTAATATATTATATACAAATGTGATTAAGTAACCTCCTTCTTTCATACACACCGTTTAGAATTTGTGAAGTGCAGCATTTGAACATCGAATTCGGGACTTGCGTAATATTGATCGGGATCTTTATTTGAAACGAGAAAACGTTTAGCGTATGTATCATTATCGAACAATTTTCTAAGTTAAACAGTGTTTGTGCTACATTGCCGACCTAAAGCTCTGCGCAATCTGGTCCAGTTCTCCAACTACCTGAATATGAATCTAAGATGACGCCAGAGAAAGAACCGGAAACAAAAGTTCAGCAAGTGCAAAAAGCATGCATAATGTACATAATTATTAGCTCGATAGCAGTTCATTACATGTAATTCTACAGTCTATTCATTTATATTTTTGACATACCTAGGACTCTAAAATCTCAGATAAAGCTGAATTGTAATATCCATAATAACAGGCGATATTACAACTTACGTGGCCCAGGGTTACTTTCTAGGCCTTTCGTTACAAGGTTTAGAAAGCTACGCTGATTTTCAATTTTTCAGGTGTGATGTTTAAATAATTATTTTATGTACATTTAGTAGAGCAGATTTCCTTATGGAAATCCTTAAACAGCTAACGAACTATAGCTTAAACTACACTGCAAGTAGGGATAGGTTTACTACGGAGAGGAGTTTGCACAGTGATCAGTCTTGATTTATTGTAGAGACGCGAGAAAATGTATTCCGATGTGGGCAAGACTGACCTACGGGAGGGAGGTTGGTTGGCATCAGTTAGTTGCGCCAGGAGGGTTCAGTTTCCTTATACATAACCAGCGACTTCGGCGCACAAGTATTTAAGCCTCAAAGGAAAATAAAAACAATTTTCCACATGTAACGTAGGTGGTTTTATACAATTCTCCAGTATCAACTTAGGTACTTATCGATCGTTTTCTTATTGACGTTATTTTCTCTCTCTTCGTCTCTCGCACATATATTCCTCAACCATGTTTACCTCCCTTTCTTGTTTTTAAATACATTTCCAATACTCACACTTGTAGTTACACTTTTGATAAACGAGTGATAATGTCGCTATTAATCCATTTCGTTTTTTGGTGTCCTCTGATATGACAATTTTCATTTTCACAAAATTTTCACTGTACAAAGCTTCTATATTTACTAACTGAAAGCTTGTTGATCTAAGAACATTATTTTTACTTTAGTTAAATTATCATCGCTGCCATTACAGAATGAAGAAACCAATCTTTTTCCTGGAAGAACTAATTTTCACTTCACATTCATCGCCAATGTTTGAGGTTGGGTCGGACGAAGTTAATATATTGGCATGTGTTACTACACTGTTTCCATTTTAGGGGTTGTAACTCTTTAATTATGTAATCGGGACTACTTAAACTGTTCATACTGGTCCCAATACCAATTTCTTACACCAAAATTATTGCTTCTAACCCATCTTGAAAGCGGCACTAGTCATTCAAAGCATACTAAAAAAGCAAGGAAGAATTAATATCAGATGCACAGATTAATATTCATAGAAAAACAAAGACTTCCTTTCATAATAAGGGGTGCTTCGGAATATAGCTTCAATAAGGTTACAACCAATAATAGAACGTGGTAACAAATGGCTAATAGTGGGCACGGCACATTGTGCAGCCTTTTCAAAATGAGTCTAGTTAGGACTTTTAAAACTGTGGGACAGGAAAATAAATATTGTTTTTCGCTTCTACAAACATCAGGGAAGATTATTTTGGAAAGAATTCATTTTGTGAAATTTCACCCCTTAATAACGTTCTGGCTCCCCTTAAGTAATTTTGTAAGAAGAAAACTCTTCTAACATTTGAGGTAAGGGAAGCAATTTTTATACTATCGCTCTGAGTGGTTTAGATCCTAGCCAACTGACATTGAGGTAGCAAATTAAAATCCAACCGAGACGTGTGTGCTTGAAAGCGACTGTCCCATACCGGAATGCCTCCTGAGGGTCTAAACTCTTACACACCAGCGGCGCTGATACAATCCTGGCAATTGGGACCGTCGGTATCAAACAGAATAATCATTTATTAATATTTTATGCTACTCGTAGTTACTTTTCTTGTTACGCAATATTTTTCTTCGTATCTGTTGAATAACCACTGAACGAGAAAGAAGTTCGCAAGTGTGACCGTCTAAAAAACTACTCAATCATTCCTACCAGCATTTCTCCACTGACAAAGGTATGCAGCATTTCCAGAAGGGCAGAGAAAGTTGCGCACAAAGATCCCACATAACGCCTCTGGTCAATTGGAACCTCTGATTGCATTTCATTTAGTGCCCAGAGCTTATTGCGCATACTGGAATAATTTTATGAATTATGTATTCGTCCTCGGGTGAATCTATAAATCTATAAATAATCAAAATGGACAAGCAACTCCTGTTAAGCTTTTTACAGTACGTTAGGTAAATCGTTTAATAGTTCATATCCAAATATTTTTATTTTTATTGAGTTTTAAAAATTATCCAAATATAGGTATATCTTTATGGCTATCAGCGCCAATAGCCTGCAGGAAAAATAATTAAAAATTCCTGATACGCTTGGCAAACAGAGTACGTTGGTGAAGTTGTGCATACAGTATCAGCTGGGAGCAGAAATCCTGTTTAAATTTCTTAAACGGGCTACTTTCTACTACACCTGCTCAATAACCTAAAATTAATTTTAGTTTTTCATTTTAAAATAACAAAGAAGATTTATTTATACTTTCAAAATAAAAAAAATATTGGTGACGTATTTTGATGCTGCAGTAGGAAGAAGAGAAATAGCTTGAGGCATGTGGAATGCACCAATGTGGGAAAGATAGGACATTATCTGATGTTAACACAAATAGAGGAGCAATGCAGAGCTAGGTAACGTCACACGCTAAACTCGTGTTCAGTGCGAGCATGTACAGCGATGTGAACTGTCCTTCCCTAGACTAGGTACAGTTGAAAATGTCGATCTAAAATCAATAATGCGAAACAAGGACTAGCTCAGAGGTGGGTATGACTATTCTTTCACTGACGTTTTAGCTAGTGGGATGGTAGGAGTTGAGCTAATGAGAGGAGGGACTGTTTACTTAGTCTGAAGAAAGTAAGGGGTAAAGAAGCAGGAGGGAGTAGAGGAAGCACTGTTACCGGTAATATTTCTCAGTTCATTGCTTTAGGATTGCCATTATACGACTCCGGCTGAAGCTTTGAAACTCTGCTGACCTTTCTCCAGTGTATGCGGCAAACACGGCACGTGTAAGGTATTAGCTGATAGACAGGCCACCACAACCCACGAGCTAAAATATCAGTGAATGAACAGTAGATGAAACTGCTATCAGGGAGTGGAGCGAATACAATTAGGGATCTGTTGTTACTACGCCCTCTCACTTTGTATGCGTGTAACAGATTATTCCCGCGTTATTTCTGGAAACACAACTCCACAGGTGGTTTCCCTTGTACTACAGAATCAACAGGTCGTCCGTGCTCTCTATCCCTTTCCCCTCTTCTAATATTAACGGCGCCGTGGTCGCCGGCAAAACTTGTACAGTCCTGTAAACAACTTGCAATTGTCGAGATACTGAAAGAGAAATTTAGTTTAAAAATACACGTTTCAAAATACGTTCAATCAGAAAAGTACTAAGGCAGAGTAAGAAGGAATTGGAGAGCATAATTTAAATGGAAAAAGCCAGATATGCTCTAAAATTCCCTTTTAAGTCCAAAAAATCTAAAATATTAGGAGAGTAAGGAAAACAGAAGACGTTTAATACGTGGTGTATCAATACTCCATTGCTGAAACAGTAAAAATGGTATATATGATCATGGATCTGAAGAGCTTTGTTACAAAGTTATTAAAGTTTGCCCTACATTAATCCAATTATACTTATTTGAATTAAATGTTTGTACTGTTAATTCAGTTAAAAGTTGTTTCCCAATGATTTTGCATATTTAGGTGATTCGTGAACAGCGAATAATAAATTTAATTAAATTACCACTTTGTTTTTTGTTTGGCTGATTGTAATACAGAACTAAATTCCCGCCTCGGTAGTGTGGTGGTAGCGTGTTTGCCTCACGTTCAGGAGGTCCCGAGTTTGAATCTCGGTCAGGGTGAGTTATCTGGATAAGTTTTTTCCGGGGTTTTCCCTTACCCTGAAAGACAAATGTCGGATAACTCTGAAGCTGATATTGCATACATGGACAAATTAGGTAAACATGGCCATCTGTAATTCAACTTAAGTTAATAACCAAGTAGACCATATAGATGATGCAACGAATGCTGAGGTTTATTGAAATCCCAAATTGTGACGTAGGATCAATCATAATTAAGTATTGCGGTGGCTTAGCATCAAAAACAGAAAAAAGAACCAATGATTTTATTCTTAATTTTTTTTTCTTCTCTTTTGAATTCTCGAAGAGTGTAGACGCGTTTTCGGCAAAAGACTTCTTGAAACTATTTGAAGTTATTGGAGTTCATCATTTATGAACGTTTAGTATACGTTTAAAATATATATCGAAGACGCGACGCCACGATAAATAATTTAAGTAAAAAACTGTTGCATCATTAATAAATAAAAGGCGAAAAATAATATATAGTAAACGGCGATATACATCAGTGGAAAAAGTTGCATGTAAAGAAGAAAGTAATGTCGACAAATATAATTCCAAGTAAAGTAAAAAGGTATTCATTATTTTATTCCATAGTTGCCCAAAAGTGAAATTCCTTTTGTATCGATACCACGCCTGAGAAGTTTCACATCTGATCGCTCGCCTCGCTGCCAGAGAGAGGATTTATAGAAATCTTCGAGAACATCATCTTCACGGCTTTTACACGAAAGGTTCATCACTTCTACATCAAGGTAAGCTTTGGCTTCTGCAAGCATCGCTACACCGAGGGAGAGCGAACCTTTTATGCGTATGGGGCGTAGACCTCACGAAGGGGCGAATCCAACTTCAGATATGTCATCGCATCGTGTGATATAAATTCAAACCACAAGGAGGTGAACCGCTCCAACTCTAAGCTCCATGGACCCCAGACTCATTGGAGCATTATTTAACCCATTTCATTTAAAACAAAATAAGCAGAACTTAAAGGGACAAAAGGTTCTCTGAAAATTATTTTAAACTGTCATTTCTTCTGAATATCTATAAATAAAATTCATATTTAAACAAAGAATGTCTGCCAACGATAGGAAAGCAACCAAAGTGGTGTGATATGTGGGATTGTATTCGGGGCCGACCAACCCAAACGCAGACTTTTTCATGGTTTTCCTTGGTCGCTAGGTACGTTCTGGTTTGAGGAATTTGTCCACTAGTTTTCCGATCATTGCTTTCATCACTACCTTTGATTTCCTTTTTCGCCACCATATCAGGCATTGGACTGGATATGCTATAAAACAAATTTCCTTGCTCCTCGATATGCGCTGACCTAAGGATTTGTAAGTCATCGGTGGGGGGGGTGTATGTCCTAGGAAGTGAAGGATAAACCGTTGATAAAGTATGAAGAAGCTGATACATAAAGCAGAGAGATTTAGACAACAGGAAACATTCTCTGGTATTCTAGTTCAAAACAAACATGTTCTATCAGAGGAACAAATTGATGAAATGGTGCATTATTCGAACTCACTCTAAACAACTGTCTAAAACTTGTTGCACAGCAAATGGGTATCTAAAAGATCAATGTTCATAAAGTAGCTAAACCTTTACAATTTGAACGAAAGCAAGAGTGCGTATAGGACAGGAATTATTACCTAGAGACGACGAGAAGCACCAGGAGCAAGTATGGATGAGACTTATTGGAGCTTCCACTAAAGCTGCACTGGTTTCAACGCTAAATTTGAAAAATAGAAATGGAGTAAACTGCTGCTTCATCTCTCTTTTGCCTCCGATACAGTCTATTTCACTGATGCCAATTATGTAGTTTTCCCCTCAAGGACTGAGAGATTAGGAGAATGGAAACGAAAACGTCATACATAGGCTTTGCATAAAGTAGGAAAATGACGCAATTTATAAAACAACATTGTCCCAACTGCTGCTGGTGACAGATTTGTTAGGCGGTCACTGGAGAGGTCAACAGGTGGTACCACTGTTTTTGTGTCTACAAAACTGTTCCAAATATAAGACAGGGAAGGACAATAGAATAGTGTTTCGTAAATTTATCCCATTGATATATACTTACTATACATAGAAGCACATATATTTGTGTAGATTATTGTAGTGTTTAACCATTTTTCTCTTTTTAATAATCTCCTTAAGTGAGTCTTCGTAGAAGAAAAATTTATTTTTTGTGAAAAAATGATGTATTACATTTACAGAATTGTCTTTAAAGTTCTTCTAAAATATTTTAAAAGCTTATTCTTCTACTTATTTCAACTTATTCGAGATAAAATTCTATTGAATATTTTCAACATTACATATGATTCCCTTGCAGGTAAAATGAGTGTACCAAAATATGTATAGTTTACTTAAGCGATACTCAAATGTTTCAGCAGCCAGTGGCTACACGATGGCTTTGAAATTCCATTTTCTTTTTTTTTTCTTTTTTGTAATTTACGTCCTCCAACGTTAAGTCATATCGGACGATGAATGGAATGGGTGAAATGATGCTCAAATGAGCCCAGGGTCCATAGAGCTTAGAGTTACCCGACATTTGTCTTTCAGGATAAGTATCACTGAAGAGGGATAAGTCTATCGTATGGCGACTGCGATATTGCTACAAGAAAGACTACCAACGCTGGAAAAGAGTAAATACTACCAACCGTTTGATCAGGCCTTGTTCATAAAGAGGTAAACAAAAGGATCATTTTCCCTCAAGCCTTTGAGCAACATGGGATGTTTCCAAAGTGTTTCAGCTTTGATAGATAACAATATCCTCTTTCTTGGTAACCCAAGGTTTTGCACGAATTGAGTTTTTACTTTCTCTTTCCTTTAAGTATTGACAAGTAAAAATAGTATTGTATCCCAAGCAAAAACATTTTAAGAGAAGGCCTATGTGTGTCTAAGGACTCATCAGGTGTATTTAAAATCATTAAGTTTATTTCCCCCAAAGTAGGCTATACGTTACATTTTATTTTGTTAAAAAGTGTGTTGAATATTAAATTAGTTAACCTTGAAACTATAACCATTCTGCTCAACATTTGTTGAACTTGTTGTATTCTTCATTTGTCATGAAAATGTATTAAAATGGGATATTTGAATAATATCCGCTTTAGCCATTTATGAGGAACTCAACAGCTTTGAAGAATATTCATTATTTATGTAAAAAGCTGAAGCTGCTGACAGTCAAGTAATCTAAGTAATAAAAATAAGTAAACTCTATAGCAACGCAACTTCACTATTACTTATATTTACAGTCCTTTGGGACCGGTTTCGAAACAACTCTGTTTCATGTTCAACCTGTCAACTGTTATTTATTAAATATTTCTGTTTGAAAAATATAGAAGGAATCACTTCTAAAACAAAACATACAGTTCAGTATCCGAATTTGCAATATGCAATAAGATCTGTGTTACACAATGAACAGTTCCCTGTACCAGTATATGCAGATATGACCTTAAGTGATAACTCTGATTCTAACCTAACTGAAACTGAAAATGCTTCAGATGAAAATAAAAAATGAACCCACATATGGAGCCAATACCTGTTCATCAGAAGCATACTCTATCAATCAGAAGGACCTGAATGACCGGATTCGGTACTTAAATCTGTCTAAACAGAAACCTGGAGGTTTGACTTCCAGACTCCAATGGTGGAATCTACTCCAAAAAGAAGTTAAAATATATACGAGAGCTGTTCAGTAAAGAATGATCACCACTTTTTTTGACAACGTACCTTTACCCATCCTCATAATTTTGATGGTTATTCTCAAAATAGTCTCCCCAGAATGCTATGCACTTGTCCCAGCGGTTTTGCCAGTCTTCAAAGACATGCTGGAAATCATTTTTTGAGAGATCCTTCAAAATCGCCTGCGCAGCCTTCACCACTGCTTCTGAATATGCATAATGTCTCCCACGAAGGCGTTTGTTCAAGTTAGCGAATAGAAAAAGTCACATGGGGCTAAATCCGGACTATAGGGAGGATGAGGGATGCACTTCACGCAACAACATTGGCAATATGCGGCCGCGAATTATCGTGGTGCAGCATCCAGTCAGCTTCACGGAAATTTGGTTTTTTGCTCCTCATATTTACTTGAAATGTTTTAAGGACATCCCTGTCGTATTTTCCAGTTATTGATGTGTGCGCAGGTACAACATGCTGATAAACCATTCAATGAATATCAAAGAATGAGATGACCATAACTTTCCCAGCAGAAGCAACCACTTTTACATTTTGGGGGGTTGGTGATGACGAGATTTCCACACTGAGCTTTTCGTTTTGCTCTCAGGATCCAAATGATGTAGGCAAGTTCCTTCAGCAGTGATTGCGTTTGAAAGAAATTACGTATCTTCCTCTAACATCAACTTTAACTGCATGTTACCTCTATTGCAGCGGTACGCGATACTGAACATGTCTGAACTTGCCTGGTTCTCACAGGCGGGAACCAGAAGTGTCAACAGTGAAACTACTACGGCGTGTTTGTTTCAAATTAAGTTAACAGAATATAATAAGATGGAATTTTATTGCGAAAAATTATGAGCGTAAAGAAATATGATCGTTCTTTATTGAACAGCTCTCGTAGTTATCGTGGCTACCATAGTGATTTCAAGGACTGCTTCTCTGAAGAAAATGGTATTGTGTTTTGTAGTGATAGTTGTTTAGTTAAGGAAACTCTTGGGCTTCAACACAGACCAGATGAGTGGCGACTATTCATAGATTCGTCTAAAGTTAATTTGAAGTCTGAGCTGCTACATACTGTCAATGAACTTCCATCCATCGCATGACGCTGATATGAAAGGGACATATCAAAATACAAAACTAATTCTAGAGAAAATACAATATGGAAAATATGAGTGGAATACCTGTGGTGATTTAAATGTCATTGCTTTGTTGCTTGGTTTGCAGCTTGGCTTCACCAAAAGTTGCTGTTTTTTGTGCCTCTGGAACAGCAGAGGTAGGAAGTTTCACTGTGTTAAAAAATCATGGCCTAAACGTGAATATCTTATCCCTGGCCAGAAAAATGTGTTATATGCCTCTTTATTGAATCGTGCAAAAATATTATTACCTCCATTGCATATTAAGTTAGGAGTAAAGAAAAATTTTGTCAAAGCTACCTGAAATCGAAATTTCCCAAAATTGGTGGTGTTAAACTTAAAGAAGTAGTTTTATAGGAGCACAAATCCGGTCATTAACGGGAGATGGGCATTTTACTGGACCGTTAAATCCACTGGAGAAAGCAGCCTGGCAGTCTTTCAGAAGTTTATGTTTCAATTTTCTTGGAAACCATAAAACAGAAAACCATCGTGACATAGTGACTGATCTTCTGCATTCTTATAAAGTTATGGGATGCAACATGTCTTTAAAAATTCCTACTTGGACTCGCACTTAGACTTCTTCCCCGGAAAATCTTGCAGCTATCAACGATGAGCACGGTGAGCGTTTTCATCAGCAAATTTCTATTATGGAAAAGAGGAACCAAGGCTATTGGAGTTCCGATGTGCTGGATGACTACCGTTGGACCCAGAAGAGAGACGTTCCATATGCAAAATGTGCCCGAAAATAACTATCTAGCACTTTCTATGTAATTCAGAATGAGAAGTTGTTGTTTTGATTTAGATAGCTACTTACGATTTTTTTAGAATATTATAAAAATTAAATGACCGCGCCATTGCTAAGTGGTTAGACCACTTGGCTCTGACCTAGGCGGCCCGGGTTCGATTACAGGCCACCGCAAATTGGGATTTGTGGTGGACAACATGGCGCTGGGGTGGGTTTCCTCCGGGTCCACCGGTTTCCCCCAAAATAATTCCACCAATGGCTCCATTTTTGTTTGTTTGTAAGTTTACGTCCTCCAACGTCATATCGCACGATGAATGGAATGGGCGAAATGATGCTCAAATGTGTCCAGAGTCCCTAGAGCTTAGGGTTACCCAATATTCGTCTTTCAGGATAAGGGAAAACCCGGAAAAAGCCTTATCCAGGTAACTCACCCTGACCGAGAATCGAACTCGGGACCTCTTGAACGTGAGGCAGACACTCTACCACCACACTGCCGAGGCAGGCCAATTGCTCCATCAATCATTCCTCTCAGGCGTTGGGCTGACCCCTCAACCCTGATTTCATCTCAGGTCAGATGCTTCGGCTCCGTCGCTCAGAGGGAACCCAAGCGCCTCTTAACGTCAGTATTAACCAGAAAGGAAGGGAAAAAAAATTAAAATAAATATAAAACAAAACTCCTGCTTGATAGGGAAAAACTAAAATAATATTTTAATCCAGCACGAAAAAGACTACTAGAAAATCTTATTTTAATTCTGGTGAAAGAGAAAAGTTCGTTTTTGTCGACTAGTGATTTGTACTGTTGAGCATTTATCAGCATAGAAAGTAAACACAGAGCCTTTCAGTGAGGTATTTTGAATTTAAGGTTTATGTTCCTTGCTGAGCCTAATGTATTAAATTTTGAAGAAATAATGTGATAAATGTGTTGTGATTCGGCTGGCAGATTACAGAAGGCGGTGGGTTGAAATGAAGCAATTATTCGATTAAAGTCCTGATTGCGTTTCCGTATGCTTCGTTGAACAATTTGCCGATATACACGCTGCTCTGCTGTGATTGAGGGGATGACTATTCTCATCTCTACAGCATAGGTGGTTACATAGAAACAATAAAAAAGGGCTCACGTTTGCACGGCTTTTATATTTAGACAAGTGCTGACGGATTATCCCCCATCTTTTGTTTTCATGACTCCTATTTCAGCTGAGAGCTACATTAAAAGGTTTAATTTGTTTTGTAGAATAAACGTATGTCATTTAGTTTTTACGTATGTATGTACCATCCCCATTGCTTTTGCTGCGTGTTGTCAAACCCTTCTCTGTTCACTGTCTTACGAATTTCTCATACAAGAGTATAAATAAAAGATGTGATGTGTTACATTCAAATTTTCTTTTCTATCCTTTTGCAAGCCATTCTTACAAACGGTTATTGTTCTCCCTACTTCCTTTTAAACGACAAAAGTGCTTTTGTTACATGCCTGCTGTGTAACCCGACGCTGCACGGGTAGCTCTTTTAGACTGCAGTAAGGGTAGTACTTCAACAATAGAAATTATTGCATCCCACTCAAAAATTTGAGATGCAGATTTCAGTGTAAATAACATATTAATAAACCTATCCTTAGAAAAACCTCCCTTTGCACGCGTGTCCATCAGCTATGAAAAGCATAACTTAAAATGGTCAGTAAAGTTCCAAACTTACCGAGCGGGATGGTGCAGGTTGTTTCGTCTGCGGCACCATTCTGCAGGTCCGGACTCGATTCCCGTGACCGCTCTAACTCATGGGTATTTTTGGGAGGTTCCCCGGGTCGTTAGACTAGGTGAATTACACCCTACATTATCGTTTTTCTCTTTTTTTCTTTTTAATTTACGTCCTCCAACGTTAAGTAGAATCGGACGGAGAATGAAATTGGTGAAATGATGCTCAAATGAGTCCAGGATTCATGGAGCTTACAGTTACCCGACACTCGTATTGAAGGATAAGGGAAAACCCGGGAAGAAACCTTATCCAGGCAACTCACCGGGGCCGAGATTCGAACTCGGGACCTCTTGAACGTGAGGCAGACATGCTACCATCTACGCTAACACGGCAGGCCCCCGAATTCCCACTCCCTCCATTTCATTTCTATCATCATTTCATATCATCTCTCATCTGATGGTGTCTTTCAGGGTAGCAGTGTGGGCGGTTGTTTTGGCGCTGCATGGCAGGATTATATGCTCCTGGTAAACAGTTCCTCCTGCGGTAGGACGGTCTCCCGGCTGGACTAGTGGGCCACTTCAGCCCTACGGTGGTTTAGATGCCGGTTGTACTGGCCTGCCGGGGAGTTTCCAACTGGTAAAGAAATTGTCTGTGCTTATGACCACACGAAAGAAGTGAAAACTTAAGAGGGCTGTTCAATAAAGAATGATCACACACTTTTTTGACAACGTACCTTTACTCAACCTCATAATTTTGGTGGTCTTTCTCGAAATAGTCTACCCTGAATGCAACGCACTTGTCCCAGCGTTTCTGCCAGTCTTCAAACACATGCTGCAAACCATTTTTAAAGATCCTTCAAAATTGCCACCGCAGCTTAACCAACGGTTTTGATGAGGGATAATGCCTCCCACGAAGACGTTTCTACAATTTAGGGAATAGAAAAGGCTCACATGGGGCTAAATCCGGATTATAGGGAGGGTGAGGGATGCACTTCACGTTGATTTTTGCAAGATATTCAGCAAAAACATTGGCAATATGCAATCGCGCAATATCGTGGTGCAGCAACCAGCTTGCTTCCGGAAATGTGGTCTTTTGGGCCAGATATTAACTTGCAGTTTCTTTAGGACATCCCTGTAGTATTGTCCAGTTACTGATGTATGTGCAGCTACAACATGCACATAAACAATTCCATAAATATCAAAGATTGAGATGACCATTGCTTTCCCAGCAGAAGCAACCACTTTTGCTTTTTGGGGGGCTGGTGATGAAGAGGATTTCCTCACTGAGCTTTGCTTGTTTGCTCTCAGGATCAATATGATGTAGCCAAGTTTCATCAGCAGTGTTTACGTTTGAAAGAAACTCCGGATCTTCCTCTAACGTCAACTTTAACTGCATGTTACCTACATTGCAGCGGTAGGCGATACTGAACATGTCTGAACTTGCCTGGTTCTCATAGGCGGGAGCCAGGAGTACCAACAATGAAACTACTAGGGCGTGTTTGTGTCGACATTTAAGCACTCCCGGCGTCCTTTATGTTGGCGATAAGCCCTTAGTCCAATATCATTTCAAGTGACAAGATAGAATGCTTTCACACAGTATTTCTCCGAATACAAGCCGCTATTGCTTTTTGTGCTGCTGGAATCCTGATGATGCATGGTCAACCCTCCCTCGGCCGATGCTTTATAGTCCCAGTTGCAGTGAATCAGTCAGTGGTAAGGTACACAAACATACGGCTGATTTTCAGCTTTTGTAGCATCTTGAAAATGACACTTGTAGATTTTCCAACTTTATGCAACACAATGATGGATACAGGGTTTTAATAATCACCCCATTCCATGGTGAAACCTGGAGCTAAATACTTCCTCTTTCAAAGATAATCTAACAATGGTTCAAGGTTAAGGAGTGTGCACATGCAGTTCTTTACAGGCCAAACTGGATGTACAGTATGTGTTTAGAATTTGTAACAGTATTTATGGCAAGACTAGGTACAGATTAGTCAGTAGTAAAAAGGCAGTGAGTTTCTGCTGTTTGAGTTTGGTGTATTGCTTATGAGCAGCACAATCTCGCGTCTGCTTTAACATTAGATAACATTTGAAGTTTATTTGTCAATTTTTCGGCTTGACTCTCGAAATAAAGCATGAATTTCTGTATGTTTGTTACTGCTCGTGTGTGGATCATAACTACAGCTGCTTCATCAGCACTGGCTGAATCTGAATACTCTTTATTTTCATTGTGCGTAACACTGCATGATTCAATAATGTCTTCCTCTGTAATCGGTTTATAACCTCTGTCATTGTCAATGTCTTCTTCCTCAACATCGGAACAGTCATCAATATTTTTAAAAAGACAATAAAATCTTCTTCAACACTTATTATTTCTTCTTCTTCTTCAATCTTGCTTTCTGTCAAGTCACACACCCAGGATTAAAATTTTCCATGAATTTATTAAAGTTTCTATTCCAACCTAGCCAGTGCAATGAATTCGCCCGCTGGCAAGAAAATTTGAGTAACGTACGTAATGAGAATAACAATTTATCGTCTGTAAAGCAAGTCTTCATTTAAATTAAATTTAAAGGGAGTCAATGAATGACGTTAAACAACACTTTTAATATATCGAGATTTAACTGTATTGGGACACCACAGTGAAGCGAAATAATTATTAATTTATAGAGGAGTCAAATTTATTACACATCGGCTTCACTTACGTACCTATTTACGACTCTTGTATAAATTAATACTTACTTTTAAGTTTTTCCAGAACGTGTTTCAGAGACTTTGCCTCCATCCTCAACCGGCCATCGACTGGTTCTCATTGGTGTAGTTGACGATATTTTGTCATAGGCTTCCTCTGGTGGTGGTTTGTGGAACTTGCTGAACAAATCTTTCTGGGGAATGTCAAAATTGAATACTTTGTTCCTATTTTTGAAATGAAGATTTGCTCCCATGTGGACAGTTCTTGTTTTCCTGATGTTTTTTGTTTTAGTAGTTTTGGTTCTGGATTTATGGTGCAATTTTTTTCCCAAAAATGCGTGGCGACTGCTGATTTTTCTAATTGTTTATACTTTATGTTCCAAAAATGTTCCTTTGTTCTGGTTTCTAAATTTCTTTTGGTTCTTCCAATATAAATTCGACTATAGTCACAACATTACATTTGATGTATTACAGATTTTTTGTTAGAGGGAATGGCATCTTTGATGTTTAAACAAATTAAGTTTTTAAGGAGTAATGGTTGACTGGTGGTAGTTGAAAGTTTTGTTTTTTGAAGCCTTTTTTGAATTTATCAAAGACCCTTGAATGGTAAGTGAATTTTTTTAAAAATCATATTAGTTTCTGTAGCTGAGAGGGTTGTGGTTTCCTTTATTAGCTTCTTCTTTTTTGCTAAGTTCACTTTTTTGTCTACTAATAATTTGGGAAAGTCATTTTTTGTGATATTTCAATAATTTTGATGCATTCTGTTTTGTATTCTTCTGCTGTGAGAGGGATGTTGACCAGTCTGTGTGCTAAACTATTGAAGATTGCCTGTTTGTGTGTTCTTGGGTTGTAGCCATTAGCTTTTATGTAGTTGTATGTCTGTGTTGGTTTTCTGTAAATGCCAAAGTTTAGTCTGTTTTAATTCCTCATTACTTTTAGTTACAAAAATGGTAAATTCATGTCTTTCTCTATTTCTACAGTGAACTTGATGCTTTTTTCTAGGATATTTAAAAGTTTTAGTGCATCACTGATGTGTTTTTTTTTGGTACTATTGTAGTCAAATTTACATTGGAAAAACCAAAAGAAATTGGAAAATAAGAGCAAAGGAACACTTCAGGAACATAAAATATAAGCAATTAGAAAAATGAGCAGTTGCCACACATTTTTGGTAAAAAAGCCAACATATATCAAGATACAAAACTATATAAACATACATCAGGAAAACAATCCACATGGGAACAAATCTTCATTTCAAAAAATAGAAACAAATTATTCAATTTTGACATCCCATAAAAAGAGTTGTTCAGCAAGTTTCTTGAACCGCCACCAGAGGAAACCTATTACAAAATATCGCCAACTACACCACTGAGAACCAGTCGATATCGGGTTGACGATGGAGGAAAATAGTATCTGAAACATGTTCCGGGAAATTTAAAAGTAAGTATTAAATTATAGAGAGTCGTATTTATTACACATCAGCTTCACTTACGTACATAATTTGAGGACATGATTCGTGAACCATCATTCGCATTGTCGACTCTAATGCGACTAAAGCTTGATCTAGTGGTGTGGATATTTCTGGAGTTGCTGCTGCCATCTGTTGATTACGTCATGAATTTAAATGTGGGATTATCTTTTGGCAAGATTTCAAAATTCATTAGGTGGCGTTTATATTTTTCTATGTATATTCTCTCCCATGTGACGAGTTCACTATGATTTTGTACATATTTTAGTCATTTGGTGCTATCTCGAATTTCATGATTTTCAGACCAGAAATGAGCTGCTATTGCGGACTTATCAATATTTTTGTATCTTAAGTGCCTAAAATGTTCTTCCTTTCTAGTGCCTATGTCTTTTTTTTTGTCCTCCCTATGTAAATGTTTCACATTCTTTCCACTTTTCACTTAACACTTTTCTTCTTGTTTTATCTTGTCAGTATTATTACTGTTAAGTAGGTTTTTAATTTTAGTTAATTGATGGAAATTAATCATTTTTCCAGACTAGCCGTATATAGGCTAAAGTTTTTGAAAGGGTCAACATGAAAAATTTAAAGACATGGCCAGGATTTTAACCACGGATCTCTTGGTTTCTGTCCAGTCGCTCTTAACTTTTGAGCTACCATGGCCAACGTGCCGTCCTGACATTAAATTCTCCAGCTGACTCATATATTTCCCCGGTAGACCACTAGGGGCTCGGGCATCCGAGATGGCGGTGTATCTGGGATGCGAGAGCCCCTAGTGGTCTACCGGGGAAATATATGAGTCAACTAGGTTTTTCATGTTGTAATTGTTTTGTGTTGCCAATGTTATATTGTATTTCTTGCATATTTTTTGGAACTTTTTGTGGCTAGGAGTGGTAAGTTAATTTAGCAAATCTACTTTCTTGTTTTATTGGTGAAAGAGCTGTGATCTGTTTTAACCTGTTTTGATTGGAAGCAACACATTGAAAAAATAGTAAAGAAAATATATATGGGACTGTATATTTTAAAACAGGCACCACAGCAAATGGATAGGGAAACTCTGATACAAATTTACTATGCAGTCATACATTCTTATTTATGCTATGGTGTGGTATTATGGGGAAATGTGCAGGAAAAAGCAATGATAAGAATATTAAGACCCCAGAAGTATGCCATCAGAATAATTTGTAAATAAAAATGACGGATTCGTGTAGAATGTTTATAAAACGTTAAATGTATTAATATTTACGCACATTACACACAACTATGGTACCATCATTACATGCCTCACTCAACTGGCGATGAATTTCAATAGGTATCACACCATGAAAATGGAGAAAACGAATGATTACACGTTGTTCTTGCAATAAACAAGTCGCCATTTTAAGTATCAAAACACTCCTAACTCTCGTCACTGCCACTAGAGTTCTATGCACTGTACAGTGCTGCCATCTATCACACATTGACAAAGAGTCCACGTGTATTTCAAAGACAAACAGAAGTTCCTCTCTGGTCCCAAATCTGAAAAAAGTGTTATAACCTGAACGTACCTCGTATTTGTCTTCCGTAAACCTGACATTAAAAGTTTACTGTCGTTTCTATCCAGTGACATGCAAAAGTTGTTCCTATTATTTGCAGTTTCGTTATTATGAAAAGTTTCTGCTTTCCAAGTAAGCCTTTTTACTGGAAGTATGAGAAGTGTTTCCTTATATCAGGTTACAAAAAAAATGGCATGTTATGGTTTCCTATACTAAAGAAACGAAATCAGCATATCTTGTCTATCAATTTAGTATAACATTCTATTAAATTTTAATGATACACCCATTATTTATATGATGCTCCTATATTTCAGGTACTGCAAAAAATGACATGGGTCATCTGAAACTGAACATCACTTCTGTAGAGGAAAATACATAATAAATGATGCTAAATTATTATTTCTAATAAGAAAGATTTATGCAGGATTGGAGGAATTGATTAACAGTAATGTCAAAAAAAAAAATTAAAATATTTGTATAGGTTTACCGCAAATAAAATGCAGTTGAAGGCGTGGCTTACCAAAACTGAAGCTCTGCAGCTTTCCCCCTCTCCTGTCAGTTTAGGTTGCCTCTCCTCTTTTCCAGGGCACAAGTAGCACAGCACTGGTCAACGTATAGAGGGGTGGGAGTCATGTGTTGCTTGGATGGCGAGGAGGGTAGAAGACTAGGCTCATGCATGCACACACCAACTGCACTTTGCAGTCTATCTATAGTTAAAATAGAAATGTGTAGTGTTTAACGCCCGCTTTTACTACATACGGCACCGCAGGTGGTGACACTGATGATGCATGAGATGAAGATGGAGCACCGGTGGAATGAAATGGCTTGGGAAACCGGAGGTCCCGGAGAAAACCCGCCACAATGCCGTGTTGTCCACCACAATTCTCACTTTGCGGTCGCCTGGGATCGAACCCGGGCCGCCTTGGTGAGAGCCAAGCGGTCTAAACACTGAGCCACGGCGTGGCCTATCTATAGTTAGTTAAACCAAATTCAGTAAAATATAATATTCAAAATTATGGTATTTTTTGCTCTGTGCTCCAAGAACTCATAGAATTCAGATTTATTACAATCAAAATATATGGACTAGAACCTATAACTAAATTTTTATAGTCATACAGAACTTATTCTGTAAAAATTGCACTGATCCTGTAAAGGTAAGTTTTTGTCATCTGTCAGCTTCAGCATATTCTGATTCTACCTTGATGTTTTTCAGCTGTAACATCAATATTCTTAAAAATGCTTTAGCATTTCATCTTTTCATAATACAAATCCAAAATCAAAGAAACGTTTGTGAAAACATGCAGAAAAATTGCGGTCAACTGCAAAACAGAGATAAATATTAAAATTGACTGCTGACAAATAAGAACGAATTACACAAATGAACAATAGGTAAGTACATTTTGACTAAAACTACGGTACTTATAAACTAAAATGAACAAACAATGTGCTACATTTAACACTAAAATAAAGTGATCAAGCAGTTTGTAACTATATAAGGAATGTTAGTAACCAAAGTTTTCAGATTTGGGCAAGCAAATTCATTTCTTCTTCATCTGTTTTACTGTGGATCTGGCTTTTTTATCAGGCCTTATCTTGCCATCGCATTGTCGTTCAGTGGATTTGAGCGCTAAAGATGTTGAGGTTACGTTGCCTGCCAAACTGCGCAAGAGTGGACAGTAGCTCCGAGTGTGAGCAAAATCCCCAGTAGCTTTGCAATAATCACATTAGTAAGCTCATAGAATTGGACATTGTGCTACCTTTGTGACTGGATCACGGGGATTATGACTTCTTGTAAAAGTCATGTTTCCCCGTTCTTGTGGCAAAATGAGCAGCATTGCTTTTTGTCTCCATTGACTGTAACCAAATACCTCATTCATTCATTCATTTATTATCTGCTTAAAAGAATACAAAACATATTCAAAGCATCGTCAAGTTAAATATGTGCAACCAGAAAATCACATATATTAATATCTACATAAACAAGCTCTAAAATAACCTAATTACAATAATAAATAATAAACTATACACTATTGCACTTATACTATACAAATACTATTAATGTAGTCAATATTATCTAAGATTACATAAAATGAAGCTAGCTACAGTGAAACAATAAATACTACACAAATTAAAATATTTGCCACTTAGGCTTCACTTTTCTTAACAAATTGCTGTTGATACTTCTTTTCAAATGAAAATCAATTTCGCAAACAAGTTGTTTACGTCCTTAGTCCACAGATAAACTCTGCTGTCAAGGATAACGGTTAACGTGTCTTTCTTATGTTTTTTTAGTATTACCAACATCTGAAAATGAAACAAACCTAAAAATAGAATCAACTGTTGGAATTTCGAAATTCATTACGCGATGTTTATTTTTTAAAAGAAATATTTTCCCACACTATTAAATCTATCGGACCGTTTAATTCTTTTAATAATTTCACTTCAGGGTTTATTTCATGTTTAAATGACCAAAAATGATCTGCTACGGCCGATTTATCTGTTTGTTTATACTTAATTTTACGAAAATCTTCTTTCATTCTGGCTTCCAAATTCAGTTTCGTCTTTCCAATATAAACCTAATCACAATCGAAACAATTAAATTGATAAATACCAGATTTTTTATTATTAGGATTTTTTTCTTTTTTAGAGAAATATAGAAAATTTGTAATACTATATTTATTTTGAGGAACCAAAGTTATGCCAAATTATTTAAACATTTTTGATAATGTTTATTAAACCAAGGATGGTAAGTAAATCTTTTAAAATTATAATTGTCTTTTATTTTTTAAGGGTAGAAATATAATTAACAGTTTTTTGATATTTAAATGTTTCAATCTTCTGTTGTATAAAGTCTTCATTAAAACCATTATTAAAGCATTATTAATAATATGTTTATATTCTTTATTAAATTCCTCTTTATTCAAGGGTATATTTATTAATCTATAAATCAAACTATTAAAAACAACAAATTTATGTGAAAAAGGGTTAAAACTTTTATTTTGTATGTAATTATCAATATGAGTAGATTTGCTATAAATACCAAAGTTTAATTTATTATTTATTATCTTAAAATCTATAAAAGGAAGAAACCCATTAATTTCAGTTTCTAATGTGAATTTTATAGCTTTATCTTGTAAATTCAGTAATTTTAAACAATCGTTAATTTGTTTATCAGAAACAATAGCAAAAATAATGTTTTTCCATTTGAAAAGAAGTATCAACACCAATTTGTTAAGATAGGTGAAGCCTAAGTGGCAAATATTTGTATCTAGTCAATATTATCTAAGATATTCGTCAATTGAATAACAACAACCTTCCATACAATATTTCTTTAATTTTTTCTTGAATATTTTAAGATTATGAATATTTTTCAGATAGGTAGGGAGTTTATTATACGGTTGATGAGCTGCAGCAGTAGGTCTGGTTTTATATAGTTCTAAT
The DNA here is from genome assembly GCA_030765055.1 of Mantis religiosa. Lineage (NCBI taxonomy): Eukaryota > Metazoa > Arthropoda > Insecta > Mantodea > Mantidae > Mantis > Mantis religiosa. The sequence goes on along the minus strand of CM060950.1, from coordinate 294,456,690 downwards.
CTGTTTGACTGTAAATTAGAAAATGACAAAAAAAAACATAAAATTAGCGTTGTGTTCTATATGAGGTGAAATCCAAAGGTATTAAGAGATGAGAAACAAGTGAAATAACATTTTGATAGGTAATAAATTATTGTAGTTTTCTGCCTGAGAAAGAAAGGTATAATAGTGGAGAGAATTTTAAAATACTCTTTCTGATATTAAAGTTAGGTTATAGCAGTGTCGTGAACATCCGGATAACCCAGACCAGCGTCGGGAGAAAAACATATACCTATGGCTTAGCATAGTAACAGAAGACTTATAATTTCTTTGTTGGAAGTGTTGAAAACAGTGTTGTTGCAATAAATTAAATTTAGAGGGACTTGATTAATGACACTAAACAACACTTACTTTTAATATATGGATATGTAACTGTATTGGAACACCACAGTGAAGTGAAATAATTATTAAATTATAGAGCGTCATATTTATTACACACCAGCTTCACTTACGTACCAAATTTGAGGACATGTTTCGCGAACCATCGTTCGCATCGTCAGCTCTTCAATTTCACTCTATTTTTATTTCATCCATATGATCCAAAATACATAGGATACGTCAATAGGTTCAACAAACAAAATGTGTGCACAATATAAAAATAATAAAATAAGCAGAGGGTACATATACTACTTAGGCTTTATTTAAACTTTTATACTCCTCTATAGAGTAGACTGGTAGACTGGCACCTTTAAATTGCTTTAACTTTAAATTTTTTTTCTGTTATCTGTTTTATTTGATATGGTAAATGATTGTACAATTCTTTAGATTTTTTTTATATATTTTTGTTACTTAATGTTCCTCTTAATCTGTTTAAGAAATAATTTTGTTTTCTTCTTGTGTTATGTGTATGTACATATTTTTATTTTGGTTGCTACAATTTTTGTTACGTATTTAATGCACTCATACATATACAATACTGTAAATATTAATACATTTAACGTTTTATAAACATTTCTACACGAATCCGTCATTATTAGTTTACAAATTATTCTGATGGCATATTTCTGGGGCCTTAATATTCTTATAATTGCCTTTCTTCTGCACATTCCCCCATATTAGCACACCATAGCATAAATAAGAATGTATGACTGCATAGTAAATTTGTATCAGAGTTTCCCTATCCATTTGCTGTGCTGCCTGTTTTAAAATATTGTAACGGGGAGCGATGAAACACCCTGTAACCAGCTGGGAACGGAATGCAGGGGGGAGGCTCGGTTAGCCACACCTCTCCCTCGTTTGTCTTGTGGTGGTGACAGACTTGTGGTTAGGGGAAAAACATGACTGGTCGCCTGTTTTCTCTAACCCTGTTTCCCGATCTTTCGGTTACGAGAACAATCTTGTAAACACTAGAAACCGGCGATATTCCTATAAAGAGGGTTACAGACAATGAGTCAGTCAGTTGTTGGTTGTGTTGGTCAATCAGTTGGTTAGTGTGAGCGAGAAGACAGTCGCAGTTCTTGGTGTAAGAGTTAGTCAGTGACGTGTTAATGAACGAAAGGGTTGTGCAACGGGACTGTACAAACTGTATATGAGTATCGGAGTTTATGTAACCGCGAGTACAAGGAAGTTGCAACGGACGAACTGGTAAATTGTAATTGTATGCAGCAAGTAATTTGGTGTAATTGGCAAGTGTTAAACTGTAAGCCGGTAGAAATAAAGAACATTGTTGAGTGGTGTAATTGGACTTTTTATTCCACGAACCCACCAAAGTCACACTGGTGTCAAGAAGTGGGATATAACACAACAGTCACACTGGTGTCAGGAAGCGGGAAGATAACATCACCGAAAATTACAGCCATGGAATCCGCATTGGAAATGCTTTTGGCGAAGATGAACGAGTTAACAGAGAAAACAGAAGCGGCAAAAAACAGCCTCACCGCCGAGTTGAAACAAGTGAAGACGGCCAACGACAACATCACCGGGAAGATGGAAGAAATGAAGGCCGAATTAACAGCGAAGACGGAAGAAATGAAGGCCGAATTAACAGCGAAGATGGAAACGGCAAGCAACAACTTGGCCACGACAATGACCGCAAAGATGGCCGAACTGACAACAGAGATGAGGGAGGCGAACGAGGTCCTCGCCGTCAAGTTTGAGGAACGGTTGGCCGGCGTGAGGGATGACGTGACGGAGCTGGGCAAGCGGAAGGGTCAAGTAGACGACCGCCTTAATGATTTAGAGGAAAAGGCCGACAACTTCGCAAAACCCCTCACCCGCCTGACGGAGGAAAACCGGCCTTATGTGTGGACGGAGGACGCCGAAGACGCTTTCCAGCACCCGAAGGGGACCCTGTGCAGTGCTTCAATTTTGGGTTTCCCACAACCGGGTGGCGCCTTCATTGTGGACACCGACGCCAGCGATCATTGCATTGGAGGTGTCCTACCGCAGATCCAGGACGGCCATGAGCGCACAAGAGTGGAAGAGAAGGAGCGTGCCGCAGCAGTCCGAGTAGTTGTGGCAGTGCCTGCTGAAGGCTGGGATAGCGCAGGCCTGAGGAGGGAGCAGCTGGCGGACGCAGACTTGGGGCCACTCTTGAGGGAAGTGGACGCAGGGACGAGGCCAACCTGGGAGGACATCGCACCGAGGAGCGCCACCTACAAGTCGTACCGGGCCCAATGGGGCTCGTTAAAGACCAGAGAGGGCGTGCTGTTCCGGGTATGGGAGTCACCCGATGGGAAGGCGCAGAGAGGACAGTTGGTACTTCCCCGGAGTAAGGTCCCGGAAGTATTGGAGGAAGTGCACGCCGGTACTTCAGGAGGACACCTGGGAGCGAACCGAATGATTCACAAACTACGGCAGCGCTACTTCTGGCTGAGACTCCGAGCAGATGCTGGTGGTACACCTGGACCGCCTCGCACGCTACGATGGGGCTGTTCGAGGGCGAACAGCTCTGAGAAGGGAGCAGTGTAACGGGGAGCGATGAAACACCCTGTAACCAGCTGGGAACGGAATGCAGGGGGGAGGCTCGGTTAGCCACACCTCTCCCTCGTTTGTCTTGTGGTGGTGACAGACTTGTGGTTAGGGGAAAAACATGACTGGTCGCCTGTTTTCTCTAACCCTGTTTCCCGATCTTTCGGTTACGAGAACAATCTTGTAAACACTAGAAACCGGCGATATTCCTATAAAGAGGGTTACAGACAATGAGTCAGTCAGTTGTTGGTTGTGTTGGTCAATCAGTTGGTTAGTGTGAGCGAGAAGACAGTCGCAGTTCTTGGTGTAAGAGTTAGTCAGTGACGTGTTAATGAACGAAAGGGTTGTGCAACGGGACTGTACAAACTGTATATGAGTATCGGAGTTTATGTAACCGCGAGTACAAGGAAGTTGCAACGGACGAACTGGTAAATTGTAATTGTATGCAGCAAGTAATTTGGTGTAATGGGCAAGTGTTAAACTGTAAGCCGGTAGAAATAAAGAACATTGTTGAGTGGTGTAATTGGACTTTTTATTCCACGAACCCACAAAGTCACAATATATAGTCCCATATTTATTTTATTTACTATTTTTCCAATCAAAAAAGTTTAAAACAGATCACAGCTCTTTCACCAATGAAACAAGAAAGTAGATTTGCTAAATTTACTTACCACTCCTGGGCCACAAAAAAGTTCCAAAAAATATTCAAGAAATACAGTATAATATTGGCACCACAAAACAATTACAACATGAAAAACCTAGTTGACTCATATATTTCCCCGGTAGACCACTAGGGGCTCTAGCATCCCAGATACACCGCCATCTCGGATGCCAGAGCCGCTAGTGGTCTACCGAGGAAATATATGAATCAGCTGGAGAATTTAATGTCAGGACGGCACGTTGGCCATGGTAGCTCAAAGGTTAAGAGCGACTGGACGGAAACCAGGAGATCCGTGGTTCAAATCCTGGCCATGGCTTTGAATTTTTCATGTTGACTCTATCAAAAACCTTAGCCTATATACGGCTAGTGTGGAAAAATGATTAATTTCCATCAATTAACTAAAATTAAAAACCTACTTAACAGTAATAATATTGATAAGATAAAACCAGAAGAAAAGTGTTAAGTGGAAAGTGGAAAGAATGTGAAAAAAATTACATAGGGAGGACAAAAAAGACATAGGCACTAGAAAGGAAGAACATTTTAGGCACTTAAGATACAAAAATATTGATAAGTCCGCAATAGCAGCTCATTTCTGGTCTGAAAATCATGAAATTCAAGATAGCACCAAATTACTAAAATATGTACAAAATCATAGTGAACTCGCCACATGGGAGGAAATATACATAGAAAAACATAAAAGCCACCTAATGAATTTTGAAATCCTGCCAAAAGGTAATCCCACATTTAAATTCATCACGTAATCAACAGATGGCAGCAGCAACTCCAGAAATATCCACACCACTAGATCAAGCTTTAGTCGCATTAGAGTCGACAATGCGAATGATGGTTCGCGAAACATGTCCTCAAATTATATACGTAAGTGAAGCTGATGTGTAATAAATAAGACTCTCTATAGTTTAATACTCACTTTTAAATTTCCCGGAACATGTTTCAGAGACTATTTTCCTTCCATCGTCAACCCGATATCGACTGGTTCTCAGTGGTGTAGCTGGCGATATTTTGTCACAGGTCTCCTCTAGTGGCGGTTCAAGGAACTTGCTGAACAACTCTTTATGGGTTGTAAAATTTGAATACTTTGTTCCTATTTTTTGAAATGAAGATTAGTTCCCATGTGGATTGTTTTCCTGATGTATGTTTAAATAGTTTTGTATCTTGATTTATGTTGGCTTTTTCTCCGAAAAAGTGTGGCAACTGCTCATTTTTCTAATTGTTTATATTTTATGTTCCTAAAGTGTTCCTTTGCTGTTATTTTCAAATTTCTTTTGTAAATTAGACTACAATAGCACAAAAAGAGCACATCAATGATGCACTAAAACTTTTAAATATCCAAGAAAAAAGCATCACGTTCACTGTAGAAATAGAAAAAGACGAGTATTTTCCATTTTTGTAACTAAAAGTAATGAGGAATAAAACAGTCTAAACTTTGGCATTTACAGAAAAAAACACAGACCTACAACTATATAAAAGCTAATGGCTACAGCCCAAGATCTCACAAACAGGCAATCTTCAATAGTTTAGCACACAGACGGGTCAACATCCCTCTCACAGCAGAAGAATACAAAACACAATACAACAAAGTTATTGAAGTAGCACAAAAAATGACTTTCCCAAATTATCAGTAGACAGAAAAGTGAACTTAGCAAAAAATAAGAAGCCAATAAAGGAAACCACAACCCTCTCAGCTACAGAAACTAATCTGATTTTTTAAAAAAAAATCACATACCATCCATGGGCCTTTGATAAATTCAAAAATGTCTTCAAAAGACAAAACATTCAACTATCACCATATAAACCATTACTCCTTAAAAACCTAATTTGTTTAAACATCAAAGATTCCATTCCCTCTAACAAAAAATCTGTAATACATCAAATTTAATGTTGTGACTATAGTCGCATTTTTTTTGGAAGAACCAAAAGAAATTTAGAAACAAGAACAAGGTAACATTTTTGGAACATAAAGTATAAACAATTAGAAAAATCAGCAGTCGCTACGCATTTTTGGGAAAAAATTGCACCATAAATTCAGAACCAAAACTACCTAAACAAAAAACATCAGGAAAACAAGAACTGTCCACATGGGAGCAAATCTTCATTTCAAAAAATAGGAACAAAGTATTCAATTATGACATTTCCCAGAAAGATTTGTTCAGCAAGTTCCTCAAAACACCACCAGAGGAAACCTATGACAAAATATCGTCAACTACACCAATGAGAACCAGTCGATGGCCGGTTGAGGATGGAGGCAAAGTCTCTGAAACATGTTCTGGAAAAACTTAAAAGTAAGGGTGAAGATAAAAGCGCTGTGTGAGCTATTTGATGGAGAAAAGAGCATGCAGCATTATAAAAGGGTTCGGCTGGTAAGTCTCGCACCTCACATAGAGAGGCAGTTTGACAGATAACATCATATAGTTTAACCCTAGACTTGCTTGTATCCATAGTTACAGTTCAGTAGATTTTTAGTTTTTGAATGACAACATTTTAAACAAGACAAGTGTAGAAGTTCATGAAAATGGAGGGTTTGGAAAAGCGAACAGTGATTAAATACTTCCATTTGAAAGACTTAACGCCTAAAGAAATCAGGGAGGAAATATACAGTACATTGAAAGACTCTGTCCCTTTATATAGAATTATTAAAAGGTTGATTGTAGAGTTTAAAATGGGACGTATGAGTAGAAATGACGAGCCTCGCTCTGTCCCTTCATATACAATAATGAAAAGGTTGGTTGTAGAGTTTAAAATGGAACGTGCGAGTACTAGTGATGAGCCTTGCTCTGTCCCTTCATATACAATAATGAAAAGGTTGGTTGTAGATATTAAAATGAGACGTACGAGTACTAGTGATGAGTCTCGCTCTGTCCCTTAATATACAATAATTAAAAGGTTGGTTGTAGAGTTTAAAATGGAACGTGCGAGTACTAGTGATGAGCCTTGCTCTGTCCCTTCATATACAATAATTAAAAGGTTGGTTGTAGATATTAAAATGAGACGTACGAGTACTAGTGATGAGTCTCGCTCTGTCCCTTAATATACAATAATTAAAAGGTTGGTTGTAGAGTTTAAAATGGAACGTAGGTGTACTAGTGATCAGCCTCGCCCTGTCCCTTCATATACAATAATTAAAAGGTTGGTTGTAGAGTTTAAAATGGAACGTACGAGTACTAGTGATGAGCCTCGCTCTGTCCTTTCATATACAATAATTAAAAGGTTCGTTGTAGAGTTTAAAATGGAACGTGCGAGTACCAGTGTTGAGTCTCGCTCTGGAAGTCCAGTGGAAGTCTCAACTCCAGAGATCATTGAACAAATTAATTGTTTAGTAGTTATAGTCAACACGAAAAATTCAATGCTATGACCGGGATTTGAACCTAGGATATTCTGGTTCCCTCCAGCCGCTCTAACCCATTGGGCTACCATGGCCAGCGTGCCGTCCTGACATTAAATTCTCCAACTGACTCATATATTTGCCGGTAAACCACTAGGGGCTCTTGCATTCGAGATGCGCCGTTTGTGGCGACTTACTGTCATTAGTACTTGAGTCCCAGACTTCATCATTTAACTCTTATTTTTTTAGTTAATTGATGGAAATTAATAATTTCTTCACACTAGCCGGATATAGGCTAAGGTCTTTGATAGATATAGTCAACATGAAAAATTGAATGCCATGGCCGGGATTTGAACCACGGATCTCCTGGTTTCTGTTCAGTCGCTCTAACCCATTGTGCTACCGTTGCCCAACTTGCCGTCCTGACATTAAATTTTCCATCTGACTCGTATATTTCCCCGGTGTATCTCCAATGCGAGAGGCCCTAGCGGTTTACTGGGGAAATGTACGAGTCAGATGGAGAATTTTATGTCAAGATGGTACGTTGGCCATAGTAGCTCAATGGGTTAGAGCGACTGGACGGAAACCAGGAGACCTATGGTTCAAATGCCGGTCATGGCCTTAAATTTTTCATGTTGACTGTAGCTAAGACCTTAGGCTATATACGGCTAGTATGAAGAAATTATTAATTTCCATCAATTAACTAAAATCATTGTTTAGTACTGGAAGACCGCAGATTAAAGTTGTTTGAGATAGCAGATATTGTAAAGATATTAAAAGAACGTGCAGGTAATATTTTAAGTAATGTTTTGGGCCTTCACAAGGTCTGTACTAGATGGGTACCACATTTGTTGACACTTGAACAAAAGTTGCAGAGAAAACTGCTTCTGTTAAGAATTTGGAGCTCTACTGTAAAAATCCCAGTGAATTTTTGACACCGCTTATTACCATGGATGAAACTTGGATACATCACTATACTGCAGAAAGTAAGACACAGTCAAAACAGTGGATTGTGCCAGGTGAACCAACTCCAAAAAACGCAAAGTCAAGTTTGTCAGCTAACAAGTTTATGGCGAGTGTTTTCTGGGTTGCACAGAGAATTATTCTTATTGATTACTTGGAAAAGGGTAAAAGTACCACTGGTGACTACTGCAATGTTTGAGTGATGAGGTGAAAAGAAAAAGACCCCATTTGGCAAAGAAAAAACATCTTGTTTGTTGACGAAAATACTGCGGCCCATCGTTCAGTCATTGCAATGGGAAAAATGAGCAAATTAGAGTTCTAATTGCTTGAAAATCCACCCTATTCGCCAGATCTAGCACCCAGTAACTATCGCCTGTTCCAGAACCTCAAAAATGCCTTGTAGGACGAAGACTTAACAACAACGAGAAGGTCATTGATGTTGTGGTAAACAGCTACGCGGGATGTTCAATAAAGAATGATCACAGTTTTTTTGACAAGGTACCTTTACTCATCCTCATAATTTTGATAGTCCTTCTCAAAATAGTTTCCCCTGAATGCGATGTACTTGTCCCAGCATTTCTGCCAGTCTTCAAAGACATGCTGGAAAACATTTCTTGAGAGATCCTTCAAAATCGCCTCCGCAGCCTCCACATCTGATAATGGATAATGCCTCCCACGAAGGCGTTTCTTCAAGTTAGGGAATAGAAAGAAGTCACATGGGGCTAATCCCGGTTTATAGTGAGGGTGAGGGATGCACGTCACGTTGATTTTTGCAAGATATTCAACAACAACATTGGCAATATGTGGCCGCATATTATCGTGGTGCAGCATCCAGCCTGCTTCATGGAAATGTAATCTTTAGCGCCTGCTATGGCCTTACAATGTTTTCAAGATATTCCTGTAGTATTGTCCAGTTATTGATGTGAGTGCAGGTACAACGTGGTGATAAACCATTCCATGAATATCAAAGAATAAGATGACTATAGCTTTCCCAGCAGAGGCAACCACTTTTATTTTTTTGGAAGTTGGTGATGAAGGAGATTTCCACAGTGAGCTTTGTTGTTTGCTTTCAGGATCAAAATGATGTGGCCAAGTTTCATCAGCAGTGATTACGTTTGAAAGAAACTCCGGATTTTCCTCTAACATCAACTTTAACTGCATGTTACCTCCATTGCAGCGGTAGGCGATCCTGAACATGTCTGAACTTGTCTGGTTCTCACAAGCGGGAACCAGGAGTACCAACAATGAAACTCCTACGGCGTGTTTGTTTCACATTAAGCTAACAGAGTATAATAAGATTGAATGTTAGTGCAAAGAATTATGATCATTCTTTATTGAAAAGTCCTCGTATTTTAAGGACCATGATAAATCGCACAACAGAAATGGTTTAATTAAATTAGAACTCTGACATGACAAATATGTTAGCCTTTCTGGAGATTATGTTGAGAAATAAAGAAAAAAAATGTAATGATTTTTTATTGTAAGACCTGGGACTTATCAGCCGAATCTCATATGATAGACTGGAGGGAAATAGTGAAGTGGAGAAATAAGGTATAGGAGGATAAAAAAATAGTATCTATGAAAATGCTGACAGGAAAAGGGGAAAAAAGTATAGGAACATGGGGGTGTTTTTAAATATAAAACAGAAATGGAGTAGGATAAGAAAGGAGGAGCAGAAGAGAAAATAGTAAGGCTAAAAGGAAGAATAGAATGATGAAGCAGAAGGAGAGCACTCCAAGGTGAGCCAAAGCCCTGGGAGCGAGACCACCAGGAGGCCAAGGAGATAATGAGCGGCTAGAATATAATTTGTACTTAGGGTAAGGTAGACAATAGAAATATTGTGAAATGTTGTAAATTATGTAAAATGGAAATGAAGGTACATTCATTCGCTCAACCTCACCCATTTATGTGGCTATAAAAGCAAGCCTTACTAGTGTAAATGCTAGCACTAGGGTCTTTGCAGCAACATTAGCATAGCTTTGTGAAGGCATTGGGAAACTTACCACTTACTAAATTTGTTTCATTTGGTGTTCTAGAATTTTCTCCATGTGTCTCCAATTTTTTGTCCTCGATGAGTAAATCAACTTTCTTGTCCTTAGAGGCCACCTTATTCAATCCTTGAAGAACGGAAGATGATTGAGGAAGTGTATGTTGTGTGAAGGTGCGTACAAGAGGCTTCTGGGGGATAGTTTGCACCATGGACTCTTCTACTTGTACCAAACTGGCTCTTCTGAAAATGTAGAAACATGTACTTATTACACTAATATAAATATTTGTAAAAAAACTTCACTTATCTCCAACAAAATCAAGTTAATTTTTCTTTCGAATTGAGATCGATTTCACACACAAATTGCTTGCATCGTCAGCCAATCTATGAACTCTGTCGTCAAGGTTTCCGGTTACATGTTATTATGTAATTTCAATATTACTAAAATCTGAAAACGAAACAAACCTTAAAACAGAATCAACTGCTGGTAATTCAAAATTCATTATGTAATTATTTTTAGTTAATTGATGGAAATTAATCATTTATTCATAGTAGCCGTATATAGGCTAAGGTTTTAGATAAATAGAGTCAACATAAAAAATTCAATGCCATGGCCGGGATTTGAACCACGGATCTCCTGATTTCCGTCCAGTGGCTCTAACCCATTGAATTACCATGGCCAACGTGTCTTCCTGACAAATTCTCCATTTGACTCATATATTTTCCCGGTAGACCACTAGGGGCTCTCGCATTCAAGATACACCGTTTCTGGCGACCTACTATCGTAAGTACTTGAGTCCCACGCTTCATCATTTAACTCTTTTTATTTTTAGTTCAAATCCTGGCCATGGCATTGAATTTTTCATGTTGACTCTCTCTTACAAAAACCTTAGCCTTTATAAGGCTAGTGTGAAGAAATGATTAATTTCCATCGATTAACTAAAATAATAAGAGTTAAATGATGTAGCCTGGGACTCATGTACTTACAAGAGTAAGTCGCCACAATGGGTGTATCTCGGATGCGAGAGCCCCTATTGGTCTACCGGGAAAATATATGCGTCAATTGGAGAATTTAATGTCTTGATGGCAAGTTGGCCATGGTAGCTCAATGGGTTAGGCCAACTGGATGGAAATCAGGAGATCCCTGTTTCAAATCCAGGCCATGGCATTGAGTTTTTCATGTTGACTCTATCTTTCATTATGCGTTGTTTATTTCTTAAAATAAATATTTTCCCACACTATTAAATCTATCGGACCATTTAATTGTTTTAATAATTTAACTTCAGGATTTATTTCATGATTAAATTACCAAAAATGATCTGCTACGGCCGATTTATCAGTTTGTTTATACTTAATGTTACGAAAATGTTCTTTCGTTCTGGTTTTCAAATTACGTTTCGTCTTTCCAATATAAACCTGATCACAAACCATGCAATTAAATTGATGAATACCAGAATTCTTATTATTAGGAATTTTATCCTTTTTAGAGGAATGTACTAAATTTTAATACTTTATTTATGTTGAGGAACCAAAGTTATACCCACTTCTTAAACATTTTTTGATAATGTTTTTTAAATCAAGGATGGTAAGTAAATTTTTTAAAAAATAATAATCATCTTTTATTTTTTAAGGGTAGAGATATCATTAACAGTTTTTTTATATTTAAATTTTTCAATCTTCTTTCGTATAAAGTCTTTATTACAACCATTAAAGCAGGATTAATAATATGTTCATATTCTTGATTAAATTTCTCTTTATTCAGGGGTATATTTATTCATCTATAAATCAGACTGTTAAAAACACCAAATTTGTGTGAAAAGGGGTTAAAACTGTCATTTTTATGTAATTATCGATATGAGTAGACTTCCTATAAATATCGAAATCTAATTTGTTATTATTTCTTATTATCTTCAAATCTAGAAAAGGAAGAAATCCATTAATTTTAGTTTCTAATGTAAATTTTATAGCTTTATCTTATAAATTTAGTAATTTTAAAGCATCGTTAATTTGTTTATCAGGAACAATAGCAAAAATATCAACATATTATACCATTTTAGTTAATTGATGGAAATTAATAATTTCTTCATATTAGCCGTATATAGGAAACCAGGAGTTCCGTAGTTCAAATCCTGGCTATGGCATTGAATTTTTCATGTTTGCTCTATCAAAAACCTTAGCCTGTATATAAGTATTATGAAGAAATGATTAATTTCCATCAATCAACTAAAATAATAAGAGTTAAATGATGAAGCCTGGGACTCATATACTTACGATAGTAAGTCGCCACCGACGGTGTATCTCGGATGCGAGAGCCCCTAGAGGTCTATCGGGGAAATATATGAGTCAAATGTAACATTTAATGTCTCGACGGCACGTTGGCCATGGTAGCTCAGTGGGTTAGAGCGACTGGATGGAAACAAGGAGATCCATGGTTCAAATTCCGGCCATGGCATTGAATTTTTCATGTTGGCTCTGTCTATATCTATACCATGTTTTAGAAATCAAAGGGAATCTACTAACAAATACTTGTTATTAGAGGTGTGCATGGACAAGCTGTAGAATATCAACTTAGTAATTGTAAGCTAACAGCCAGATATCATCAGTTTTTTGAATTAGTGGAGAAATTTCATCAAATCTTTGGACTCATATCTATACTGATGGAGTAAAGATTCCCAAAGATGTGTTGAAGCACGAGTTTATATTCATAATAATGAAGATGGTATTAAAATTAAGTTAAATCAATGTGTCTCTACATAGTCAACTGAACTTATTGCATTTGAACATTTATTGTATATACCTATTATGCACAATAAAATGAATGAAAGTATTACATTTCTCAAATTAATTTGTATCCCTGGACACAGCAATATCCCTGGAAACTGTAAGTGAATTTGTTCACAAAGGAGTCAAGAAATGAGTAGATTGGTGGATATTCAACTCATTTGTCCAGATATGTATGCCAAATTAAAGAAAGATGTAAAAAGAGAATGAATGAATTACAAACTAAGGATCTTTGGATAAATGAAATAGATACTCCATGGTTTAAAAGCTAGGAAAGATTTACAACATATTTTTAAGATTAGATTACAAACAGCCTTAACTCTCTTACTACTATACAATTACTATACAGAGAAGGCTTACATGCATCTATCAAAATTATTAATATAATAACTTACAACCTCAGACTAATGTTTAGAAAAATTATACAACATATTAAAAAATGCAAAGTGAAATTATAATTCATAATCAAAACAGAACTCAACAGATTACAGATTACAATCAAGACACTTCCAAAGAGTGAAATTACAGTGGTAAGGAACGTTACTCAAAGTATAATCGTCAATAAATACAACTCATTACCTAAGTCTGAAAGTCTAAGCATCAAGAATTCCATAGATCTGGTCAAAAGTATTTCAACACTCTCAAAGGATGACATCTTAATATCTTTAAGCCTTACTACAGTTATAGTGCTAAAATCCATAGAAATAGCAGACTGTATAAAACTAAGCAATTCCTGTATACAAGGGCTGTTCAACAATGAATGACCAAAATTTTTTTACGGTCATAATTCTTTGCACTAAAATTCAATCTTATTATATTCTGTTAGCTTAATGTGAAACAAACACGCCGTAGTAGTTTCATTGTTGGTACTCCTGGATCCCGCTTGTGAGAACCAAACAAGTTCAGACATGTTCAGTATCGCCTACCGCTGCAATGGAGATACCATGCAGTTAAAGTTGATGTTAGAGGAAGATCCGGAGTTTCGTTCAAACGTAATCATTGCTGATGAAATTTGGCCACATCATTTTGATCCTGAAAGCAAACAGAAAAGCTCAGTGTGGAAATCTCCTTCATCACCAACCTCCAAAAAAATAAAAGTGGTTGCCTCTGCTGGGAAAGTTATGGTCATCTCATTCTTTGATATCCATGGAATGGTTTATCGACATGTTGTACCTGCACACACATCAGTAACTGGACAGCACTACAGGTACGTCCTGAAAAGCATTGCAAGTCCATATCAGGCGCAAAAGACCACATTTCCGTGAAGCAGGCTGGATGCTGCACCACGATAATGCGGGGCCGCATGTTGCCAATGCTGTTGCTTCATATCTTGCAAAAATTAAAGTGAAGTGCATCCCTCACCCTCCCTATAGTCCGGATTTAGCCCCATGTGACTTTTTTCTATTCCCTAACTGGAAGAAACGCTTTTGTGGGAGGCATTATCCATCATCAGAAGCAGTGGTGAAGGCTGCGGAGGCGATTTTGAAGATCTCTCAAAAAATGGTTTCCAGCATGTCTGTGAAGACAGAGAAATGCTGGGACAAGTGCATCGCATTCAGGGGAGACTATTTTGAGAAGGGTCATCAAAATTATAAGGATGAGTAAAGTACGTTGTCAAAAAAAAATGTGCTCGTTCCCTATTGAACAGCCCTTGTACCTACTAGCGTCTATTCACAGTGTCTGACCGAACGGTATGGCTCAGGCGGTTCAGTCTGTGGCCCATATTCGGGAGGTCCGTGTTCGATTCCCGTGGCCAGCCTACCTGACTCATGGGCTCTTTCGGAGTTTTCCCACGTCGCCAGGTGAATGCTGGGTTGGTAATTACATCCCCAAATTTCCTGTTCCTCCATTTCATCTGCATTATCATTTCATATCATCTCTCATCTGGTGGTCTCTTTCAGAGAAGAAGCGTAGCGGGTGTCTCGGCGGTGAATGTCAGGATGATATGCTCCTGGTAAAAACTTGCTCTTCCGGTCTCCGGTACGATCTGGTGGACCGTTTCAGGACTACGACGGGTGGGACCTGTTATGCTGGCCTGCCGGGGAGCTTCAACTGGTCAATAGTATGGACTCTGTCCTCTATACTGTCGTGACTCCTTGGCTCGGCCTCGCTCTGTCTCCTATCGTTTCATCCTTACCAGAGGAACCTCGGGCCGAGCATTCGAGCCCCTCCCTATAGGAGAGTTGTTCAGATTGGGTTGGACTCGAGGGGGCAATGTGTTCCCGATACCCATGGGAGATCGGGTACGTCTTGGGACGGGGTTGAGGGAAGCCATTTATTCCCGCGTACTAGCCAGCATAGCTAGTAGAAGGTGTGCTAGATCACCAGGTCCCCTCCTCCGAGGCCTTCCCCTTTGGAATTGGCGCGCGTAAGTGGCGTATCCACTTCCAACACGTCTTGTGTTTTCGGACCAGATGGGAGAGGCTTGTTAGTCTCTAGGTGTTGCCTATGGAAAGTCCCACGGAGGTACCGGACGCCCTTCGAGGACAGCTCAGTAACTTCCTGGTCGTTAGAGGGGGGTAAGTCTTCACTTTGTGAACTTCCTCTGGGGATGCCCCTTTTGCCAGTCCAGTCTTATATATAGGTGGTCTGAAAGTTTTCCGACCTAATAAAGATATAAGACATTTTCTTCAGAATTTTTTGGTTAAACATAGTCTCGTAACTGTACACACTCCTCCCAGCGCAAATCTCTGTCCTCCTAGCCCAATTTTCAGATGAGGGAACAAAAAGAAGTCACTTGGAGCTAGATCTGGTGAGTCAAGCAGTTCAAAGCGTAATTCATGGATTTTCGCCATTGCAACCGCTGAGGTATGAGACGATGCGTTGTCTTGGTGAAACAGGATTTACTTTTTCGGCAAATGTGGCGGTTTACCGCAAGTTCTGCCTTCAGTTTGTCAAGTATTGATGGGTAGTATGCTCCTGTAATGGTTTTCCTTTTTGAATATAATCGATTAAAATAATTACATGACAATCCCCGAAAACAGTCACAATCACTTTCCCAGCCGAAAAAACAGTTCTTCCTTTTTTGGAGCCGGTTTCTCCTTTGCAGTCCCTGGTTGGACTGTATTTTTGTTGCGGAGGTATAGTGGTGTATCCAAGTTTCATCTACAATAATTAATCGGCGCTAAAACTCGGATTTATTGCGCCTAAACTGCACCAACAGAGCGTTGGAAATGTTCATTCGAACACGTTTCTCGTATAACATGAGCAAACGCGGCACCCAACGTGCGGACATCTTTCTCATGCCTAAATGTTGATTTAATATGTGACAAGCACGTTCATTTGACATGTTCATAGCCTCTGCTATCTCTCTCACTTTAATTCGGCGGTCGTCTAGCACCATTTGGTGAACTCTGGGGGTGTTTTCGTCGGTAGTTGCAGTTTTTGGACGTCCCGAAATTTCATCGTCTCCCAAGCTCTTAAGGCCACGTTTAAATTCAGCTGTCCAAAATTTCACTGTGGTAAATGATGGTGCAGAATCCCCATACACAGAATCCAACTCATCTTTGATTTGCGTAGGCGTATTGCCTTTCAAAAACAAATGTTGACAGCTCGATCCTTGATTTTGTCCATTTTCATAAAAACACTCACATCAACTCACTCAGACGACTGTTACATAACAACTGAGGGAAAAAAATGGCTGAAACTTTGGTAAGTAACTGTCAAGAGATGTACAACGAAATTCACTACCTTTCATTTACGAGTGCTGCCATCGTCATGCTGAAGTCGGAAACTTTCAGACTATCGTCCTATATATAGACATATATTCTCGTTTCCTTAGTTTACCGTTTCCGTTTATTTACTGTCAGTTGTTCTGTATTTCTACACATACATATACACTGTACACATAAACACCAATACCCAAGGCGGGACTTGAACCCGCCACCCTCTATATATATATACTAATGACCACGGCTACGGGGCCGGCGTCCAGTGTCTATCACTGTAAACAAAGTGTTCTACGAGGGCTGTTCAGTAATGAACACAATTTTGTTTCTGACAACGTACCTTTACTCATTCTCATAATTTTGAGGGTCGTTCTCAAAATAGTCTCGCCTGAATGCGATGTACTTGTCCCAGCGTTTCTGCCGGTCTTCAAAGACATTAAGCTAACAGAATATAATAACACTGAGTTTTAGCGTGAAAAGTTATGACCGTAAAAATATTATGATCATTCTTTATTGAGCAGTCCTCGTATATTCACGGCTTTAATATATTCTACTCGAACAGTGTACTTCTACTTCTCATCAAAGATATCATGTAACAAATTATATTATCAAACAGACAGGCAAATAATATTTTATATTTGATACAGCCTTAATGGACATAGACTGTAAACAAAATGATCTGAAATGCACACAGTACAAAACGTACCAGAATTATTCTCCTTTTCTAAGTTGCACAAATAAAGCTTTATAAACAATTTCCTTCGCTAATGTTTAGACAATTTATTTTACATTTAATAAAACATAATAAATTAATAACTATCGTAGGTTTCCGGAAGTAATCGCGACTCTTCGGTAGTTAGAAAGCACTGACAGATTTTGTCCCGTGAAACCTCGCAGCTCGTGAACAAAAGTTTATTTTTTGTTTTATGTAAAGCTTTTAAATACAACTGTAAGTATATTTCAACAGCAATAGCAATAGTATTTTACATAGATTGGTATATAGTAATGACAAACGGAAATTCTTGTGAAGTTTTAAGTTATTAGCAAACGTGGGAAAATTGCGTACATTCTCCATTAAAGGATAACAGTTCACGCCGTGTTGGACAGCTGTGGGAAACATTTGAACGTCTGAGTCGAGCGGAGAAGCTGGTAGTGTGAACAGTCTTACTATGCAAGAAGGGTCTACGTGTGACTGTACAATAGAAAGAGAACTGAAGAAAAGTATTAGTTCTTTGAGTCCTTATTCTGTTAATTTAATGGAAGTCATTAATTGGAGCTTCTCTCGTTTTGAAAGTCACATCTCACCACTGGACCTAGGTGTGACTGTACAATAGAAAGGGTACCGAAGAGCAGCCTTAGTTCTTTGAGTACTTATTCTGTTAATTTAATGGAAGCCATTAATTGGCGCTTCTCTCGTTTTGAAAGTCACATCTCACCACTGGACCTAGGTGTGACTGTACAATAGAAAGAGTACTAAAGAGTAGCCTTAGTTCTTTGAGTCCTTATTCAGTTATTTTAATGGAAGTTATTAATTGGAGCTTCTCTCGCTTTTAAAGTCACACCTCGCTACTGGACCTAGGTGTGACTGTACAATAGAAAGGGCACCGAAGAGCAGCCTTAGTTCTTAGAGTACTTATTCTGTTATTTTAATGGAAGTTATTAATTGTAGCTTCTCTCGTCTTGAAAGTCACATCTCACCACTGGACCTACGTGTGACTGTACAATAGAAAGAGTACTAAAGAGTACCCTTAGTTCTTTGAGTCATTATTCTATCTTATTTAAAAAAATATTATATTAGGGCTTCCCTCGCTTTGAAAGTCACGCCTCGCTACTGGATCTACGTGTGACTGCACAATAGAAAGAGTCCTAAAGAGTAGCCTTAGTTCTTTGAGCCATTATTCTCACTTATTTTAATTAGAATTATTATCTGGAATTTCCCTCGCTTTGAAAGTCGCGCCTCGCATATTGTACCTACGTGTGTCTGTACAATAGAAAGAGTACTAAAGAGTAGCCTTAGTTCTCTGAGTCATTATTCTCTCTTATTTTAATGAAAATTATTATTTGGAGCTTCCATCGCCATGAAAGTCACGCATCGAAAATGGACCTACCTGTAACTATACAAAAAAAAGGGTACTGAAGAGCAGCCTTAGTTCTTTGAGTCATTATTGTCTCCTATTTTAATGAAAATTATGATTTGGGGCTTCCCTCACTCAGCAAGTCACGTTTCTACACTAGACCTACGTGTGACTGTACAATAGAAAGAGTACTAAAAAGTACCCTTAGTTCTTTGAGCCATTATTCTCCCTTATTTTAATGAAAATTATTATTTGGTGCTTCCCTCACTTTGAAAGTCATGCCTGGCTACTAGACTTACGTGTAATTGTACAATAGAAAAGTACTGAAGAGTAGCCTTGGTTCTTTGAGTCCTTGTTCTGTTATTTTAATGGAAGTTATTAATTGGAGTTTCTCTCGCTTTGAAAGTCACGATTCGACACTGGACCTTCGTGTGACTGTGCAACATAAAGAGTACTATAGGGCACCCTGAAATCTTTGAGTCATTATTGTCTCCTATTTTAATGAATATTATTATTTTGAGCTTCCCTCACTTTGAAAGTCATGCCTGGCTACTAGACCTTCGTGTGATTGTACAATAGAAGGAGTACGGAAGAGTAGTCGTAGTTCTTTGAGACATGGTTCTGTCTCATTTTAATGAAAAATTTTAATTGGGGCTTCCCTCGCTGTGAAAGTCTCGCCTCGTCACTGGACGTACGTGTGACTGTACAATACTTAGTATACTGAAGATTAGCGTTAGTTCTTTGAGATATTAATCTCTCTAAGTTTAATAAAAATTATTATTTTGAGCTTCGCTCGCATTGAAAATCACACCTCGCTACTGGATCTACGTGTGACTGTACAACAGAAAGAGAACTAAAGAGTAGCCTTAGTTCTTTGAGCCATTATTCTCTTTTATTTTTATGAAAATTGTTATTAGGAGCTACCCTCGCTTTGAAAGACACGCCTCCCTCCAGGATCTACGTGTGACTGTACAACACAAAGAGTACAGAGGAGTAACCTTAGTTCCATGAGTCATTATTCTCTCTTATAGTAATGAAAATGATTGTTCGAAGCTTCCCTTGCTTTGAAAGTCACGCCTCGATACTATACCTACGTGTGACTGTACAATGGAAAGAGTGCTGAACAGTAGCCTTAGATATTTCGGCCATTAATCTCTCTTATTTTAATGAAAATTATTAATTGGAACTTCCATCGCTTAGAAAGTCGCGCCTTGCTATTGTACCTACGTGTGATTGTGCAATAGAAAGATTGCTGAAGAGTAGCCTTAGTTCTTTTAATTATTATTCTCTCTTATTTTAATGAAAGTTATTATTTGGAGCCTCTCTGCTTTGAAAGTCACGCCTTGCTACTGTACCTACGTGTGACAATACAATAGAAAATTACTGAAGAGTAGCCTTAGTTCTTTGAGGCATTAATCTCACTTATTTTAATGAAAATTAATATTTGGAATTGCCCTCGCTTTGAAAGCCGCGCCTCGGTACCGTACCTACGTGTGACTGTACAATAGAAAGATTACTGAAGAGTAGTCTTAGTTCTCTGAGTCAATATTCTCTCTTATTTTAGTGAAAGATATTATTTGGAACTTCCCTCGCTTTGTAAGTCGTGCCTCGCTACTGTACCTACAAGTGTCCGTACAATTAAAGAGTACTGATGGATTGCCTTAGGTCTTTGAGCCATTATTCTCTCTTATTTTAATGAAAATTGTTATTTGGAGCTTCCTTCATTTTGAAAGTCGTGCCTCGCTACTGTTACTACGTGTGACTGTAATATACAGTCCTTGAGTCATTATTCTCCCTTATTTTAATGAAAATTATTATTTGGAAATTCCCTCGATTTGAAAGCCACGCCTCGACACTGGACCTTCGCGTGACTGTAGAATTGAAAGAGTACTGAAGAGCTGCCTTAGTTCTTGAGCCATTATTGTCTCTTATTTCAATGAAAATTATTATTTGGAGCTTCCCTCGCTTTGAAAGTCACGCCTGGCCACTGGACCTACGTGTGACTGTACAATAGTTAGTATACTGAAGATTAGCCTTCGTTCTTTGAGTTATTAATCTCTCTAACTTTAATAAAAATTATTATTTTGAGCTTCCCTCGCATTGAAAATCACACCTCGCTACTGGATCTACGTGTGACTGTACAATGGAAAGAGTACTAAAGAGTAGCCTTAGTTCTTTGAGCCATTATTCTCTCTTATTTTAATGAAAATTATTATTATTAGCTACCCTCGCTTTGAAATTGGTGCCTCGCTACTGGACCTACGTGTGACGGTACAATTGAAAGATTATTGAAGATTAGTCTTAGTTATTTCAGTCATGATTCTCCCTTATTTTAATTTAAATTATTATTTGGAGCTTCCCTCACTTTCAAAGCCACGCCTCGCTACTGGACATACGTGTGACGGTAGAATAGAAAGGGCACTGAAAAGTAGTCTTAGTTCTTTGAGTATTCATTCTCTCTTATTTTAATGAAAATTATTATTTGGAGCTTCCCTCATTTTGAAAGTCGCGCCCCGCTACTGTACCTACGTGTGACTGTACAATAGAAAGAGCACTGTAGAGTAGCCTTAGTTCCTTGAGCCATTATTCTCCCTTATTTTAATGAAAATTATTATTTGGAAGTTCCCTCGCTTTGAAAGCCAGGCCTCGACCCTGGACCGTCGCGTGACTGTAGAATTAAAAGAGTACTGAAAAGCTGCCTTAGTTCTTGAGCCATTATTGTCTCTTATTTCAATGAAAATTATTATTTGGAGCTTCCCTCGTTTTGAAAGTCACGCCTGGCCACTGGACCTGCGTGCGACTGTACAATAGTTAGTATACTGAAGATTAGCCTTAGTTCTTTGAGTTATTATTCCCTCTCACTGTAATAAAATTATTATTTGGAGCTTCCACGCTTTGAAAGTCACGCCTCGTCACTGGACGCACGTGTGACTGTACAATAGTTAGTATACTGAAGATTAGCCTTCGTTCTTTGAGTTATTAATCTCTCTAACTTTAATAAAAATTATTATTTTGAGCTTCCCTCGCATTGAAAATCACACCTCGTTACTGGATCTATGTGTGACTGTACAATGGAAAGAGTACTAAAGAGTAGCCTTAGTTCTTTGAGCCATTTTTCTCTCTTATTTTAATGAAAACTATTATTAGGAGCTACCTCGCTTTGAAATTGATGCCTCGCTACTGGCCCTACGTGTGACGGTACAATAGAAAGAGTACTAAAGCGTAGCCTTACTTCTTTGAGCGAATATTCTCTCTTATTTCAAATTAGAATTATTATTTGAAACTTCCCTCGCTTTGAAAGTCGCGCCTCGCATATTGTACCTACGTGTGTCTGTACAATAGAAAGAGTACTAAAGAGTAGCCTTAGTTCTCTGAGTCATTATTCTCTCTTATTTTAATGAAAATTATTATTTGGAGCTTCCATCGCCATGAAAGTCACGCCTCGAAAATGGACCTACGTGTGACTGTACAAAAAACAGGGTACTGAAGAGCAGCCTTAGTTCTTTGAGCCAATATTGTCTCTTACTTTAATGAAAATTATGATTTGGGGCTTCCCTCACTCAGAAAGTCACGCTTCCACACTAGACCTACGTGTGACTGTACAATAGAAAGAGGACTAAAAATACCCTTAGTTCTTTGAGCCATTATTCTCCCTTATTTTAATGAAAATTATTATTTGGTGCTTCCCTCAGTTTGAAGTCATGCCTGGCTACTAGACTTACGTGTAATTGTACAATAGAAGGAGTACTGAAGAGTAGCCTTAGTTCTTTGAGTCCTTGTTCTGTTATTTTAATGGAAATTATTAATTGGAGTTTCTCTCGCTTTGAAAGTCACGATTCGACACTGGACCTTCGTGTGACTGTGCAACATAAAGAGTACTATAGGGCACCCTTAAATCTTTGAGTCATTATTGTCTTCTATTTTAATGAGTATTATTATTTTGAGCTTGCCTCACTTTGAAAGTCATGCCTGGCTACTGGACCTTCGTGTGATTGTACAATAGAAGGAGTACGCAAGAGTAGTCGTAGTTCTTTCAGACATGGTTCTGTCTCATTTTAATGAAAAATTATATTTGGGGCTTCCCTCGCTTTGAAAATCACGCCTCGTCACTGGACGTACGTGTGACTGTACAATACTTAGTATACTGAAGATTAGGGTTAGTTCTATGAGATATTAATCTCTCTAAGTTTAATAAAAATTATTACGTTGAGCTCCGCTCGCATTGAAAATCACACCTCGCTATTGGATCTACATGTGACTGTACAACAGAAAGAGGACTAAAGGGTAGCCTTAGTTCTTTGAGCCATTATTCTCTTTTATTTTAATGAAAATTGTTATTAGGAGCTACCCTCGCTTTGAAAGACACGCCTCCCTCCAGGATCTACGTGTGACTGTACAACACAAAGAGTACTGAGGAGTAACCTTAGTTCTATGAGTCATTATTCTCTCTTATAGAAATGAAAATGATTGCTTGAAGCTTCCCTTGCTTTGAAAGTCACGCCTCGATACTGTAACTACGTGTGACTGTACAATGGAAAGAGTGCTGAAGAGTAGCCTTAGATATTTGGGCCATTAATCTCTCTTATTTTAATGAAAATTATTACTTGGAACTGCCCTCGCTTTGAAAGTCGCGCCTCGGTACCGTACCTACGTGTGACTGTACAATAGAAAGATTACTGAAGAGTAGCCTTAATTCGCTGAGTCAATATTCTCTCTTATGTTAATGAAAGATATTATTTGGAACTTTCCTCGCTTTGAAAGTCGCGCCTCGCTACTGTACCTACAAGTATCTGTACAATTGAAGGAGTACTGATGCATTGCCTTAGTTCTTTGAGTCATTATTCTCTCTTATTTTAATGAAAATTGTTATTTGGAGCTTCCCACATTTTGAAAGTCGCGCCTCGCTACTGTACCTACGTGTGACTGTACAACAGAAAGAGCACTGTAGAGCAGCCTTAGTTCCTTGATTCATTATTCTCCCTTATTTTAATTAAAATTATTATTTGAAGCTTCTCTGTTTTGAAAGTCACGCCTTGCTACTGTATCTACGTGTGACAATACAATAGAAAATTACTGAAGAGTAGCCTTAGCTCTTTGAGGCATTAATCTCACTTAT
The DNA here is from genome assembly GCA_030765055.1 of Mantis religiosa. NCBI lineage: Eukaryota > Metazoa > Arthropoda > Insecta > Mantodea > Mantidae > Mantis > Mantis religiosa. Next base: position 294,433,153 of record CM060950.1, on the reverse strand, counting down.
TTTAATGAAAATTAATATTTGGAACTGCCCTGGCTTTGAAAGTCGCGCCTCGGTACCGTACCTACGTGTGACTGTACAATAGAAAGAGTACTGAAGAGTAGCCTTAGTTCGCTGAGTCAATATTCTCTCTTATTTTAATGAAAGATATTATTTGGAACTTCCCTCGCTTTGAAAGACGCGCCTCGCTACTGTACCTACAAGTATCTGTACAACTGAAAGAATACTGATGCATTGCCTTAGTTCTTTGAGTCATTATTCTCTCTTATTTTAATGAAAATTGTTATTTGGAGCTTCCCTCATTTTGAAAGTCGCGCCTCGCTACTGTACCTACGTGTGACTGTACAATAGAAAGAGCACTGTAGAGTAGCCTTAGTTCCTTGATTCATTATTCTCCCTTATTTTAATTAAAATTATTATTTGGAAATTCCCTCGCTTTGAAAGCCACGCCTCGACACTGGACCTTCGCGTGACTGTAGAATTGAAAGAGTACTGAAGAGCTGCCTTAGTTCTTGAGCCATTATTGTCTCTTATTTCAATGAAAATTATTATTTGGAGCTTCCCTCGATTTGAAAGTCACGCCTGGCCACTGGACGCACGTATGACTGTACAATAGTTAGTATAATGAAGATTAGCCTTCGTTCTTTGAGTTATTAATCTCTCTAACTTTAATAAAAATTATTATTTTGAGCTACCCTAGCTTTGAAATTGGCGCCTCGCTACTGGACCTACGTGTGACGGTACAATAGAAAGAGTACTAAAGGGTAGCCTTAGTTCTTTGAGCCAATATTCTCTCTTATTTTAATTTAAATTATTATTTGGAGCTTCCCTCACTTTGAAAGCCACGCCTCGCTACTGGACATACGTTTGACGGTAGAATAGAAAGGGCACTGAAAAGTAGTCTTAGTTCTTTGAGTATTTATTCTCTCTTATTTTAATGAAAATTATTATTTGGAGCTTCCCTCATTTTGAAAGTTGCGCACCGCTACTGTCCCTACGTGTGACTGTATAATAGAAAGAGCACTGTAGAGTAGCCTTAGTTCCTTGAGCCATTATTCCCCCTTATTTTAATGAAAATTATTATTTGGAAATTCCCTCGCTTTGAAAGCCACGCCTCGACACTGGACCTTCGCGTGACTGTAGAATTGAAAGAGTACTGAAGAGCTGCCTTAGTTCTTGAGCCATTATTGTCCCTTATTTCAATGAAAATTATTATTTGGAGCTTCCTTCGCTTTGAAAGTCACGCCTGGCCACTGGAACTACGTGTGACTGCACAATAGTTAGTATACTGAAGATTAGCCTTAGTTCTTTGAGCTATTATTCCCTCTTACTTTAATAAAATTATTATTTGGAGCTTTCCACGCTTTGAAAATCACGCCTCGTCACTGGACGCACGTGTGACTGTACAATAGTATACTGAAGATTAGCCTTCGTTCTTTGAGTTATTAATCTCTCTAACTTTAATAAAAATTATTATTTTCAGCTTCCCTCGCATTGAAAATCACACCTTGCTACTGGATCTACGTGTGACTGTACAATGGAAAGGGTACTAAAGAGTAGCCTTAGTTCTTTGAGCCATTATTCTCTCTTATTTTAATTAAAATTATTATTAGGAGCTACCCTCGCTTTGAAATTGATGGCTCGCTGCTGGACCTACGTGTGACGGTAAAATAGAAAGAGTATTAAGGGTAGCCTTAGTTCTTTGAGCCAATATTCTCTCTTATTTCAAATTAGAATTATTATTTGAAATTTCCCTCGCTTTGAAAGTCGCGCCTCGCATATCGTACCTACGTGTGTCTGGACAATAGATAGAGTACTAAAGAGTAGCCTTAGTTCTCTGAGTCATTATTCTCTCTTATTTTAATGGAAATTATTATTTGGAGCTTCCATCGCCATGAATGTCACGCCCCGAAAATGGACCTACGTGTGACTGTACAAAAGCAGGGTACTGAAGAGCAGCCTTAGTTCTTTGAGCCAATATTGTCTCTTACTTTAATGAAAATTATGATTTGGGGCTTCCCTCACTCAGAAAGTCACGCTTCCACACTAGACCTACGTGTGACTGTACAATAGAAAGCGTACTAAAAAGTACCCTTAGTTCTTTGAGCCATTATTCTCCCTTATTTTAATGAAATTTATTATTTGGTGCTTCCCTCAGTTTGAAGTCATGCCTGGCTAATTGACTTACGTGTAATTGTACAATAGAAGGAGTACTGAAGAGTAGCCTTAGTTCTTTGAGTCCTTGTTCTGTTATTTTAATGGAAGTTATTAATTGGAGTTTCTCTCGCTTTGAAAGTCACGATTCGACACTGGACCTTGGTGTGACTGTGCAATATAAAGAGTACTATAGGGCACCCTTAAATCTTTGAGTCATTATTGCCTCCTATTTTAATGAGTATTATTATTTTGAGCTTCCCTCACTTTGAAAGTCATGCCTGGCTACTGGACCTTCGTGTTATTGTACAATAGAAGGAGTACGGAAGAGTAGTCGTAGTTCTTTGAGACATGGTTCTGTCTCATTTTAATGAAAAATAATATTTGGGGCTTCCCTCGCTTTGAAAATCACGCCTCGTCACTGGACGTACGTGTGACTGTACAATACTTAGTGTACTGAAGAATAGCGTTAGTTCTTTGAGATATTAATCTCTCTAAGTTTAATAAAAATTATTACTTTGAGCTTCGCTCGCATTGAAAATCACACCTCGCTACTGGATCTACGTGTGACTGTACAACAGAAAGAGGACTAAAGAGTAGCCTTAGTTCTTTGAGCCATTATTCTCTTTTATTTTAATGAAAATTGTTATTAGGAGCTACCCTCGCTTTGAAAGACACGCCTCCCTCCAGGATCTACGTGTGACTGTACAACTCAAAGAGTATTGAGGAGTAACCTTAGTTCTGTGAGTCATTATTCTCTCTTATAGTAATGAAAATGATTGTTCGAAGCTTCCCTTGCTTTGAAAGTCACGCCTCGATACTGTACCTACGTGTGACTGTACACTGGAAAGAGTGCTGAAGAGTAGCCTTAGATATTTGGGCCATTAATCTCTCTTATTTTAATGAAAATTATTATTTGGAACTTCCATCGCTTAGAAAGTCGCGCCTTTCTAGTGTACCTACGTGTGACTGTGCAATAGAAAGATTGCTGAAGAGTAGCCTTAGTTCTTTTAATCATTATTCTCTCTTATTTTAATGGAAGTTATTATTTGGAGCTTCTCTGTTTTGAAAGTCACACCTTGCTACTGTTCCTACGTGTGACAATACAACAGAAAATTACTGAAGAGTAGCCTTAGTTCTTTGAGGCATTAATCTCACTTATTTTAATGAAAATTAATATTTGGAACTGCCCTCGCTTTGAAAGTTGCGCCTCGGTACCGTACCTACGTGTGACTGTACAATAGAAAGAGTACTGTAGGGTAGCCTTAGTTCGCTGAGTCAATATTCTCTCTTATTTTAATGAGATATATTATTTGGAACTTCTCTCGCTTTGAAAGTCGCGCCTCGCTACTGTACGTACAAGTATCTGTACAACTGAAAGAGTACTGATGCATTGCCTTAGTTCCTTGAGTCATTATTCTCTCTTATTTTAATGAAAATTGTTATTTGGAGCTTCCCTCATTTTGAAAGTCGCGCCTCGCTACTGTACCTACGTGTGACTGGACAATAGAAAGAGCACTGTAGAGTAGCCTTAGTTCCTTGAGTCATTATTCTCCCTTATTTTAATTAAAATTATTATTTGGAAATTCCCTCGCTTTGAAAGCCACGCCTCGACACTGGACCTTCGTGTGACTGTAGAATTGAAAGAGTACTGAAGAGCTGCCTTAGTTCTTGAGTAATTATTGTCTCTTATTTCAATGAAAATTATTATTTGGAGCTTCCCTCGCTTTGAAAGTCACGCCTGCCCACTGGACCTACCTGTGACTGTACAATAGTTAGTATACTGAAGATTGGCCTTAGTTCTTTGAGTTATTATTCCCTCTTACTTTAATAAAATTATTATTTGGAGCTTCCCACGCTTTGAAAGTCACGCCTCGTCACTGGACGCACGTGTGACTGTACAATAGCTAGTATACTGAAGATTAGCCTTCGTTCTTTGAGTTATAAACTCTCTAATTTTAATAAAAATTATTATTTTGAGCTTCCCTCGCATTGAAAATCACACCTCGCTACTGGATCTACGTGTGACTGTACAATGGAAAGAGTGCTAAGGAGTAGCCTTAGTTCTTTGAGCCATTATTCTCTCTTACTTTAATGAAAATTATAATTAGGAGCTAATCTCGCTTTGAAATTTACGCCTCGCTACTGGACCTCCGTGTGACGGTACAATAGAAAGAGTACTAAAGGGTAGCCTTAGTTCTTTGAGCCAATATCCTCTCTTATTTTAATTAGAATTATTACTTGGAATTTCCCTCGCTTTGAAATTCGCGCCTCGCATATAGTACCTACGTGTGTCTGTACAATAGAAAGATTACTAAAGAGTAGCCTTAGTTCTCTGAGTCATTATGCTCTCTTATTTTAATGAAAATTATTATTTGGAGCTTCCATAGCCATGAAAGTCACGCCTCGAAAATGGACCTACTTGTGACTGTACAAAAAAGGGTACTGAGGAGCAGCCTTAGTTCTTTGAGCCAATATTGTCTCTTATTTTAATGAAAATTATTATTTGGGGCTTCCCTTACTCAGAAAGTCACGCTTCCACACTAGACCTTCGTGTGAGTGTACAATAGAAAGCGTACTAAAAAGTACCCTTAGGTCTTTGAGCCAGTATTCTCCCTTATTTTAATGAAAATTATTATTTGGTGCTCCCTCACCTTTAAAGTCATGCCTGGCTACTAGACTTACGTGTAATTGTACAATAGAAAAAGTACTGAAGAGTAGCCTTGGTTCTTTGAGTCTTTGTTCTGTTATTTTAATGGAAGTTATTAATTGGAGTTTCTCTCGCTTTGAAAGTCACGATTCGACACTGGAACTTCGTGTGACTGTACAATATTGTGACTTTGTGGGTTCGTGAAATGAAAGGTCCAATTTCACCACTTACAAATGTCCTTTATTTCCACCGACTTACAGTTTAACACTTGCCAATTGCACAGAATTACTTGCTGCACACAATTACAATTCACCAGTCCGTCCGTTACAATTTCACTTGTACTCGCGATTACATAAACTCCGATGCACATACCAGTTACGTACAGTCTTCCGTTGCACAATCTTCTCGTTCATTAACACGTCACTGACTAACTCTTACACCAAGAACTGCGACTGTCTCCTCACTCACACTCACTAACCAACTGACTGACTCTACTCTACTCTCTCTGTCTGTAACCCCCTTTATATAAGAATATCGCCGACTTCTGGTGTTTACAGGATTGTTCCAGTAACAGAAAGATCGAGAGCCAGGTGTAAGGAAACAGACGGCACGAGCATGTTTTTTTCTCCCGACCGCCGCCTTGTCACCACAGACGAGGGGGAGGTGTGGCTCACACGGACATCCCCCAACTCCCGCTCCCAGCTGCTTCACAGGGTGTTCCAGCGCTCGCGTTACACTGCTCCCTCCTCAAAGCTGTTCGCCCCGAACAGCCCCATCGTAGCGTGCGAGGCGGTCTAGGTGTACCACCAGCATCTGCTCGGAGTCTCAGCCAGAGGTAGCGCTGCCGTAGTTTGTGAATCATACGGTTCTCTCCCAGGTGTCCTCCTGAAGTACCGGCGTGCACTTCCTCCAAGACTTCCGGGACCTTGCTCCGGGGAAGTACCAACTGTCCTCTCTGCGCCTTCCCATCGGGTGACTCCCATACCCGGAACAGCACGCCCACTCTGGTCTTCAACGAGTCCCATTGGGCCCAGTACGACTTGTAGGTGGCGCTCCTCGGTGCGATGTCCTCCCAGGTTGGCCTCGTCCCTACGTCCACTTCCCTCAAGAGTGGCCCCAAGTCTGCGTCCGCCAGCTGCTCCCTCCTCAGGCCTGCGCTATCCCAGCCTTCAGCAGGCACTGCCACAACTACTCGGACTGCTGCGGCACGCTCCTTCTCTTCCACTCTTGTGCGCTCATGGCCATCCTGGATCTGCGATAGGACACCTCCAATGTAATGGTCGCTAGCGTCGGTGTCCACAATGAAGGCGCCACCCGGTTGTGGGAAACCCAAAATAGGAGCACTGCACAGGGTCCCCTTCGGGTGCTGGAAAGCGTCTTCGGCGTCCTCCGTCCACACATAAGGCCGGTTTTCCTCCTTCAGGCGGGTGAGGGGTTTTGCGATGTTGTCGGCCTTTTCCTCTAAATCATTAAGGCGGTCGTCTACTTGACCCTTCCGCTTGCCCAGGTTCGTGACGTCATCCCTCACGCCGGCCAACCGTTCCTCAAACTTTGCGGCGAGAGCCTCGTTCGCCGCCCTCATTTCCGTGGCCAGACTGCCGTTCGCTGCTCTCATTTCTGTGGTTAACTCGGCCTTCATTTCTTCCATCTCCGCGGTGATGTTGTCGTTGGCCGTCTTCATTTGTTTCAACTCGGCGATGAGGTTGTTGTTTGCCGCTTCTATTTTTGCAGCGAGGTTTTCAGTTGCCGTCTTCATTTTTTCAGTTCCGCTAAAATCTTTTCTAATGCTGCCTCCATGGTTGTAATGTTCTGTGATGTTATGTTGTTTTCCCGCTTCCTGACACCAGTGTGACTTTGTGGGTTCGTGAAATGAAAAGTCCAATTTCACCACTCACAAATGTTCTTTATTTCCACCGACTTACAGTTTAACACTTGCCAATTACACAGAATTACTTGCTGCACACAATTACAATTCACCAGTCCGTCCGTTACAATTTCACTTGGCCTCGCGGTTACGTAAGCTCCGGTACACATTCACAGTTACGTACAGTCTTCCGTTGCACAATCTTCTCGTTCATTAACACGTCACTGACTAATTCTTACACCAAGAACTGCGACTGTCTCCTCACCCACACTCACTAACCAACTGACTGACTCTACTCTACTCTCTCTGTCTGTAACCCCCTTTATATAGGAATATCGCCGACTTCTGGTGTTTACAGGATTGTTCCAGTAACAGAAAGATCGAGAACCAGGTGTAAGGAAACAGACGGCACGAGCATGTTTTTTTTCTCCCGACCGCCGGCATGTCACCACAGACGAGGGGGAGGCGTGGCTCACACGGACCTCCCCCAACTCCCGCTCCCAGCTGCTTCACAGGATGTTCCAGCGCTCGCGTTACAATATAAAGAGTACGGAAAGGCACCCTTAAATCTTTGAGTCATTATTGTCTCCTATTTTAATGAATATTATTATTTTGAGCTTCCCTCACTTTGAAAGTCATGCCTGGCTACTGAACCTTCGTGTGATTGTACAATAGAAGGAGTACGGAAGAGTAGTCGCAGTTCTTTGAGACATGGTTCTGTCTCATTTTAATGAAAAATTTTATTTGGGGCTTCCCTCGCTTTGAAAGTCACGCCTCGTCACTGGACGTACGTGTGACTGTACAATACTTAGTATACTGAAGATTAGCGTTAGTTCTTTGAGATATTAATCTCTCTAAGTTTAATAAAAATTATTATTTTGAGCTTCGCTCGCATTGAAAATCACACCTCGCTACTGGATCTACGTGTGACTGTACAACAGAAAGAGGACTAAAGAGTAGCCTTAGTTCTTTGAGCCATTATTCTCTTTTATTTTAATAAAAATTGTTATTAGGATCTACCCTCGCTTTGAAAGACACGCCTCCCTACAGGATCTACGTGTGACTGTACAACACAAAGAGTACTGAGGAGTAACCTTAGTTCTATGAGTCATTATTCTCTCTTATAGTAATGAAAATGATTGATCGAAGCTTCCCTTGCTTTGAAAGTCACGCCTCGATACTGTACCTACGTGTGACTGTACAATGGAAAGGGTGCTGGAGAGTAGCCTTAGATATTTGGGCCATTAATCTCTCTTATTTTAATGAAAATTATTATTTGGAACTTCCATCGCTTAGAAAGTCGCGCCTTGCTATTGTACCTACGTGTGACTGTTCAATAGAAAGATTGCTGAAGAGTAGCCTTAGTTCTTTTAGTCATTATTCTCTCTTATTTTAATGAAAGTTATTATTTGGAGCTTCTCTGTTTTGAAAGTCACGCCTTGCTACTATACCTACGTGTGACAACACAATAGAAAATTATTGAAGAGTAGCCTTAGTACTTTGAGGGATTAATCTCACTTATTTTAATGAAAATTAATATTTGGAACTGCCCTCGCTTTGAAGGTCGCTCCTTGGTAACGTACCTACGTGTGACTGTACAATAGAAAGAGTACTGAAGAGTAGCTTTAGTTCTCTGAGTCAATATTCTCTCTTATTTTAATGAAAGATATTATTTGGAACTTCCCTCGCTTTGAAAGTCGCGCCTCGCTACTGTACCTACAAGTGTCTGTACAATTGAAAGAGTACTGATGGATTGCCTTAGTTCTTTGAGTCATTATTCTCTCTTAAAATAATGAAAATTGTTATTTGGAGCTTCCCTCATTTTGAAAGTCGCGCCTCGCTACTGTACCTACGTGTGACTGGACAATAGAAAGAGCACTGTAGAGCAGCCTTAGTTCCTTGAGTCATTATTCTCCCTTATTTTAATTAAAATTATTATTTGGAAATTCCCTCGCTTTGAAAGCCACGCCTCGACACTGGACCTTCGCGTGACTGTAGAATTGAAAGAGTACTGAAGAGCTGCCTTAGTTCTTGAGTAATTATTGTCTCTTATTTCAATGAAAATTATTATTTGGAGCTTCCCTCGCTTTGAAAGTCACGCCTGCCCACTGGACCTACCTGTGACTGTACAATAGTTAGTATACTGAAGATTGGCCTTAGTTCTTTGAGTTATTATTCCCTCTTACTTTAATAAAATTATTATTTGGAGCTTCCCACGCTTTGAAAGTCACGCCTCGTCACTGGACGCACGTGAGACTGTACAATAGCTAGTATACTGAAGATTAGCCTTCGTTCTTTGAGTTATAAACTCTCTAATTTTAATAAAAATTATTATTTTGAGCTTCCCTCGCATTGAAAATCACACCTCGCTACTGGATCTACGTGTGACTGTACAATGGAAAGAGTGCTAAGGAGTAGCCTTAGTTCTTTGAGCCATTATTCTCTCTTACTTTAATGAAAATTATAATTAGGAGCTAATCTCGCTTTGAAATTTACGCCTCGCTACTGGACCTCCGTGTGACGGTACAATAGAAAGAGTACTAAAGGGTAGCCTTAGTTCTTTGAGCCAATATCCTCTCTTATTTTAATTAGAATTATTACTTGGAATTTCCCTCGCTTTGAAATTCGCGCCTCGCATATAGTACCTACGTGTGTCTGTACAATAGAAAGATTACTAAAGAGTAGCCTTAGTTCTCTGAGTCATTATGCTCTCTTATTTTAATGAAAATTATTATTTGGAGCTTCCATAGTCATGAAAGTCACGCCTCGAAAATGGACCTACTTGTGACTGTACAAAAAAGGGTACTGAGGAGCAGCCTTAGTTCTTTGAGCCAATATTGTCTCTTATTTTAATGAAAATTATTATTTGGGGCTTCCCTCGCTTTGAAAGTCACGCATGGCCACTGGACCTACGTGTTACTGTACAATAGTTAGTATACTGAAGATTAGCCTTAGTTCTTTGAGTTAATATTCCCTTTTACTTTAATAAAATTATTATTTGGAGCTTCCCACGCTTTGAAAGTCACGCCTCGTCACTGGACGCACGTGTGACTGTACAATAGTTAGTATACTGAAGATTAGGCTTCGTTCTTTGAGTAATTAATCTCTCTAAATTTAATAAAAATTATTATTTTGAGCTTCCCTCGCATTCAAAATCACACCTCGCTACTGGATCTACGTGTGACTGTACAATGGAAAGAGTACTAAAGAGTAGCCTTAGTTCTTTGAGCCATTATTCTCTCTTATTTTAATGAAAATTATTATTTGGAGCTTCCTTCGCTTTGAAAGTAACAGCTCGCTACTGGATCTACGTGTGACTGTACAATAGAAAGAGTACTGAAGAATTGTTTTAGTTCTTTGAGATATTATTCTCCCTTATTTTAATGGAAATCATTATTTGGAGTTTCTCTGGCTTTGAAGGTTACAGCTCGTCACTGGACCTACGTGTGACTGTACAATAGAATGAGTACTGAAGAGTAGCCTCATTTCTTTGAGTCATTATTCACTCTTATATTAATAAAACTATTAATTGATGCTTCCCTCCCTTTAAAGTCACGTCTTGCCACTAGACTTACGGGTAATTGTACAGTAGAAAGAGTACTGAAGAGTAGCCTTGTTTCTGTGTGTCATTATTCTGCCTTATTTTAATGAAAATTATTATTTGAAGCTTCCATCGCTTTGGAAGTTACGCCTAGCTACTGGATCTACGTGTGATTGTACAATAGAAACGGTACCGAAGAGTAGTCTTCGTTCTTTGAGACATGATTCTCTCTTATTTTAATAAAAATTAATATTTCGAGCTTCCCTCGCTTTGAAAGTCACGCCTGACCACTTGACCTACGTGTGACTTTACAACAGTTGGTATCCTGAAAATTAGCCTTAGTTCTTTGAGTTATTATTCCCTCTTACTTTAATAAAAAATATTATTTGGAGCTTCCCACTCTTTGAAAGTCACGCCTCGCTACTGGATCTACGTGTGACTGTACAATAGAAAGAGTACGAAAGAGTAGCCTTAGTTCTTTGAGCCATTATTCTCTCTTATTTTAATGAAAATTACTATTAGGAGCTACCCTCGCTTTGGAATTGGCGCCTCGCTACTGGATCTACGAGTGACTGTACAATAGAAAGAGTATTAAAAGGTAGCCTTAGATCTTTGAGCCATTATTCTCTCTTATTTTAATGAAAATTATTATTGGGAGCTTCCCCAACTTTGAAAGTCACGCCTCGCTAGTGCACCTGCAAGTGACTATACAATAGAAAGAGTATTGAAGATTAGTCTTAGTTCTTACAGTCATGATTCCCTCTTATTTTAATTTAAATTATTATTTGGTGCCTCCCTCGCTTTGAACTTGGCGCCTCGCTACTGGACCTACGTGTGACTGTACAATAGAAAGAGTACTAAAGGGTAGCCTTAGTTCTTTGAGCCATTATTCTCTCTTATTTTAATGAAAATTATTATTGGGAGCTTCCCCCACATTGAAAGTCACCCCTCGCTACTGGATCTACGTGTGACTATACAATAGAGAGAGTAATAAAGCGTAGCCTTCGCTCTTTGAGCCATTATTGTCTCTTATTTTAATAAAAATTATTATTACGAGCTACCCTCGCTTTGAAATAGGCACCTCGCTACTGGAACTACGTGTGACTGTACAATAGAAAGAATACTAAAGGTTAGCCTTAGTTGTTTGAGCCATTATTCTCTCTTATGTTAATGAAAATTATTATTGGGAGCTTCCCCAGCTTTGAAAGTCACGCCTGCCCACTGGACCTACCTGTGACTGTACAATAGTTAGTATACTGAAGATTAGCCTTAGTTCTTTGAGTTATTATTCCCTCTTACTTTAATGAAATTATTATTTGGAGCTTCCCTCGCTTTGAAAGTCACGCCTCGTCACTGGACGCACGTGTGACTGTACAATAGCTAGTATACTGAAGATTAGCCTTCGTTCTTTGAGTTATTAATCTCTCTAATTTTAATAAAAATTATTATTTTGAGCTTCCCTCGCATTGAAAATCACACCTCGCTACTGGATCTACGTGTGACTGTACAATGTAAAGAGTACTAAAGAGTAGCCTTAGTTCTTTGAGCCATTATTCTCTCTTATTTAAATGAAAATTATTATTAGGAGCTACCCTCGCTTTGAAATTGGCGTCTCGCTACTGGGCCTACTTGAGACGGTACAATAAAAGAGTACTAAAGGGTAGCCTTAGTTCTTTGAGCGAATATTCTCTCTTATTTGAATGAAAATTATTATTGGGAGCTTCCCCAACTTTGAAAGTCACGCCTCGTTAGTGCACCTACAAGTGACTATACAATAGAAAGAGTATTGAAAATTAGTCTTAGTTCTTTCAGTCATGATTCTCTCTTATTTTAATTTAAATTATTATTTGGAGCTTCCCAGGCCTTGAAAGCCACCACTGGCTACTGGACATACGTGTGACGGTAGAATAGAAAGGGCACTGCGAAGTAGTCTTAGTTCTTTGAGTAATTATTCTCTCTTATTTTAATTAAAATTATTATATGGAGCTTCCTTCATTTTGAAAGTCGCGCCTCTCTACTGTACCTACGTGTGACTGTACAATAGAAAGAGCACTGTAGAGTAGCCTTAGTTCCTTGAGTCATTATTCTCCCTTATTTTAATGAAAATTATTATTTGGAATTTCCCTCGCTTTGAAAGCCACGACTCCACACTGGACCTTCGCGTGACTGTAGAATTGAAAGAGTACTGAAGAGCTGCCTTCGTTCTTGAGTCATTATTGTGTCTTATTTCAATGAAAATTATTATTTGGGGCTTCCCTCGCTTTGAAAGTCACGCATGGCCACTGGACCTACGTGTGACTGTATAATAGTTAGTATACTGAAGATTAGCCTTAGTTCTTTGAGCTAATATTCCCTCTTACTTTAATAAAATCATTTTTTGGAGCTTCCCACGCTTGAAAGTCACGCCTCGTCACTGGACGCACGTGGGACTGTACAATAGTTAGTATACTGAAGATTAGCCTTCGTTCTTTGAGTAATTAATCTCTCTAAATTTAATAAAAATTATCATTTTGAGCTTCCCTCGCATTGAAAATCACACCTCGCTACTGGATCTACGTGTGACTGTACAATGGAAAGAGTACTAAAGAGTAGCCTTAGTTCTTTGAGCCATTATTCTCTCTTATTTTAATGAAAATTATTATTTGGAGCTTCCTTCGCTTTGAAAGTAACAGCTCGCTACTGGACCTACGTGTGACTGTACAATAGAAAGAGTACTGAAGAATTGTTTTAGTTCTTTGAGATATTATTCTCCCTTATTTTAATGGAAATCATTATTTGGAGTTTCTCTGGCTTTGAAGGTTACAGCTCGTCACTGGACCTACGTGTGACTGTACAATAGAATAAGTACTGAAGAGTAGCCTCATTTTTTTGAGTCATTATTCACTCTTATATTAATAAAACTATTAATTGATGCTTCCCTCCCTTTAAAGTCACGTCTTGCCACTAGACTTACGGGTAATTGTACAATAGAAAGAGTACTGAAGAGTAGCCTTGTTTCTGTGTGTCATTATTCTGCCTTATTTTAATGAAAATTATTATTTGAAACTTCCATCGCTTTGGAAGTTACGCCTAGCTACTGGATCTACGTGTGATTGTACAATAGAAACGGTACCGAAGAGTAGTCTTCGTTCTTTGAGACATGATTCTCTCTTATTTTAATGAAAATTAATATTTCGAGCTTCCCTCGCTTTGAAAGCACGCCTGACCACTGGACCTACGTGTGACTGTATAACAGTTGGTATACTGAAAATTAGCCTTAGTTCTTTGAGTTATTATTCCCTCTTACTTTAATAAAAAATATTATTTGGAGCTTCCCACTCTTTGAAAGTCACGCCTCGCTACTGGATCTACGTGTGACTGTACAATAGAAAGAGTACGAAAGAGTAGCCTTAGTTCTTTGAGCCATTATTCTCTCTTATTTTAATGAAAATTACTATTAGGAGCTACCCTCGCTTTGGAATTGGCGCCTCGCTACTGGATCTACGTGTGACTGTACAATAGAAAGAGTATTAAAGGGTAGCCTTAGTTCTTTGAGCCATTATTCTCTCTTATTTTAATGAAAATTATTATTGGGAGCTTCCCCAGCTTTGAAAGTCACGCCTCGCTAGTGCACCTGCAAGTGACTATACAATAGAGAGAGTATTGAAGATTAGTCTTAGTTCTTTTGAAAGTCGCGCCTCTCTACTGTACCTACTTGTTTGACTGTACAATAGAAAGAGCACTGTAGAGTAGCCTTAGTTCCTTGAGTCATTATTCTCCCTTATTTTAATGAAAATTATTATTTGGAATTTCCCTCGCTTTGAAAGCCACGACTCGACACTGGACCTTCGCGTGACTGTAGAATTGAAAGAGTACTGAAGAGCTGCCTTAGTTCTTGAGTCATTTATGTGTCTTATTTCAATGAAAATTATTATTTGGGGCTTCCCTCGCTTTGAAAGTCACGCATGGCCACTGGACCTACGTGTGACTGTATAATAGTTAGTATACTGAAGATTAGCCTTAGTTCTTTGAGCTAATATTCCCTCTTACTTTAATAAAATTATTATTTGGAGCTTCCCACGCTTTGAAAGTCACGCCTCGTCACTGGACGCACGTGTGACTGTACAATAGTTAGTATACTGAAGATTAGCCTTCGTTCTTTGAGTAATTAATCTCTCTAAATTTAATAAAAATTATTATTTTGAGCTTCCCTCGCATTCAAAATCACACCTCGCTACTGGATCTACGTGTGACTGTACAATGGAAAGAGTACTAAAGAGTAGCCTTAGTTCTTTGAGCCATTATTCTCTCTTATTTTAATGAAAATTATTATTTGGAGCTTCCTTCGCTTTGAAAGTCACAGCTCGCTACTGGACCTACGTGTGACTGTACAATAGAAAGGGTACTGAAGAATTGTTTTAGTTCTTTGAGATATTATTCTGCCTTATTTTAATGGAAATCATTATTTGGAGTTTCTCTGGCTTTGAAGGTTACAGCTCGTCACTGGACCTACGTGTGACTGTACAATAGAATGAGTACTGAAGAGTAGCCTCATTTTTTTTGAGTCATTATTCACTCTTATATTAATAAAACTATTAATTGATGCTTCCCTCCCTTTAAATTCACGTCTTGCCACTAGACTTACGGGTAATTGTACAATAGAAAGAGTACTGAAGAGTAGCCTTTTTTCTGTGTGTCATTATTCTGCCTTATTTTAATGAAAATTATTATTTGAAGCTTCCATCGCTTTGGAAGTTACGCCTAGCTACTGGATCTACGTGTGATTGTACAATAGAAACGGTACCGAAGAGTAGTCTTCGTTCTTTGAGACATGATTCTCTCTTATTTTAATGAAAATTAATATTTCGAGCTTCCCTCGCTTTGAAAGTCACGCCTGACCACTGGACCTACGTGTGACTGTACAACAGTTGGTATACTGAAAATTAGCCTTAGTTCTTTGAGTTATTATTCCCTCTTACTTTAATAAAAAATATTATTTGGAGCTTCCCACTCTTTGAAAGTCACGCCTCGCTACTGGACTACGTGTGACTGTACAATAGAAAGAGTACGAAAGAGTAGCCTTAGTTCTTTGAGCCATTATTCTCTCTTATTTTAATGAAAATTACCATTAGGAGCTACCCTCGCTTTGGAATTGGCGCCTCGCTACTGGATCTACGTGTGACTGTACAATAGAAAGAGTATTAAAGGGTAGCCTTAGATCTTTGAGCCATTATTCTCTCTTATTTTAATGAAAATTATTATTGGGAGCTTCCCCAACTTTGAAAGTGACGCCTCGCTAGTGCACCTGCAAGTGACTATACAATAGAAAGAGTATTGAAGATTAGTTTAGTTCTTTCAGTCATGATTCCCTCTTATTTTAATGTAAATTATTATTTGGTGCTTCCCTCGCTTTGAAATTGGCGCCTCGCTACTGGACCTACGTGTGACTGTACAATAGAAAGAGTACTAAAGGGTAGCCTTAGTTCTTTGAGCCATTATTCTCTCTTATTTTAATGAAAATTATTATTGGGAGCTTCCCCCACATTGAAAGTCACCCCTCGCTACTGGATCTACGTGTGACTGTACAATAGAGAGAGTAATAAAGAGTAGCCTTCGCTCTTTGAGCCATTATTCTCTCTTATTTTAATAAAAATATTTATTACGAGCTACCCTCGCTTTGAAATTGGCGCCTCGCTACTGGACCTACGTGTGACTGTACAATAGAAAGAATACTAAAGGTTAGCCTTAGTTGTTTGAGCCATTATTCTCTCTTATGTTAATGAAAATTATTATTGGGAGCTTCCCCAGCTTTGAAAGTCACGACTCGCTAGTGCACCTATAAGTGTCTATACAATAGAAAGATTGTTGAAGATTAGTCTTAATTCTTGCAGTCAGGATTCTCTCTTATTTTAATTTAAATTATTATTTGGAGCTTTCCTTGCCTTGAAAGTCACGCCTCGCCACTGGTTCTCCGTGTGACTGTACAATAGAAAGAGTACTGAAGAGTAGCCTTAGTTCTTTGAGTCATTATTCTCTCTTATTTTAATGAAAGATATTATTTGGAGCTTCCCTCGCTTTGAAAGCCACGTCACCTTACAGGACATACGTGTGACGGTAGAATAGAAAGGTCACTGAAAAGTAGTCTTACTTCTTCGAGTATTTATTCTCTCTTATTTTAATGAAAATTATTATTTGGATTTCCCTCGCTTTGAAAGTCACAGCTCGCTACTGGACCTACGTGTGCCTGTACAATAGAAACAGTACTGAAAGGTAGTTTTAGTTCTTTGAGTCATAATTCTCCCTTATTTTATTGAAAATAATTTTATGGATCTCCACACTTAGAAAGTCACGCTTCGACACTGGACCTACGTGTGACTGTACAATAGCAAGGTTGCTAAAGAGTGGCCTCAGTTCTTTGAGGCATTATTCTCTCTTATTTTAATGAAAATTATTATTTGGAGCTTCCCTCACTTTGAAAGTCATGCCTGGCTACTGGATCTAGGTGTGACTGTACAATAGAAAGAGTACTAAAGAGGAGTCTTAGTTCATTTAGTCGTTATTCTGTTATTTTAATGGAAGTTATAAGTTAGAGCTTCTTTCGCTTTGAAAGTCACATCTCGACACTGGACCTACCACTGACTGTACAATAGAAAGTGTACTGAAAAATTGCCTTAGTTTTTAAGTCATTTTTCTCCCTGATATTAATGAAATTATTTGGAGCTTCCCTCAATTTGAAAGTCACGGCTCGCCACTAGACCTACGTGTGATTGTACAACAGAAAGAGTACTAAAGGGTAACCATAGTTCTTTGAGTCCTTATTCTCCCTTATTTTAATAAAAACCATTGTTCGAAGCTTCTTTCACTTGAAAGTTCCGCCCTGCTACTGGACTTACGCGTGACGGTATAATAGGACTACTACAGTATAGCCTTAGTTCTTTGAGTCATTATTCTCTCTTATTGTAATGAAAATTATTATTTTGGAGCTTCCCTCGCTTTGAAAGTCCCGCCTCGCTATTGGACCTAGGTGTGATTGTACAATAGAAAGTGTACTGAAGAGTAGCCTTAGTTCTTTGAGTCATAATTCTCCCTTATTTTAATGAAAATTACTATTACAAGCTTCCCTCGCTTTGAATGTCACGCCTCGCTACTGCACCTACGTGTGACTGTACAATAGAAAGAGTACTAAAGAGTAGCCTTTGTTCTTTGAGTCATTACTCTCTTAATTTAATGAAAAATATTATTTTAAGCATCCATCGCCGTGAAGGTCACCCCTCAACACTGGACCTACGTTTGACTGTACAATATAAAGGGTATTGAAGGGTACCCTTAAATCTTTGAGTCATTATTGTCTCCTATTTTAATGAATATTATTATTTTGAGCTTCCCTCACTTTGAAAGTCATGCCTGGCTACTGGATCTTAGTGTGATTGTACAATAGAAGGCGTACGGAATAGTAGTCTTAGTTCTTTGAGACATGGTTCTGTCTCATTTTAATGAAAAATTTTATTTGGGGCTTCCCGCGCTTTGAAAGTCACGCCTCGTCACTGGACGTAAGTGTGACTGTACAATACTTAGTATACTGAAGATTAGCCTTGGTTCTTTGAGTTATTAATCTCTCTAACTTTAATATGAAAAATATTATTTTAAGCATCCATCGCCGTGAAGGTCACGCCTCAACACTGGACCTACGTGTGACTGTGCAATAGAAAGAGTACTAAAGAGTAGTCTTAGTTCTTTGAGGCATTATTCTCTTTTATTTTAATGAAAATTATTATTGGGAGCTACCCTTGCTTTGAAAGTCAAGCCTCCCTACAGGATCTACGTGTGACTGTACAATACAAAGAGTACTGAAGAGTAACCTTAGCTCTATGAGTCATTATTCTCTCTTATAGCAATGAAAATGATTGCTCGAAGCTTCCCTTGTTTTGAAAGTCACGCCTCGCTACTGTACCTATGTGTGACTGTACAACGGAGAGAGTGCTGAAAAGTAGCCTTAGATATTTGGGCCATTAATCTCTCTTATATTAATGAAAATTATTATTTGGAACTTCCATCGCTTAGAAAGTCGCGCCTTGCTATTGTACCTACGTGTGACTGTGCCATAAAAAGATTGCTGCAGAGTAGCCTTAGTTCCTTTAGTCATTATTCTCTCTTATTTTAATGAAAGTTATTATTTGGAGCTTCTCTGCTTTGAAAGTCACGCCTTGCTACTGTACCTATGTGTGACAATACAATAGAAAATTACTGAAGAGCAGCCTTAGTTCTTTGAGACATTAATCTCACTTATTTTAATGAAAATTATTACTTGGAACTTCCCTCGCTTTGAAGGTCGCGCCTCGCTACTGTACCTACGTGTGACTGTACAATAGAAAGAGAATTAAAGAGTAGCCTTAGTTCTCGGAGTCAATATTCTCTCTTATTTTAATGAAAATTATTATTTGGAATTTCCCTCGCTTTGAAAGTCGCGCCTCGCTACTGCACCTACTTGTGACTGTACAATAGAAAGAGTACTGAAGAGTAGCCTTCGTTCTTTAAGCCAGTAATCTCTCTTATTTTAATGAAAATTATTATTTGGAGCTTCCCTCGCTGTGAAAGTCATGCCTCGACATTGGACCTTCGTATGACTGTATAATAGAAAGTGTACTGAAGAGCTGCCTTAGTACTTTGAGTCTTTACTGACCCTTATGTTAATGAAAATTATTATTAGGAGCTTCCCTCACTTAGAAAGTCATGCTTCGACACTGTACCTACTTGTGACTCTACAATAGAAAGATGACTGAAGAGCTGCTTTAGTTCTTTGAGTCTTTATTGTCTCCTTTTTTAAATGGAAAATATTATTTGGAGCTTCCCTCACTTAGAAAGTCATGATTTGACTCTGGACTACGTGTGACTGTACAATAGAAAGAGTACCAAAGAATAGTCTTAGTTCTTTGGCTCATTATTCTCTCTTATTTTAATGAAAATTATTATTTGGAGCTTCCCTCACTTTGAAAGTCACGCCTGGCTATTGGACCTACGTGTGATTGTACAATAGAAAGAGTACGGAAAAGTAGTCTTAGTTCTTTGAGTCATTATTCACTCTTATTTTAATGAAAATTACTATTTTAAGCTTCCCTCGCTTTGAAAGTCACGCCTCAGCACTGCTGTAAGCTGCCACCAGATATCTTCACAGTACAGTTGACAGCACTTAGCCAAATCCAGTGTAGCCAACCACAGTACACGTGCCACCAACACTTCCATGTCGATCTGGTTGGGTCACTCAAATATGTCTCTTGTCAGTAGATATAGTGGCATGTGAAAGAACTGTTGGGGGAGAAAACTCTAATACACCGTCGGAGCTCTGATCTTTGTATTACATCACTTTGAAGAAAGAAACGCCCACGTTTACAAATATTAAAATGTTAACTTACGGTGAATTGCTGGCTGGTGCTTCGAAGCAATATGTTCACTCTGCGCAGTTAGGTTTTTAGGCTCCTGATTTCCTGAAAGCAACACAAAAATTATGAATGCATCAAAACTTGAAGCAAGTAATATTGTAAGGTGAGCAATGATTTTTAACTGTTACTTGGCAAAAAAGGTAACTATCTCGTGATGTGATGTCAACCACTTAGGGAGACTATGATTCTATCAAAGAGTCCTGTAGTAAACATTTGTTATCACATTCGATTAACAACTTTTGCCATTTTATGCAGTACATGTAAATACTTAATTTCTTGAAAATTATATGACTAAAATGGCCCCCATTTTTGCCAGGACAATCTACCTGCTGCATCATATACCAAATCCCTGGAATTGTAGTCTCTAGGTGTTTCAAAACACCTGCCACTGACCTGGATGATAACATTTTAGCAAAACATAAAGTATACACATTTTGTTCCCTTGGTTTGCAGTTAGTATGACATTGCCGAGCAGTCTTTCACCTAGAACGAAATCTAAGCAGATGATGACGCTCATGAACAGTGATGTACCAGAACCAAATTAAAATTAGACCCACATATATTGGCATATAGTAACACAAAACTTTTGCGTATTTACTTATAGAATTAGTTGGAAAATGACTTCTAAACAACCGCATAAGTATGTAATAGAAAGGGTAGTAAATGTCGTTATGAAATTGGCGTCCATTGTACAAAAGAGCTGTAGAATTCCTTTCACAGCCACAAGGATATATCATATGAGTTTTGTAATAGGTATAATAGTGTGACTTTGTGGGTTCGTGAAATGAAAAGTCCAATTTCACCACTCAAAAATGTTCTTTATTTCCGCCGACTTACAGTTAAACACTTGCCAATTACACAGAATTACGTACTGCACACAATTACGATTCACCAGTTCGTCCGTTACAATTTCACTTGTACTCGCGATTACATCAACTCCGATACTCATACACAGTTACGTACAGTCTTCCGTTGCACAATCTTGTCGTTCATTAACACGTCACTGCCTTCTTACACCAAGAACTGTCCTCACTCACACTAACTGACTAACTGACTTCACTTCGCTCCGGCAGCCCCTTTTTATAGGAATATCGCAGCCTTCTGGCTTTCACAGGAAGGTTCCAGTAAATGAAGGATCCCGTAATTTCCAGAACGCAGGTGAAAGAGAAACAGACCGCACAATCATGTTTTTTCTCCCCAGCCATCCCTGTCACCACTATAAGACGGACGAGGGGGAGGCGTGACTAACACGGACCTCCCCTGTCTTCCGCTCTCAGCTGCTTCCACAGGGTGTTCCAACGCTCGCGTGACAATAGGATATGGTGCAAGTACATGGCCACATAGGTTAAGGGTCAAATCCTGTGTAAATTTAATCCAAAAAGCTCAGAGGCAAATATTACTTGACAGCAGCGGAGCTACAAAAATGACATCCACTTTGGCCCTTAGCAGGAATTTGGGCTATTGACTATATAATTGGATTAAGGGGTGTCACTGGCTAAAGAAGGAAGAATAAGGCAATGTTTTTAATATTTTGGGAAAAAGATGTAGTATAAGAAATAAGTGTGGAATTATTTACTATAGGAATGACAAGAAGAGTGGGATAATGAACACGCAGGAAGAAGAGTGCATGATTTATTTCCCGACATTAACAAGATGCTAGATTGGAACATATAAAACCAAGAAAAGGAATTTTTCACTTTGTTACAGGACATGACCCATATAATGTATATTTGAAAAGAAGAACACATATTTATGTTAGCAATGTAACTGAGATGACATCAGGGTTGGAGGGTCGGCCCAACGCCTGGGATGAATAATGGAGCAGTTCGTGGAATGATGGTGGGGAAACCGGAGGACCAGAAGGAAACCCACGCAGCACCATGTTGTCCATCACAAATCTCACTTTGCGGTCGCCTGGACCGCCTAGGTGAGAGCCAAGGGGACTAAACACTCAGCCATGACGCAGCATTTTTGAGTGCAATAAATATAGTGAAATAGTGGAGGGAAATGCTTATGGCACATTAGGAGAAGCAGAAGATTATGCACAACTAGAAAATTTGTCTCAGATAATATCTGCTACGGCGTTAGAGGAATATTTGACCTGCAACAAAGGGGTTAAATATAGCATCATTTCAAACTTCGAGGAAAGAATATTACTTCAGAGATCGTCGGAGGGAAATAGGACCAAGAGAAACTGAAGATACAGATTACCAGACTTGAAGACGTACAACTGATGAAAAGAAGACGCCAGTTATGGATATCGGAAGAAAAACCGACTCCTCGCTAGCGTAGACGGTAGCATGTCTGCTTCACGTTCAAGAGGTCGCAAGTTCGAATCTCGGTTAGGGTGAGTTACCTGGATAAGTTTTCTCAGGGGTTTTCCTTACCCTGAAAGATGAATGTCGGGTAACTCTGAGCTCTAAGGGCCCCGGGCTCATTTGAGCATTAGTTCACCCATTCCATTCATGATCCGATATGACTTAACGTTGTAGGACGTAAAAAAAAGGAATAGCATAAGCCACCGAAAGGAGAACCCCAGGAGGCCCAGAGGAGGTATATAGAGAAAATCAGAGCGGACAGGTACAAATGATTATGTAGAAGAGGAAAGATAGCAAGAGGTATATCTGGACTTGACGAACCAGCTCTATCTACTGATACCAGTAGGAGGAAGCTTTGGACAACATTTGCAGAAGAGGAAATTTAAAATTGTAGGAAACAGTCTTTTGTAGTTTTCATACCAATTAAAGCTGTAGTAGAAGCGTAGATTTGATTTATTTTGTTGGAGTAGAAACAAAATAGAAGAAAGACTGTTTTAGGTTGTAAGGTTACTGGAGTTCAGGAACCTGTAGGCTTAGTTAAGGCAGCAAGTAGATTATATCAGCAAAATGCAACTAATTTATGTAATTTGTTTTGAAAATTGAATTGAATAAAGATAAAAATAAACTTAGTACAATGAGGCCTGGAATAGATTCCAGAAACCGAGTCATTAGATATGCAGATTTTTTTTCAGTCTTTCCCTTAACTGTAGCAAGAGATACAAACAGAACCTCAAAGCGATACTAGATGCATATATTGCAATTTTTTATTAAAATTTTGTATGTTAATACCAAGCGCATAAGGCATTCCTAATGTCGACTAAATACATTTGCATTTTTCAAAGACTGTAGCGCGCAAGTAACATGACTGTACTTTATTAGAGCTTCAGATATTATGTCAGGCTTATATGACACATCAGTTATCAGTAAGAAATGAGTTATTTATGTGTATCTTCCTATTCAACTGGTCACGAAAGCAGCACCTGCAGTGTACAAAGTCATTCTGCAGGAGATACTGCAGCCATTACGTGTCTAATGGCTTATAAAGGTTACGAAGGAATTAAATCTTTATTTCTACACAGTTACAGGCGTAAAACTAAGCATAGTTGTTCAGCATAACCTGCTGCAAGTTGAGTTTCACATAAAAATACGAAATTAACTAAAATAAGACCTGAAGCTTTCCCGGTGACGAATATGCTCACTTTCTTCTCGGGCAACAAGTCAGGTGAAAAGACGATTAGATATCGACGTTTCGGGAGTGTGCATCTCTCCCATCATCAGGATATTTATAAAATGTTATAACCACAAATGAAATAGTGGATATAACACAACTATAAAAAAGACAAAACACTATGAAAATTCGCATTACTGAACAAAAGACTGTTTTCAGTAAATTAAATGCCAGGTCAGGAAATGGCGTGAGTGTAGAACATTGTGTCAAAAAACGTAACTACTTAACTTGATTATCAAGCTGTGTTGATCTTTGCTTCTTAAATCGATGAATTTCCTTTTTAAGACCGATATCCAAGAGGAGCTGAACTGAAATCCAGCATCACGATTTAGCGTGCTCCTTTCAGAGGAAGTGGCCAAAGCCTCCTTAATTCTTCGCTCCCAGTAACTGTTGCAATTCGACAAGATGTTCGTCTCCCGAAAATTGGCTCTAGGGTCGTTATCAAAACAATGCTCAGGTTGCAACGTGAGAAGTCTGGGCTGCCATAATGACCGTACAGCCAATTTTCTGGAGACGACCATCTTGGCGAAATGCAACAGTTACTGGGAGCGGAGAATTAAGGAGGCTTTGGCCATTTCCTCTGAAAGGAGCACGCATAATCGTGATGCTGGATTTCAGCTCAGCTCCTCTTGGACCGGCCTTGAAAATGGAAATCCCTCTATTTAAGAAGCAAAGATCAATACAGCTTGATAATCAATTTAAGTAGTTACGCTTCTTTGACACAATTTTCTATATTCACGCCATCTCCTGACCTGGCATTTACTTTACTGAAAGCAGTCTTTTGTTTAGTAATGAGAACTTTCATAGGGTTTTGTCTTTGTTTATAGTTGTGTTATATCCAGTATTTCATTTGTGGATATAACATTTAATGAATATCCTGATCATGGGAGAGATGCACACTCCCGAAACGTTTTCACCTGGCTGGCTGCCCGAGAAGAAACTGAGCATGTAACTAATTATCTTTTCATAATTTAATTAATAGATCATTTAAAGCGTTTTAGCAATAAACTATATTTGCTTTTACTGTACATTAATTAATGCTTTTAATAAATTAATTACTTAAATAGATACGAGTTTCAGGTCGATCCAAGTTGACTATAAAAATATGAAACTGAGAAATGGAAGGTTTTATTAAAACTGAAGATGTTTTCAACTGTGGAATTTAAAACCAATAGTACATAGTAAATTTAATAATTGTTGCGGTTTATAATAATTTGGGCTTTATGCAGGAAAGTAAAGAGAAATATCCTGTATTACCCATTCTACCCTTCTTCAACAAACTATTCTCAAAAAAATCTTGATGTTTAGCACTGATATGTTTTCTTTACTGTATTTATTCACTCGTAAATAGTGATCATCCGTCGCTGCTGGCAGGCTTTGATAATCCTAAGTAATTTTGCTGCGTGCCGACCCTCAATAGAGTTTAAGCGCAGGTATGGATAGTGTATGGTTACTGGTTTTGGTTTGGATAGGAAGTGTCTTACAGAGAGCGATTTGCCCCTCTAAGCTATGATTGTAGAACGCAATACACGTACAGCTTGGTGTAAACAATATTTTACATTCTGATTGGTAAATTTAGAGGCCAACTGATTGAGGATTAATTAAGCTTAGCTTTAGCTTCTGTTAAGAGTTGTTCTTTTGTTATCTCGGGGGCCCGCATGCCGTACGGGGTAGCCTGTGACGCCTATAGCGGAGTATAGGGTGGTCAAATCCCCCAGAGATCTGACGAGGGAGCTTTGATGTTGAGGTACCTTGCGTAGAGTTTTTGAGCCCGGCGCCTAATTTCATCTTTCACGTATGGAAGAGATGAGGCTTCCTGGAGTAGTCTTACCGGAAAATATCGGCCAACGGAGTGGATGGTCAGGAGTCCTCTATTTTGCGCCGTTTGAAGGCCAGGGGCCATAACCCAGACCTCGTAGACCTGCAGCATTAGACGACTTACAAGTGATAGGAAAAGGTGTAGTTTTAAGCGAACTGGCATCCGGAACGCAGCATTGGGTACAAGGAAGCAATAGCTCCCTGCACCATTGCAGAGAGCCCGGTAATATGCTCACGGAAAGTTAGTCCTCCGTCACTGCTGGCAGGCTTTAGTAAGCCAGAATGATGTTGCTGTGTGCCCGCCCTCAATAGGGTCTTAACGCAGGTAGGGAAATTTTTGGGTAAGGTTTTGTACGGTACATTGTTTGGTTTTAGGTTGATAGTGGTCACGAGGGTGCTTGTCGCCCCTCCAAGCTATTGTGGTAGAACACAGTACCCATTACACCTTGGTGTACCTAGAAGTAAACGATTCTGGCTGGTTAATTTAGATGTCAATTACTCTCTAAGTGGGAATATTGTGGAGCTCAGCTTTTGCTGCTGTTAGAGTGTTCTCCAGTGTTATCTCGGGTGCCCATATGCCATGTGGAGTACTCGATAACGCCTGAAGCGACGTTCTGTGGGATTATATTCCCCTAGAGACGTAACGAGGGTGCTTTGAGTGAAAGTTAGACTTTTATCCAAACCTTTATCACTCCCAAGTAGATGATGGAACCTCCCCATTCAATTCTTCGAACTCGGAAACTAAATGTGGGGCAGTCATCGGGGATGTGGCGTTTTGTGAAGCAGTTTGCATAGCTCTTGTCCGGATCAACGGACACTCGCCAACGTTTGCACCACTCTTGGACGAGGTGGAAGTGCCGGTGTATAGAGACAAACAACGCTGCACAGAATTTATAATGTGCTTGCATCCGCACCATCTGTCGGCACCCCATATAATATTGTGACTTTGTGGGTTCGTGAAATAAAAAGTCCAATTACACCACTCAACAATGTTCTTTATTTCCACCGACTTACAGTTAAACTCTTGCCAATTACACAGAATTTCGTGCTGCACACAATTACAATTCACCAGTTCGTCCGTTACAATTTCACTGTACTCGCGATTACATCAACTCCGATACTCATACACAGTTACGTACAGTCTTCCGTTGCTCAATCTTCTCGTACATTAACACGTCACTGACTAACTCTTACACCAAGAACTGACTGTCTCCTCACTCACTAACTGACAAAACCAACTCAACTCTGTCCGTCTGTAACCCTCTTTATATAGGAATATCGCCGGTTTCTAGTGACCAGGGGAATGTTCCAGATTCCGTAATTTCGAGAAACAGGTGTAGAGAAACAGACGACACGGTCATGTTTTTCCCCTGACCACAGCCTGTCACCACTATAGGACAAACGAGGCGAGGGCGTGGCTAACCGAACCTTCCCTGTCTCCCGCTCTCAGCTGCTTCACAGGGTGTTCCAGCGCTCGCGTTACACTGCTCCCTCCTCAAAGCTGTTCGCCCCGAACAGCAGCATCGTAGCGTGCCGGGCGGTCCAGGTGTACCACCAGCATCTGCTCGGAGTCTCAGCCAGAAGTAGCGCCGCCGTAGTTTGTGAATCATTCGGTTCGCTCCCAGGTGTCGTCCTGAAGTACCGGCGTGCACTTCCTCCAAGACTTCCGGGACCTTGCTCCGGGGAAGTACCAACTGTCCTCTCTGCGCCTTCCCATCGGGTGACTCCCATACCCGGAACAGCACGCCCACTCTGGTCTTCAACGAGTCCCATTGGGCCCAGTACGACTTGTAGGTGGCGCTCCTCGGTGCGATGTCCTCCCAGGTTGGCCTCGTCCCTGCCTCCACTTCCCTCAAGAGTGGCCCCAAGTCTGAGTCCGCCAGCTGCTCCCTCCTCAGGCCTGCGCTATCCCAGCCTTCAGCAGGCACTGCCACAACTACTCGGACTGCTGCGGCACGCTCCTTCTCTTCCACTCTGGTGCACTGACCGCACTCTACTGAACAGGGTCTTCGGGACATTGCGTCTGCGTTATCGTGACTCTTCCCTCTACGATGTTCCGAGGTGAAGTCGTACTCCTGCAGCCTCTGGACCCAACGTGCTGTCTGGCCTTCCAGGTTCTGCGATAGGACACCTCCAATGTAATGGTCACTAGCGTCGGTGTCCACAATGAAGGCGCCACCCGGTTGTGGGAAACCCAAAGTTGGAGCACTGCACAGGGTCCCCTTCGGGTGCTGGAAAGCGTCTTCGGCGTCCTCCGTCCACACATAAGGCCGGTTTTCCTCCGTCAGGCGGGTGAGGGGTTTTGCGATGTTGTCGGCCTTTTCCTCTAAATCATTAAGGCGGTCGTTCGTGACGTCATCCCTCACGCCGGCCAACCGTTCCTCAAACTTTGCGGCAAGAGCCTCGTTCGCCGCCTTCATTTCCGTGGCCAGACTGCCGTTCGCTGCTCTCATTTCTGTGGTTAACTCGGCCTTCATTTCTTCCATCTTCTCGGTGATGTTGTCGTTGGCCGTCTTCATTTGTTTCAACTCGGCGGTGAGGTTATTTGTAGTCTCCAGCTTCGCGGCCAGGCTGTTATTTGCCGCTTCCGTCTTCTCTGTTAATTCGGCCTTCATTTCCATCATCTTCTCCAAAATTTTTTCCAATGCCGCGTCCATGGTCGTAATGTTCGGTGATGTTATCTTCCCGCTTCCTGACACCAGTGTGACTTTGTGGGTTCGTGAAATAAAAAGTCCAATTACACCACTCAACAATGTTCTTTATTTCCACCGACTTACAGTTAAACTCTTGCCAATTACACAGAATTTCGTGCTGCACACAATTACAATTCACCAGTTCGTCCGTTACAATTTCACTGTACTCGCGATTACATCAACTCCGATACTCATACACAGTTACGTACAGTCTTCCGTTGCTCAATCTTCTCGTACATTAACACGTCACTGACTAACTCTTACACCAAGAACTGACTGTCTCCTCACTCACTAACTGACAAAACCAACTCAACTCTGTCCGTCTGTAACCCTCTTTATATAGGAATATCGCCGGTTTCTAGTGACCAGGGGAATGTTCCAGATTCCGTAATTTCGAGAAACAGGTGTAGAGAAACAGACGACACGGTCATATTTTTCCCCTGACCACAGCCTGTCACCACTATAGGACAAACGAGGCGAGGGCGTGGCTAACCGAACCTTCCCTGTCTCCCGCTCTCAGCTGCTTCACAGGGTGTTCCAGCGCTCGCGTTACAATATTATGATGGTTAAATTAATAGGTATAGCTCAGCGGTGCTCTCTAGTGGTTACTGTAGTAAATAATGATTTGAATGTTCTTCAGAATATTTCTTAATGACTTCTAAAGCGTCATGTAAGGCAAAAGTGAATTTTTATGACCTCTGAATCATCCAAATAGTGAATTAGAAGTAGTCATCGACATCATCCATTGATAAAAAGTCTGTGAAACATTTTCCTCTAATTGCGTTGTTTATGGGTCCCTGATGCAATAAGAGATTATCATGTAACACCCAAAATTTATTCTCTGAAACAGAGTTAGCATTTTTCACTTTAAACACACAAATTTTAATTTAAAGACATAAAGCCCAAAAAGTTTCTTGTTCTTTCAGTCATGTCTTTCGGATTGGCATGTCAGTGTGAATAAATGATTGTTTTCTAATTTAGATAGAACAGTAAAAACATATTGTTGGTGTCTTCAAAAAAAGAAGATCCTTTTAGGCCAAAAAATGAGATGATGACAAAAAGGAAAAGATATAATCCATTAAAGGTCAATCATTGAAATTTTTTCTTTTTTACAAACTGCCTGTAGGACAAGATTAGAAGAAAGTCTAAACAAGTATGTTCTCATATGAACTCATGTTTCGATTTAAGTGCAGAATCTTTGAAAATATTTTTATTTGGGAATATCTTGGCTATCCGGATTTTTCCGCGTCGTATTTGGTAAAACCAACGTTTCGACCATCCTGTCGTCGCCATCTTCAAGAGCAAAGTGACAGCCAAAATGTTTCTTGAAATTATGAGCTGTTTTATGGTCAAAATCCCTCAGGAAGAATAGTATTTTTCAATGGTGAAACAGTTGTCAACATTTGTATAGTTTCCGAAACTATGCCGCAACTTAAAGCTCTATTGACATTATGTTAAATATGTATATAGGTAATTTCCAGAATGTATGCTTTCGATTTTGTAGGATTTTATCATCTACTAGGCGAAATTACCGGATTAGTTGCTCTTGTCTGTAGTCTTGTGCTTCGTATTGGACAAAACACTTAAAAACTCGCAAGGCGCTGTAAAGACAAAAATATATGCAATAAAAATACCGAGGAAGTATTGTGCAAAAGATTGTTAAACAATCAGAAGTACCGCAGTTTGTGATTATCTGTTGTTAATGTATATGAGTCACTTCCACTTTGTCGCATTCAGACTAACTCATCGCTCTTTATAGGGAAGACGTCAATATAACCTGCTTTATTGTCGAAGAAACTCAAAACAAAGCCATTACTGAAGTTAACTATGTCATTACTCCGTGACTAATGTAACAAAGGTAATAAGTGAATATTAAATATATTGGCTGTTCCTTTGTCATTTTGTGAGGCCACGAAATAGTTATTTGTGGGACTTGGAGGTAAGCTGATATAGTGTGATCCAAATAAAACTGAACCATTTCAATAGGCCATAACCTTTGAACCAATAATAGGACACATGTACAGCTTTGGGAGAATATAATACACAATTTAGAGATTACATTACACTATTTACATCTCAGAGAAACTGTTGGAAGTGTCCTCCACCAGCTTCTATACATGTTTGTTACCCATCTCACCATGTTCTCTGATGTTTTACTGAGAGTATCCTCGCCAATGTTACTTATGTCGGTTCGAATGGATTCCTTGAGAACATCAATGTTCCGTGGTCTATTCTTGTACACTCTATTTTTAGATACCCCGCACAAGAAAAACTCCGGTGAGGTTAGAACAGGGGATCTGGGGGCTACAGAGCTTTTGAGATTATTCGATTATCAAAGAAACTGGCTAAAAGTTCCATGGTGTCATTAGATGTATGGCACATTGCTCTATCTTGCTGGAAACAACCTTCTCTCAATTCGATATCATCCAGCTGCTTCACAAATGTCTTGAAGATACCCATATAAACTTTAGTGGCTACAGTCGTAACATGTATAGATGCTGGTGAAGGTCACTTCCTACATTTTCTATGAGATGTAAATAGTGTAATGTAATCTCCCAATTGCGTATTATATTCTCCCAAATTTGCACGTGTGTACTGTTATTGATTCAAAAGCTATGGCCTATTGAAATGGTTCAGTTTTATTTGGATCACACTATATCAGTGAAAAATGTAATGCCCGAGGCGTTAGCACCGAGAGAATGATAAACGTCAAACCTCGCCTGCACCATACGTAATTTTATCTGTTACCCAAGAAAAAATCGACTTGAAATATGAATTATAATAATATCGATTTTACAAAGGATTTAGAATCGATGTGTTTACTCGGTCTGAGTTGATATTGGACGTTTTGAATAGCGAAGTATCGTAACTATGGTGATGCAAAAATAACAAATGGTAAACTGTATGTCAAAATGAGTGATTCAGGCGACGAAAGTTTTATAACCGAAGAAATTCGAGAAGAAGCTCTAATTGCTAATCTTAATTTGCTGCCACAAAAGTCATCTGCAATTTATGACGAATGTTTTATTTTAAGAAATGGTGTAGTTCAAAGGGTGTTACCAATATTTCTGAGGAGGTTATTTTAGCATATTTTTCAGAGAAATCACAGATACTAAAATCATCTAGTCTGTGATCCAAGTATTCAGACTAACTCATCGCTCTTTACAGGGAAGACGTCAATATAACCTGTTAAATGGAGGCTCTAATGTTACGATAGCTTACATTTGCAGCTTTTCCAGTAGAAAAGCATCTTGAACCTGGGAATGGTGCATGAAGAACGAGGTGTAGGGTTGTAGAGAAAGAGCTGCCTTGGATAGTCTCCAACAGGACCGATAACGTACGTCTGGGGTGGATGTTAGTTGAAAGCCTTTTCAAAACCAAAATAATAAAATATATTTCTGTACATTATAGATGTCGTATGTTTGTTTCTTTTTTCTCAGATAACTAAATAAAAACTGAACATCGGATTAAGTCATCCAGGGGTATTCGATAGTCAAAGAAACTATAATATAATTAGATAGAGTTAATCTGAAAAATTAAATGTCATGGTCGGGATATGAACCACGAATCTCCTGGTTTCCGTCCAGTCGCTCTTACCCATTGAGCTACCATGGCATTGAATTTTTCAGGTTGACTCTATCTAAAACCTTGGCCGATACACGGCTAGTGTGAAGAAATGATTAATTTCCATCAATTAACTTAAATTATAATATAATGTTTTTGACATTATATCAGAGCAGGCGATGTGTTTTTGTCTCGAAAATTTTAACTTTATTCTTCTGTTTGAGCTGCTATATTGACTCTGGTAGAGATAATTCGACACTTTACAGAGATTATTCATGTCTAACAGTAAATGGTCTACTTTTCAGTAACAGAAGTTTCGCGTAATGATGTGCTCTTTGATATGATGGCGGATAAACTTGATTAAGTTTATTGTTCTTACTTTAGCAATGAATTAAAACTGAAATACACAGTAACACTATTATACTGTATCTTAAAACTACTACGCAATGTTAAATGGAGGCTCTAATGTTAGAATAGCTTACATTTGCAGCTTTTCCAGTCGAAAAGCATCTGGAAACTGGGAATGGTGGATGAAAAAAGAGGTGTAGGGTTGTAGGGAAAGAGCTGCTTTGGATAATCTTCAACAGGACCGAAAACGCCCGGCTCTATTGGGCATATTCGAGGCGGACGCATGTTGATATCCACATTACGCATGCCTGTAAACATAACATTTTGGAAGTAATATCTATTATTTTACTGCAGGCATTTCTTTCATTAAGACATTCAATGTGTGTATTTGATATTTTAGAGCTTATGCAAATGTTCTAAAGCAGCAATATAGATGTCTTTATTCCATTATTGGCGAAGCGACGTTCGAAACAATACGTTGCATTTAATTTTCACTTAACAAATGAGCTCAAAATTCAGTTTCTTATAGATAACACTTTTAAATGTATGCAAAATAGCAAAATGGTATATAAGAATTACAACGAACAATTCATTATTAAGAAACTTCATGAAAAAATGTAAAGTAATAAAAGAAAATGTAAATATCTAACCTATATTTTCATTTTCAATTCAGAGTAATTTCATTTTAAGAAAGTTTAATACCTACTTTAGTTTTAATTTTCGGACTGGCAAGAAGTTGATTAAATTATGTTAGTAGTCATGCTAAAGATATTAGAATTACTAACACGACGTTACTAACACTCTAAGTCCACCTCGGTAGCGTGGTGGTAGAGTGTCTGCCTCACGTTCAAGAGGTCCCGAGTTCGAATCTCAGGGTGAGTTACCTGGACAAGGTCTTTTCCGGGGTTTCCCTTATCCTGAAAGATGAATGTCGGGTAACTGTAAGCTCTATGGACCCTGGGATCATTTGAGCATCATTTCACCCATTCCACTCATCGTCCGATATGACTTAACGTTGGAGGACGTAAAATTACAAAAAAAAGTTATCACTCTAATGATGCCCTTAACCTTTTTGTGTGTGTGTGTGTGTGTGTGTGTGTGTGTGTGTGTGTGTGTGTGTGTGTGTGTGTGTGTGTGTGTGTGTAATGTACGTCCTTTAACTTTTCAAGTCATATCGGACGGTGATTGAAATGGGTGAACTGATGCTCAAATGAGTACAGGGCTCATAGAGCTTAGAGCTACCCGACATTCGTCTTTAAGAATAAGGGAAAACCCTGTAAAAACCTTATCCAGGTAACTCACCCTGACCGAGATTCGAACTCAGGACCACTTGAACGTGAGGCAGACACGTTCCCATCTACGCTACCTAGGCGAGATTTTCTTTTTTCTCCAGTCTTCAGAGCACAAAAAGATGTCTGGATAGGTTTCCTCCGGTTTACTCGAATTCTTATTTCACTAATTGCTTTCTTCGTCCTGCGCCGTGGTGTAGTGGAAGGCGTCTTCCTTTGCTTACCTGCATTGGATCGATCCCACCCTGGAGGATGCGGATTTTAAGTCCTGGTATAGGGCCTGTTGTCCTTTCAGCATCGTAAGGAAACTCAGGAGCTACGATAGGTAGCGAACCTTGGCCTAAAAGGCCAACTTTCCGGCTGGGACACCAAGATGCTGACCACATATTCTCCCCGTATTGGTTGGATGATCACCCACCTCTGCCTAGACTATGTGGGCGTGAGGCCGGCAGTCTGGTTGACAGGCCTTGACCCTTAAGGGCTGTTGTGCCATATGTTAATGTTTTAATTGCTTCATTGCCACCGTTCCTATCGTCTATCTTCCTCACTTCGGTGTCACCTAATCTGTTTAATCTCTTCCATCATCACCATCATCATCATTATCATCATCATTAATATATTTCTAAATTAATTTGTGTTATTGAAAATGTCTTTAGGCTAGTTCCTTTGGAGGAATCAGAATAACTAGCAGCACTATATTACAGAACAAATCAAGTTATATTTGTTGATACTATGTATAACATTTCAATAATTTAACTTAAGTCACCAAAAGTCTACAGTAGAAATGTTTGATAGCGAACACAAATTCCACCTTCCAGAAAAAAATCGAATCCATAATGGTGATAATAGATCATTCGCTCGCAGTCAGTTTTGCCCCTGAAAATGCATCTCTCAGAACAGGACGAAGCATTAGGTTCCGTGGACAATTAATGGACTGAAGACGGAACTAGTAATCGTTGGCTTATTTGTCTGAACGCCATACACATCATACTCCTCTTCAAGATAACATATCATAGCTATTCTATTAATCTGTCAAAATAAACAACCAATCAGACCTTTTTGATGCTAGAACTTGGATTTTAAGCCTTTAAAACCCAAATTGTAGGCAGCTAAATATGCAGTTTCCACAACATTCACTTAATTAGCGAGCTTTACAAAGTATGACGGCTGTTCAATAAAGAATGAGCATAATTTTTTACTGTCATACTTTTTCGCACTAAAATTCAAACTTATTATATTCTATTAGCTTAATGTTAAACAAATACGCCGAAGTAGTTTCATTATTGGTACTCCTAGTTCCCGATTGTAAGAACCAGGCAAGTACAGACATGTTCAGTATCGCCTACCGCTGCAATGGAGGAAACATGCAGTTAAAGTTGACGTTAGCGGAAGATCCGGAGTTTCTTTCAAACGTAATCACTGTTATTGAAACTTGGTTATATCATTTTGATCCTGAGAGCAAACAGCAAAGCTCAGTGTGGAAATCTCCTTCATCACCAACCCCCAAAAACTCAAAAGTGGTTGCTTCTGCTGGGAAAGTTATGGTCATATCATTCTTTGATATTCATGGAATGGTTGATCAATATGTTGTACCAGCACACACATCAGTAATTGGACAATACTACAGGGATGTCTTGAAAACATTGCAAGTCCATATCAGGCGCAAAAGAGCACATTTCCGTGAAGAAGGCTGGATGCTGCACCACGATAATGCGCGGCCGCATATTGCCAATATTGTTGCTGAATGTGTTGTAAAAATCAACGTGAAGTGCATCCCTCACCCTCCCTATAGTCCGGATTTAGCCCCATGTGACTTTTTCTATTCCCTAACTTGATGAAACGCGTTCGTGAAACGTATTATCCATCATCAGAAGCAGTGGTGAAGGCTGCGGAGGCCATTTTGAAGGATCTCTCAAAAATGGTTTCCAGCATGGCTGTAAAGACTGGCAGAAACGCTGGGACAAGTGCATCGCACTTGAGAAGGACCATCAAAGTTATGAGGATGAGTAAATGTACGTTGTCAAAAATGAACTGTGATCATTCTTTATTGAACAGCACTCGTATATATTTACTAAATTTTCATGACTAGAAATGTCTTAAGTATTAAATTACAAATTTGATATTGTTAATATGTAACGTGAGCCTTCAAAGTTAAAAAATACGCTCTCAAAACATACTGAATAGATGACGCATGTGTATCATTGTGACCTGGAGCTGATATGGATCTACCCTCGACCGCCTCTCACGTATGATAATCTTCAGATCCAGAGGTACCGTGTTCGACACCTGGTTGAGAAATTTTCTTTAAGCAGGTTGGTCTCTAGACTGTGGAAGTATGAGGTGTCTTAAGCTGTACAAAGATAATATCGACCCAAATACTAACATCACTGTACGCCAGTGAACATTTGAAAGAAAATTGCCGATTTGACGCTAGAAACTTTTTTTGGTTGTAATTTACGTCCTCCAACGTTAAGTCGTATTGGAAGATGAATGAAATGATGCTCAAATTATCCCAGGGTCCATGGACCTTAGAGTTACCGGACAAGGATAAGGGAAAACCCCGAAAAAACCTTATCCAGGTAACTCACCCTGACCGAGATTCGAACTTGGGAGCTCTTGAACGTGAGGCGGACCTGCTACCATCTACGCTACCAAGGCGGGCATAAAGGTTAAAGGCGGCATATAAATGGAATAAATTCACGAGTTATGATCACTTAACTTACTCTACCACTTACGAATTATTCTATCAAAACCTGAATGACATCTCGTTTAAAAAATGTAAGCAATGGTAATTCAGGCAAAGAACAAGGAAAATCTCGGAAATCGTCCGTTGCCCGTACACACAAAATATGTTTGATATAATTTATTATGTAACAACACCACTTTTTGTACAACAACATGTTGTACAATTGACGAGTTATAGAAAAGTACCCAAAGAAAAGCACTTCTGAGGTTCGAACAAAAAATTCAAGAAATACATATACATTTGTTATAAAAAATATATTAAACATCGGTAGTACTGAGATATTCTTTATCTTTCTCCTATGAATATAATGATCATAAAAACCCACTACTGACGTCCTCTGTGGTCCAGTTTGAGAGATCACGGGTTCAGAGCCAACGAAAAGATATGCATTTCTCTTCGGGCGTAAAATTTTTTAGCTTCTCCTTCCTTAGAAGGAGATTAATGTCGGTGGTCCGCTATCGTAGAATGACGTCCCGTCAAGGCTACTCTGGACTGATAAGACGCCACTGAAGTAGTATTCTACATCTAGATACAAAGGGGTGTTGAGACCCATATAAGTTAAATAACGCCCATGAATAACCAAAGTCAACATGCCATAGACTGGGATCGATCTCGCCAACTCTAGAATACGACACGAGTAAGATAACACCAGCGAGTAGCCCACCTCTGTAGTGTCAAGTAGCGTGTCTACCTCACGTTTAGGAAGCCCCAGTTAAAATCTCGCTCACGCTGAGTTATCAGATGCGGCTTTTTTCGCCCTTAAACTGAAAGATGAATGTCTGGTAACTCTAAACCCTATGTACCCTGTACTCATTTGAACATCATTTCATTCATCGTCCGATATGACTTAACGTTGAAGGTTTTCTCTTATTCTGAAAGATAAACGTCTGGTAATTCTAAGCTCTATGTACCCTGTATTCACTTGAACATCATTTCATTCATCGTCCGATATCACTTAACGTTGGTGGTTTTCTCTTAACCTGAAATATGAATGTCTGGTAAATCAAAGCTCTATGTACCATGTACTCATTTGAACTTCATTTCATTCATTGTCCGATATGACTTAACGTTGGAGGTCTTCTCTTAACCTGAAAGCTGAATGTCTGGTAACTCTAAGCTTTATGAACCCTGTACTCATTTGAACATCATTTCATTCATCGTCCGATATGACTTACGTTGGAGGTTTTCCCTTATACTGAAAAACGAATGTCTGTTAACTCTAAGCTCTATGTACCCTGTACTCAATTGACTATCATATTCATAATTCGATATAGCTTAAGGTTGGAGGTTTCCTCTTATCCTGAAAGATGAATGTCTGATAACACTAAGCATTGTGTAACCTGTACTCATTTGAACATCATTTCATTCATCGTCCCATATGACTTAGCGCTGGAGGTTTACCCTTATCCTGAAAGATGAATGGCTGGTAACACTAGGCTCTATGTACCCTGTACTCATTTGAGCATCATTGAATTCACAGTCCGAAATGACTTAACGTTGGAGGTTTTCTCTTAACCTGAAAGATGAATGTCTGGTAACTTTAAACTCTATGAACCCTGTACTCATTTGAACATCATTTCAATCATCGTCCGATATGACTTAAATTTGGAGCTTTTCTCTTAACCTGAAAGATGAATGTCTGGTAACTCTAAGTTCTATGTACCCTGTACTCATTTGAACATCATGTCATTCGTCGGACGATATGGCTTAAGGCTGGAAGTTTTCCCTTATCCTGAAAGGTGCATGTCTGGTAACTTTAAACTCTATGTTACTTGTACTCATTTGAACATCATTTCATTCATTGTCTGATATGACGTAACGTTGGAGGATTTCCCTTATATTGAATGATGAATATCTGTTAACTCGAAGTTCTATGTATACTGTACTAATTTGAACATCATTTCATCCATCGTCCGATATGACTTAACGTTGGAGGTTTTCCCTTATATTGGATGACAAATGTCTGTTAACTCGAAGCTCTATGTATGCAGTACTCATTTGAACATCATGTCATTCATCGCCCTATATGAATTAACGTTGGAGGTTTTCCCTTATACTGAAAAATGAATGTCTGATAACTCTAAGCTCTATGTACACTGAACTCAATTGACTATCATATACATAATCCAAAATAACTTAACGTTGGAGCTTTTCTCCTATCCAGAAAGAGGAATGTCTGGTAGCTCTAAACTCTATGTAACCTGTACTCATTTGAGCTTCATGTCCGTCATCGTCTGATATGACTTAACGTTGGAGGCTTTCCCTTATATTGGAAGATATATGTCTGTTAACTCGAAGCTTTATGTACCCTGTAATCATTTGAACATCATGTCATTCATCGACCAATATGACTTAACTTCGGAATTTTACCCTTTTTCTGAAATATGAATGTCTGGTAACTCTAAGCTTTATGTACCCTGTAATCACTTGAACATCATGTCATTCATCGTCAAATATGACTTAAAGTTGGAGGTTTTCTCTGATACTGAAAAATAAATGTCTGTAACACTAAGCTTTGTGTTCCCTGTACTCGTTTGAACATCATTTCATTCATAGTCCGATATGACTTAAATTTGGAAGTTTACCCTTATACTGAAGGATGAATGTCTGGTAACTCTAACCTTTATGTATCCTGTAGTCATTTGGACATCATTTCAATCATCGTCCGATATGACTTAACGTTGAAGATTTCCTCTTATAGTGAAAGATGAATGGCTGGAATCTCTAAGCTCTATGTACCCTGTACTCATTTGAACATCGTGTCATTCCTCGTCCGATATGACTTAACGTTGGAGGGTTTCTCTTATGCTGAAAAATGAATGTCTGTTAACTCTAAGCTCTATGTACACTGTACGCAATTGACTAATCCTATTCATAATCCGAAATAACTTAACTTTGGAGCTTTTCTCCTATCCAGAAAGAGGAATGTCGGGTAACTCTAAACTCTATGTAACCTGTACTCATTTGAGCTTCATGTCATTCATCGTCCGATATGACTTGACTTTGAAGGGTTTCTCTTATCCCGAAAGATGAATGTCTGGTAACTCTAAGCTTTCTGTACCCTGTACACATTTGAACATCATTTCTTTCATCGTCCGATATGACTTAACGTTGGAGGTTTTCTCTTATAGTGAAAGATGAATGTCGGTTAACTGTAAGCTCTATGTACCCTCTACTCGTTTGAACATCATGTCATTCATCGTCCGATATGACTTAACGTTGGAGGTTTTCTTTTATCCTGAAAGATGAATGTCTGGTAACACTAAGCTCTATGTATCCTGTACTCATTTGTACATCACTTCATTCATCGTCCGATATTACTTAAATTTGGAGGTTTTCTCTTATCCTGAAAGATGAATGTCTGGTAACTCTAAGCTCTATGTACCCTGTACTCATTTGAGCATCATTTCACATGTCGTCCGATATGGCTTAAGGTTGGAGGTTTGCTCTTATCCTGAAAGATGAATGTCTGGTAACTTTAAACTCTATGTTATTTGTACTCATTTGAACAGCATTTCATTCATCGTCCGATGAATGTAGGATTTGCCTTATATTGGATGATGAATATCTGTTAACTCGAAGCTCTATGTATACTGTAATCATTTGAACATCATTTAATGCATCGTCCGATATGACTTAACGTTGGAGGATTTCCATTATTTTGGATGATGAATGTCTGTTAACTCGAAGCTCTATGTATGCTGTACTCATTTGAACATCATTTCATTCATCGCCCTATATGTATTAATGTTGGAGGTTTCCCCTTATACTGAAAAATGAATGTCTGTTAACTCTAAGCTCTATATACCTTGTACTCAATTGACTATCATATTCATAATCCGAAATAACTTAACGTTGGAGCTTTTCTCCTATCCAGAAAGAGGAATGTCTGGTAACTCTAAGCACTATGTAACCTGTACACATTTGAGCTTCATGTCATTCATCGTCTGATATGACTTAACGTTGGAGCCTTTCTCCTATTCAGAAAGGGGAATGTCTGCTAAATCTTAACTCTATGTAACCTGTACTCATTTGGGCTTCATGTCATTCATCGTCTGATATGACTTAACGTTGGAGGTTTTGCCTTATATTGGAAGATGAATGTCTGTAAACTCAAAGCTTTATGTATCCTGTATTCATTTGAACATCATGTCATTCATCGTCCAATATGACTTGAAATTGGGGGTTTTCTCTTATACTGAAAGATAAATGTCTGGTAACACTAAGCCTTGTGTTCCCTGTACTCGTTTGAACACCATTTCATTCATAGTCCGATATGACTTAAAGTTGGAAGTTTACCCTTATCCTAAAAGATGAATATGTGGTAACTTTAAGCCTTTTGTACCCTGTAATCATTTGAACATCATGTCATTCATCGTCAAATATGACTTAAATTTGGAGGTTTTCTCTTATCCAGAAAAATGAATATCTGGTAACTTTAAACTCCATGTACCCTGTATTCATTTGAACATCATTTCATTCATCGTCTGATATGAGTTAACTTTGGAGGTTTTCCCTTATATTGGATGATGAATGTCTGTTAACTCGAAGCTCTGTGTATACTGTACTCATTTTAACATCATTTCATGCATCGTCCGATATGACTTAACGTTGGAGGTTTTCCCTTATACTGAAAAATGAATGTCTTTTAACTCTAAACTCTATGTACCCTGTACTCAATTGACTCTCATATTCATAATTCGATATAACTTAAGGTTGGAGGTTTTCTCTTATCTCGAAAGATGAATGTCTTGTAACTCTAAGCTTAATGTACCCTGTACTCATTTGAACATCATTTCTTTCATCGTCCGATATGACTTAACGCTGGAGGTTTTATCTTATCCAGAAATATGAATGTCTGGTAACTCTAAGCTCTATGTACCCTGTACTCATTTGAACGTCATGTCATTCATCGTCCGATATGACTTAACTTTGGTGGTTTTCTGTTATCCTGCAAGATATATGTATGATAACTCTAATCTTTATGGACCCTGTACTCATTTGAACATCATTTCATTCATCGCCCGATATGACTTAACGTTTGAGGTTTTCTCTTATAGTGAAAGATGAATGTTAACTGTAAGCTCTATGTACCCTGTACTCGTTTGAACATCATGTCATTCAACTTCCGATATGACTTAACGTTGGAGGTTTTCTT
The DNA here is from genome assembly GCA_030765055.1 of Mantis religiosa. NCBI lineage: Eukaryota > Metazoa > Arthropoda > Insecta > Mantodea > Mantidae > Mantis > Mantis religiosa. Next base: position 294,392,369 of record CM060950.1, on the reverse strand, counting down.
TTATCCTGAAAATGAAAGTCTGGTAATACTAAGCTCTATGTACCCTCTACTCATTTGAACATCATATCATTGATCGTCCGATATGACTTAACGTTGGAGGTTTTCTTGTATCCTGTAAGCTAAATGTCTGTTAACTCTAAGCTCTAGGTACCCTGTACACATTTGAATAATGTATTGCTATTCCGATATGACTTAACGTTGGAGGTTTTCTCTTATCGTGAAAGATGAATGTCTGTTAACTCTAAGCTGTATGTACCCTGTACTCATTTGAATATCGTATTCATATTCCGATATGCCTTAAAGTTGGAGGTTTTCTCTTATTGTGAAAGATGAATGTCAGTTAACTCTTAGCTGTATGTACGCTGTACTCATTTGAACATCATTTCATTCATAGTCCGAAATGACTTAACGTTGGAGGTTTACTCTTATCCTGAAAAATGAATGTCTTTTAACTCTAAGCTTTATGTACCCTGTACTCATTTAAACATAATTTCATTCAACGTGCGATATGACTTAACGTTGGAGGTTTTAGTCTTATCCTGAAAAATGAATGTCTGGTAACTCTAAGCTTTATGTACCCTGTACTCATTTAAACATATTTTCATTCAACGTCCGATATGGCTTAACGTTGGAGGTTTACTCTTATCCTCAAAGATGAATGTTTGGGTACTCTAAGCTCTATGTACTCTTTACTCATTTGAACATCATTTCATTCATATGACTTAACGATGTAGGTTTTCTCTTATCCTGAAAGATGAATGTCTGGTTGCCCTAAGCTCTATGTACCCTGTACACATTTGAACATCATTTCATTCATCGTCCGATCTGACATTACGTTGGAAGTTTTCTCTTATCCTGAAAGATGAATATCTGGTAACTCTAAGCAAAGAAGGAAAAAAGAAACGAGAAAGAGAGAAAGAAAGCGAGAAATACAGAAAGAGAAAAAGAGATGAAAGGAAGGGAGGATGGCTGGATGGGAGTATGGAGGAAGGGAGGAAGTGAGGGAGGGAGATAAAGAAAGAGGGAAAGCGTGAAAGACAGAAAGAGAGAAAGGTAGGAAGGTCGGACGGAAGAGAGGAAAGGAGGGAGAGAGTAAAACAGGGAGAGAGGTTAAGAGAGAAAGAGGGAAAGGAAGGGAACAAGGAAGGAAGGGGGGAAGGGAGGGAGGGAGGGAGGAAGGGTGGGAGCTGGGGCGGCACGGAGGAAGTGAGGAAGGAAGGAAGGAAGGAAGGAAAGAAGGAAGGCAGGGAGAAATGGAGGAAGGTAGGGCGTAAGAGAGGGAATAAGGGAAGAAGTGAGGAAATAAGGGTGAAAGGGATGGATGGAGGGAAGAAGGAGGGAAGGAACAAACGAAAGAACGAAAAAATAGATAGATAGAGAAAGAAAAAAAGAAAGAAAGAAAGAAAGAAGAGAGGGAAGGAAATAGAGAGAAAGAAAGGAAGAGAGAGAAATAAATAAGGAGAGAGAGAGAAAGAAAGAAGGAAGGAAAGAAAGAAAGAAAGAAAGAAAGAAAGAAAGAAATAAAGAAAGAAAGAAAGAAAGAAAGAAAGAAAGAAAGAAAGAAAGAAAGAAAGAAAGAAAGAAAGAAAGAAAGAAAGAAAGAAAGAAAGAAAGAAAGAAAGAAAGAAAGAAAGAAAGAAAGAAAGAAAGAAAGAAAGAAAGAAAGAAAGAAAGAAAGAAAGAAAGAAAGAAAGAAAGAAAGAAAGAAAGAAAGAAAGAAAGAAAGAAAGAAAGAAAGAAAGAAAGAAAGCAAGAAAGAGAGAAAGAAAGAAAGAAAGAAGGAAGGAAAGAAGGAAAGAAAGAAAAAGAAAGAAAGGACGAATTTTTCTGGCGTACCTTTTGCATACGGTATACATCCAGAATTAATTTGGAGCCACCTTTAGAAATGTTTTTGCAATATATTTTTCAACAGTTAATATTGGGTTCGAGCCTCAAAACAATGGAAAGGGTTTATTAGCGTACTGCGGTCACGATGCCAAAGACACCTAACTCTTTTTCTTGTGTCCTATACATATATTTCTCCGTTGCGTCTGCTTCCCCTTCACCATGATTGGCTTATGCACCCCTATGAAGTTTATGAAACAAGAGCCATGCAATAGGAGTTTCTTATGATCATAAACCGAAGTAGCCTACCATCAATTTGTTGATAACTTCCCTGCAGTCAGTCTTGCTCTATTGCACCTAGGCCTCAGTGGGACCGAGGGAGATCTGTGGCAAGCATTCCGAAGGTCGGGTTCGATTCCCGTGACCGATCTACCTCCCATGTGGTTTTTCGGTGGGTTTCCCGGTTCGATAGGCGAATGCTGGGTAGGTTAATTACATCCCCGAATTTCCTGTCGCTCCATTTCAACTCCATTATCACTTTACATCATCTCTTATCTGGTTGTCTCTTTCAGGGTAGAAGTGTAAACGGGTGTTTCGGTGCTGCATGGCGGGATGATACGCTCTGAGAATGATATACTCTGAGAAAAGCGGTTGCGGTCTTTGAACCGGCTGCCGCCACCAATGCCCTACAGCTGACGGACCCGTTTACGTACCGTATAAGGGGGGGGGGTAATCCCCGTAGGGGAGGGGATCCGTCTCCTTCATCTGCCGTGGTGTAGGCACTGTGGCCCCTAGCACTCGTACCTCTGACGTTACTAGAGGAACTTCTGACCCTACTGCCGAGCCCTCTCTGAATGGGAGTTGTTCGGATTGGGTTGGACTCGAGGGGGTAGTGTGTTCCCGATACCCGTGGGAGATCGGTTACGTCTCCGGACGGGGTTGAGGGAAGCCATATATTCCCGCGTACTAGCCAACATAGCTAGTAGAACGTGTGCTAGATCACCAGGCGGCCCCACCGAGGTCATATCGGTAGCCTTCCCTTTTGGAAATAGCGCGCGTAAGTGGCGTATCCACTTCTATCCCGTGTTGAGTCCACAGGACCAGATGGGGGGCGGCTTGTTAGTCTCTAAGTTTTGCCCTATGGAAAGTCCCACGGAGGCACCGGGCGCCCTTCGGGGACAGCTCAGTAACTCCCTGGTCGTCAGGGGGGTTTCAGTCTTCACTCTGTGTGGATTGCCCTGGTAGATACCCTCGAGTTTATATAAGGGGGGTAATGTCCGCTGTCCTGGCCTGTCGGCGGAGGTCTATAAGTAAAAATGTAGTGACCCTGCCCTCTGCACTGTCGTGGCTCCTTGAGAATGTCGGCCTCTCTCTCCTCTCGCCTCATCCTTCCTCCCGGAGGTGCCCCACTTGGGGGCATAGGCACAATGGAGCACGAAGGTCTCCATGCCGAATCCTCTCCGTTTTAAATGCTAATCCTAATGCCCCAAGGGGAAGGCTAAGGCGAGAGAAGACAAAGCGCGGGCGATCCAAGGAGTCACGACATTGCAGAGGGCAGGGTCCAGACAACTAGGATTTTGGATCTCCCCGGCAAGCTAGTAAAAGCGTTTAGTCACCCACCGTGGTTCTTAAATGGCCCGCTAGGTCTGTCCAGAAATCGGAGACCAGCCTACCCGATTAGGAAGTGTTTACCAAGAGCCTATCATCCTGCCATACAGCGTCGAGACACTCGCCGACACTCCTACCCTGAAAGAGACCACAAGATGAGAGATGATGTGAAATGATAATGGTGAGACAGGAAATTCGGGGGATGGAATTAAGCTACCCAGCATTCGCCTGATTACCCAGGAAACCCCTTGAAACAAATCATGGGTCAGGTAAGAGGGCCACGGGAGTTGAGCCCCGACCTCCGAATACAGGCCACAGACGAAACTGACTGAACTATCCCACTAATGTAAATCTGAAATTATTTTCCCAATATACAACTTAAATGGAAGTACTTACAACTTACCCTAAAGAGTAGGCATCTTAGATTTGTAATTCTACATAACCAATGGATCTACTACTTAAAATGTTAAAATAAACCAGCATTGTTATACTAGAATGTTCCATTTCTACAACCAAACGATTTACAAAGCTGCTTGGTGTGTTAAGGCAATGTCTAACTCTTATTATTTAACACAACGTTATAAAACAATATATTTCTATAGTCATATGTTCCTCCCCCCCCCCAAAAAAAAATCACTTTTAGTAGCTTATAACTCAACGGCAACAGATGCCATTGCTATATTACAAAGACGCTATGTATTACCTGAACGCGGGGGTAGCGTATGTACTCAACTGGATCAGTCTAATAAATACTTATTTAAACTACTACATTTTAAGTTTAATGATTCAATGGAAACTGTAATTACTTCTGCGTTTTATTTAGCTTCTAAATTAATTTTATATAAGTATGAATAAGTTCAATAAAAGATTATCTACAAACAAAAGCAATCGTTTACTTCATGTTACATTCCCTTGCAGTTCTCACCTCTTACGAAACAGCAGCTATGCTACACAGAATTAATTTTGAAAAGTAATTACAAAAATCACTGACCCATTGGATTATATCCGGAGGCCTGGTTAAGCCAAACGGAATTTCCAGTGGGCAGCGGTTGGAAGAAGAGCCTCTTAACCTCTTCTTTGAGCCATGGTGGTTGGATATCTTCAACATAGTCGTATGGTCCGGGAATTTTCTTTGGACGATCTGCAAGATCCGACGGCCACAATGAGTAATTCATGTAGGACGCATCTATCTTGTTCCTGTTGAAGTCATACCTCGAGGGAAAATCAGGTTCTTCAGGAAATCCACAGAAAGCGCAGCGCTGGTTCTCCATCTCTGGACCTTTCTCAACCGTAAGCCACGACACCCTGAATCACTCGTCACTCACTCGCAGCCAATCAGCACAAATTGCACCAATCGTATGGTTTGCCTCCAAATGTTCAATTTCTACAGAACAATAAAAGACAAAGACAAAGGCTATTCTTTTCTTATCGGCGGATCATCAAACGCAAGTTATAGCTACTTGCACAATAAAATATTTGACTAATTTCTGTTGCAAACACTTACCTGTTGGCAGGACGTCCTCTTATTGCAATTACTATTGCAATTTCTGTTGCAATTACTTTTCTAATTACTATTTTATTGGTAATTTTTGCTACTGATTTCCAATGTTTGCGAAACACAATAGAATCCTTTTGTGTTCTGAGCGAGTTGAAACAACAATAGTAATGGATGCTTTTATTATTCTTTCTTCACTTCAAACGGCACGCTATAACATCATAAACTACCCACACACACACGTATTTTCTTACACCTCCAAAGAAGTCTATGTTTCCAAACTAGAAGTGTTGGGTTCGATTACCTGTTACGATAGAAATGTTTCTTTAGTATGTATTGCTTACAATACTACAAATAATCTGGAAACGCCAGAGAGTAAACTGAGTAAATTTAATGTTTGCACAAAGTTCCAAATTAATGACGCCAAACATTAAGACAAATGAATATCACTGCCGACGCACGTTTGTTTCAAAGTCAAAGCCGCATGTATGACCTTACATTGTTGTTGGCATAGAAATGGTAAAAATAAAATCTCTATTCATCCAAATTATTATTTTACTCATTGCAATAAATCTTAAATCAACTTAAAGGTCGTAACCAAATGTTTATTTCACTATTACATATTTTTATGTTCAGGAATTTACACAGGTTTTGAGCTCACTCATTACTCGATCAATTCTTAGCCGTGCTTTACTTTAATATCTTTCTTGAGGAAACAAGGGGATATATTGCACCACACTCCAAAACTTGATGTAATATTTCCCAGGAAATGCATGTTTGAAGTTCCTTAAAGACAAATATTTTTTTTCTGCCACACAGATATATCGTAAAGCAGGTAATGCATTAATCTCAGAACGAAAGCTGTATAAATATCAAATTTTCTTGGAATTTATTTGAAATTTGCTACATTCGGAGGGAATTTTGTTTTTGTAACTGTTAGACCACGCGTGATAAACAAAAGCGCACTGCATGAAATATGCAGAGAGGTATAAAAACACAAATCATTTTAAATAATTTTTGTGTTTTTTGGTTTTTGAAAGGTGCTGTTGATATTCAGCTCTGCCACGATGTTTTCGAAAGAGCAGGGAATTTCTATATCAGTGTCTAACGACCGATTTGGTATAAGGTGATTATCAATTGTTTCCTCTGGTACATACACGCAAGTGTGCAAGCAATCTTTCTGCAAATATGAAATGTGTAGTCTTTAACGCCCCCGTTTACTACATGCGGCACCGCAGGCGATGGCACTGATGATACATGAGATGAAAATGGTGCACCGGTGGAATGAGATGGCAGGGGAAACCGGAGATCCCGGAGAAAACCCGCTCAGCGCTGTGTTGTAACCACAAATCTCACTTTGTGGTCACCTGGGATCGAACCAGGGCCGCCTTGGTGAGAGCCAAGTGGTCTAACCACTGATCCATGGCTTGACTACCCTTTAATGGATCAAGTTTCCAAACCTTGATTTTGTGCAAAACATTAATTAAAAGTAAGAACAGGTGTTCACATATTGGTGTTAGGCGCTGGGTATAAGTTTTTTAAAAGGTTCATTGTGAAAATCCAAATTAAAACAAAAACAAAATATTTCCTGATATGCTGAAATTGTGAATAAAATATGTAAGACCACGTGGATGTTCTGGTTGTTATTTTTCTCTATAATTTTTTTTCAAGCCCCTTTGTAATTCTGTATAACGTGCCAAAAGGATTTAAAAGTGTTTTCTGTATTTTGATTAATATACAGTAACCCTTTCCTAACTTTCATTTAATGAGTAATATTTTTTGTGTAATGTTGGCTCATTCGTAATTACTAATCACCACGTGTTATTTCAGAAGACGTATTGCGTGTTCTCCCTTGGATTCAAGTTATCTGCTCAAAATTAGGTGGTTTTCTTTTGTGAGTAAAATAACATTTTAGAATTTGTGTATTAAGGATTACTTCAGTGCCATAGTGTGGAAATTTATGGTGTATTACACGTGATATTTCTATTAGTGTGCGTCTATGAAGTAAGGTTATAATTGCTGCTATATTGAATGGTTAGTTTTCTGAGAGAATTTTTGTAACTTGGACGTTATATTTTAATTTTTGTGAATGATGTTTAGGATGACAACTTTTCAAAATTTCTTTTAAGATGTATTTGATAGTACGGTCACATCGTGGTAAATTTGTAGTGGAAGCAATGCAGATTATAAAAGTGTTTGGTAGGTTTAATATTACATTTCTCTGGCGTTTTAAAGTGCAAAAAGTGATTCTGGACAGTTCAATAGTTAAACTTGGGATATTTGTTGATTCATAAATGTTAATAATTTCAGTAAGTGTTTAGAATAACAAATATGAATGTGTATTATGAAGGTAAAGATTTTAATTATTTTTGTGTAAGCTTTATTAGTGTTCTTGTGGTATCTGCAGTGGATTTTTCATGGAAAGTTTATCATGTGGTTGTTGCAACAGTGAAAGATAGTGAAATTTTCCTGAAATATCTTCTCAAAGTATGGTTAGTTAAAATTATTTTGCTGCCTCCTTTTTAACAGGTTATGTTTCCTCTTATACGTTTTTTTGCAATATTCGAGTGTAGGGCTGTAATCAAAAGTGTTTATCTTCCTTTCTTAAATTGAAGCTTTAAAATTTTAGTATTATCTTTCTTAGGAAAAGTTTTTTTGGTAAAGTTCTTTACATTTTTCATTTTAAGGCATATTGGGAATAATAATTACAAAATTTAGCTCAGGATTTTGAGGTTTTATTTTCAGTGTTAAATTATCATGGTTAACTAATAATTTTCTTTTCAGCAAGGTTATAATGTAATTCTTTACAGTGGTATTTTATTATTCAGGTATTTCTAAAGTTTATTTTGTATCCTTTGGTTTGCTAAATGTTGAATAATACTGAAGTTTTAGAGAGGTTATGTTCAAATTACCACTGATTTGTGAAAATTATGTCTGAATTGTGATATTGTCTCTGTTTTGTGTTGTTGAGCTTTTTCAGATGTGATGCTGCTGTTTCTTCTTTTTCTATCTGTCTTGGTCATTGCAAGTGTGAATGTGTTTTCTTGGTCAGTGCTGAGATATGTCCCTAGATTATTGTGTGTATCTGATGTAGTTGAAATTTTGTAGCTTCAAGGAAGTGCTGTAATATAACCTTGGATGCTTTGAGGATGTTAAGAGTTGAGAGTATTTTTTGTGTGTGTATTTGTGAAGTTTTACAGGGTGGATGTGCCTGTAACATGGATTATTTGTGGCTTGTCAGGAAGCTGATATGTACCTGACACAGCTTTGAGATGTGGTAATATTTTGGGAGAATGTGTTGCAATGATTGATGTGAAATGTATGTTTTTCTTGCAGCAGTTTTATCTGAAAATGGTGAACATATTACAAAACAAAAAGTTTATTACTGACCATCTTTTTTCTGAATGATGTGTTTTAAATCTATGGTCAATCACAATTATTTTCCCTGGTTTGCCCTGTAAAGTTCTGTTTCATTATAAGTGTTGGTGTTTCATAATTTCTTAATTTAGGGATGGTAATGTAATATATTTTCTTTTCCTGTCTTAAAGTGAAAGTTAAATTTTGTCATAATGTTATTTAAAGAAGTTTCTGTAGTAATTTCAGGTTTATTTCACTTTCACAAATATTGGGAATAACTTAAAAAGAAGTAAATTTGGGATATTACGGTTACATATTTTTGAATGTTCCATAGTGTGTGGATAACTTGGGATTTTCTGTACAGTGGGTTTATAATATTTTTGCTAATGTTTGTTGTAGTAATTCTTGTGAGGCATCTTTGAATAATTTTGCTTTCTTTTGGTTAGGATATGGGTTAACAAAGAATATGAAGGGAGGTTATGTCTAAATTACTATTTTGGAAGTTTGCTAAATTCCTGATTTTGCTTGTCCTTTGTTTCAATCAACGCTTCTTTGAGGAGTAAATATGCTGTAATTTTCCTTAATTTTTTTAACTGTTGCAAGTGTGTGTGTAGTATCCTGATGGTTGCGGAAGAGTGCCTCAGGATTAATTATTGTTTGTGTGTACTGTGAAAATTATTTTGGATTTAAGGATTTGCTGTTATGTACCCTTGAATGCAGTGTTAGTATAGAGAAAGTAGTGTGAAGAAGTTTATGTGAAGTTTGGCAGGGGAGCTGTTATGTGCCTGCGGAATAGATCATGTATTTTGTCAGACCCTGTGGGGTACGTTAGTATCAAGAGATGTATATTAGATTTTTTTCTCTGTAATGAATGATTACTGCAACAGTGTTTTATGACTATATTTTATTTTTACAGCTGAAGTGCTTTGGGAGAAGTTGGTGGACATTGTACAACCCTAATCTGTAGTTTTTCTTTCACAATGATTATTTCCATTGTTTGATAATTAACCTAATTTATTAATATACTTTTTATAAATTTGCATTTTAGGAAAATTAAATGGTGTATCTTTATATGGACCATTATTTATATACTGATGTTTATACAGTACCAATATTTATGATTGCTCATGGACACTTAAGTTTCATTATCTGAATTCTGATGATAAAACATGGTTATGTGTTTGACGTAAAGGAGTTCTGGAAAAATTATAGATGAAATTAAGCAAATGAAGTGTAATTACAATTAAAAGATCACTATTTAAATAGCATAGTAATCAACATTAGACAATGAACTAAGGGAGACAACCATGAACTTTGAAGCATTTACTAGACTGAATAGCAGAGGTCATGCTTGTATGGGTCTAACGTCCTAAGTGAGATGCTGAGGCATTGCAAAATTGATGTTTAAATGTGTGCAAATGTTACCAATTGCTTTTATTCACTAATAAGTTAAAGTTAGCCACAAAAGAGAGACCTACTCTCAATTCGAGCAACTGAAATACCCAGAACAAAGAGAACAAAGTGGTGCGCGCATTTAAAGCTAAATTTTACAGGATGATAGATTATGAACCTTCGTGTGAACCTTTATTTATTGCGCTGGAAGGATAAAGGTCATTTGAAAACTAAAATAGTGGTTATTCCTGTGTAGTGTATATGTTTCTTTAGAAGTGCCCCATGACTTTCCAAATCTTTCAGTGTACACTACTGTACGAGTACATAATCATTTTTGTATCTTTCAATTCAATTCCTCCATTTTTTGTTTTGAATGTTCTGAAACGTATCTTCACATTAAAATAAAAACAAGGTAGTTTGCTCGCAAGTACCTCTGCCATACTCTGTGCCCATCTCTGTGCGGTAGGGGGTAACGTGTTTGTCTCACATTGAATAGGTACCGAGCTCGAATCTCAGCAGCCCTTGCTAGAGCTTGTTGCATGTCATGTTTTGCTTGAGAAATTACTGGTATGCTGTAGTAGCAATAGTGGATTGGAAAACAAAACACTGAGGTTTGTTATTGAATGTGATTGTGTTTTATTCATTAAAGTGTGTATACATAACCTATTAGAAACAGTACTTACGTCATAGACTGCTTGAAACTCTGAAAAGCAAATTTTCAGTCATTTGGGTCATAAGTTCATTTGTTTATATTTTATTAAGGGATAAATCAACCGCATCATTGTTGAGTGGTTAGACCTTTGGGGTTAGGGTTACTGCGAAGGGGATTCAGCACCGAAACCTGTGGTTAAATGTACCTATACCCAGTGGGTCATCCTCGGGAGGAAGGATGAGGCGAGAGAAGATACATGGCAACCGGCCCAAGGCGTCACGGACAAAGGCGTAAATTAATAAGAACATTAAGAATGCGCATGCGCGAGAACTTGTAAATACTGTGACTTTGTGGGTTCTTGAAATGAAAAGCCCAATTGTACCACTCAAAAATTCTTTATTTCCACCGAATTACAATCGGAACACTTGCCGATTACACAGAATTACGTAATGCATACAATTACAATTCACCAGTTCGTCTGTCACAGGTCCACTGCACGCAGTTACGTATACTCCTCCGATGCATGTACACAGTCCGTTTCCTCACTGGGCGCTCCTCACGCTGCTCGCCAATTACTGACTTTTGCTCCAGCCCGACGCGTTGCTTATATAGGACCAACTGGCCAATCTAGAATGTTCCGGATTAGATGAAATATCCTGTATGTTCGAGATCTCAGGGGAAGGGGAAAGAGACGGTACAGTGGCCCGCGATCCCTCTCCTAATCATCCCTTCAGTTAATGACAGGAGACAAATGGGTAGGCGTAGCCAGAATGCTCCATGTCTGACCCTACTGCCGGCCAGTTCTATAGGGAGTTCCGACGTTCCGGTGACAATACTGAATGACCCAAACGCCCTACCCTTACGATACTGGCCTTTCAATCCTTATGTATACATTTGGGCAAGTGGTAGTGTGACAGGCTTCCCTTATTGATTCAGGGATGGTAATCGGTGTTTTCTTTTATTTGCATAGATACGTAACGCCTCCTTCAATTACAGTACTGCGGGTAGTTTTCGGATCACTGATCTGTGCGAATTAGTTTTGGACTTCGAACAGTGCATCGATTCTCATAAAGTCTCACATTTCATCGGGCAAACGCCTACCACACAGATGTTCTCTGCGCTCATTTTGAATGGAACATTTACAATAGACTTATAAATTGCGGCGGCACTACCTCTCTGCCTCCCGGCTGACGTACCTGGGTCGACGTCGGGACTCCTTCCTCGGTCTCCACGTCGTCATCGGCTGCTTGCTGTACCCTGGGCTCTAGCGGCTTCTCCTGCATGGATTCTTTTTGAGTTCTAAGGGGTTACGGTTGAGACAACACAAACCAACGATAATCTCTTAACTGCTTTTACTCGTCCTTGCATTCGTGGAACCCGGGCACTTGATTAACTGCACTTCCGGCGGACATTTTATAGTACATTTTATTAGACGCGGTACTTCGTCGAACACACCTGACGAATGTATACAATACTGCAATGACCAGCAACTGAGTAGCAACCAAGTAGCAACTGAGGTAACAACTGAGGGATGAGTAGGGGTTACCACCCTCTTATATACACGCAGCACCACGTCACTAGCAAAAACTAAGGGTGTATTGACCTGTATAACGGTACGTAAAATAGCTATCATACCATTCTATTGTCCAAACATCCGCTCGTTCTAGGCTGTCGTTCGGGAGTGCAGGGTTTCTCACGTATGTCTGCCGAGGTCCATCACAATGTTTCTTCAAGTCTACAATTTTGCTTTAACTAACATAATTATTTACAGTTCTTAAATTTATGAGTAATTACTAAACATATTAGTAAAGAAATAATTGATCCAAGGACCAAAGTTCCTGTTTCAAAATAAATATATATTATAAAATCTTATGTTTTTAACGCTTATGTCTGTTTGTGCTTCATGTTATTCAAGTTAACATTTGCAAAAATTATCTTCCTGTTAATTTTCTTGCAAGTAAAATGGAGTATAAGTATATCGCTTTAAGTGATAGAATTTTTAAATCTGGTGGCATTGTGAGGGCTCTGAAATTTCGCTCTCTTTACATGTACAAGAGATAGACAAAAGAGTGCCTTCCCATTTGAAAGAAAAAAAACGTGTCAGTGCAATTATTAATAACATGACACGTTTATGAAATGATTTGAATGTATTTGACATAAATTTGGTTTAAGATAAATCAAATATAGCCTTACCTGAAACATTTTATAAAGATATTAAAAAGTTTGGACCATTTTTAAGCAAAGTGAAGGATATGGACTGGAACTGGATTATTCGGAGGGGATTAGACACGGAGGTCCAAACTTGGTCTATTGTACCGATTCCCCCAAGCGGGGCACCCCCGGGGAGGAAGGATGAGGCGAGAGGATATAGAGGGAGGCCGGCACAAGGAGTCACGACAGTACAGAGCGCAGAGTCTCTGAATTTTACTTAGGTGAAAACTTCCCCTGGCGGGAGAGGACTACGGTCATTTTTTTGTAATTTACGTCCTCCAACGTTAAGTCACATCGGACGATGAATGAAATTGGTGAAGTGATGCTTAGACTTACCCGACATTCGTCTATAAGGGAAAACCCCGGAAAAAACCTTATTCAGGTAACTCATCCTGACCGAGATTTGAACTCGGGACCTCTTGAACGTGAGGCAGACATGCTACCATCTGACTACGGTCATCTCATCCTAATGTGGTTTGGAAACAGTCCCACCACGTGACCCAGGTTCGGAGACTGGCAGCCTTCCTACTGGAAGAGAAATTGGTTTACTCAGTGCATATCATCCTGCCATGCAACGCCGAGACACCCGCCGAGACTTCAACCCTGAAAGAAATCATCAGATATCATATCATCATGATATGAAATAATGGAGATGGAATGGGGGATATAACTACCTACCCAGCATTCTCCTGGCGGCCCGAGAAAACCCCCGAAGAAACCCATGCGTCAGGTATGTCGGCCACGGACCTTCCGAACGCGGGCCACAGAGAGTACATCTGAGCCATCCCGCTCCGTAAGAATATGAACAGTAATAACCAAAACAACAAAATACAGTCTACATTTAAGTAATTCAATATATAATGGACGTTCAAAAGGAAACGAGCCAGAGTCTGGTATTGCAAACCGATGACAGGATGGTAATATCGTGGCACGTGTAACGAAGTATTGTTCCGACCAGAGCGTGGAAGTTCACAGCCAATCGCTATAGGGCACGCGTGAACGTAATGTGACTATGCAAAGCTAGCAGCAGCATGCATCAATTGTCCAATGCTGCCAGTCGCAGTGCAAACAATGAAATGTAGGCATCAGAAAAAGAGAAAAGAGGTATTGTTCATATTCTGACAGCAGAAGGAGTAGGGGGAACGGTCATTCATTGACAAATGTCACAAGTGTATGACGAACAATGCATGTACCTTGCAAGGGTCAAGACGTGGCACAAGCACTTCAGGGGAGAACGGGTGTCATTAGCCGATGATGCACAGTCTGGAGCACCACACTGCATTACCGATGACATCGTCCTGCTGGTTGATGCACTCATTACCCAGGATCACCGAGTGACAGTGAAAGCCATAGCCGCCTAGGTCGGATTGAGTGTCGGAAGTGTTTACACCATCATGAAGGAACGACTGCTCTTGCACAAAGTGTGTGCCCAGTGGGTGCCCCACAGTCTTCAACCACAGCAGGAAGCATGTTGAATGGCCCACTATCATTGTCATCTGCAGCGTAATCCTAGGGAGGGGAATGAGCTCCTGGCACAAGTGGCTGGAGATGAGTCATGGTGTAATCACTTTGAACCAGAATCAAAACGACAAAGCCTCCAATGGAAGCATCCAGGGTCACCATCACCAAAAAAGCCAAGGTCATCCACACAAGTCCAGGAAAGGTTATGCTGACGTTCTTCTTTGACCAAGATGGTCCCTTTCTGATACACTTCCTGCAACGTGGAACAACAGTAAATGCGCAGCATTATTCACAGTTCTTGACCAACCTTCGCCAAGCGATCAAATCAAAAGGACCAGGCAATTTCACCCGTGGGGTCATTCTGCTTCACAACAATGCAAAGGCCCGCCTTGGTAGCGTGGTGGTAGAATGTCTGCCTCACGTTGAAGAGGTCCCGAGTTCGAATATCGGTCAGGGTGAGTTACCTGAATAAGGTTTTTTCCCAGGTTTTCCCTTATGCTGTAAGACGAATATCGGGTAACTCCAAGCTCCATGGACACCGGACTCATTTGAGCATCATTTCATTCATTCCATTCATCGTCCGATATGAGTTAACGTTGGAGGACGTAAAATTTCCAAAAAAAAATGCAAAGCCTCATACGGCCAACACAGTCGTGACACTCCTGCAGAAATTCAAATGGGAGGTTCTCGGCCACCCTCCATACACTCCAAACTTTCTCCCTATGATTCCGCCAGATTTGGTCTCCTTAGAAAGGCTCAGAGAGGCAAACGATTTACCTCGGACAACATCCAGCTGTACGTGAAGAACTGGCTCACATCGCACCCCTAGCACTTTAATGAGACTGTCATTCACTGCCTTGTCACAGTGGGACAAGTGTCTCAACAGCCAGGGCCAATACTTCTAATATACAGATACTGGTTTCTGGCTCGTTTCTTTTTGAACGCACCTTATATATTATGAGCAAAGATTGAGGAAGAGTCATATAGCATAAATAAATAAACAATCTTTACACATCTTTGAACATTTTATTTAATGAATAATGTTAAATTGAGCTATATAATAGATTGACTTTACCTGAGATATATTTAAAATGCTGTCAGTTACTTACAATTGTACCAATATTACACATGCTTTCAAATTCATATATTTGTCACTTCTATTTTTTAACAAAAAGGAATGCAAAAGCACTCTTCTGATATGAAGGTGTGCTCAGTATTTCTAGATCTTTGTACTTTCTATACTAAAAGGATAAGAGTTTATCTTTCAACCGCTTCTGGAATAACAGTATTGTTGACAATAAGTGTATGTATAATCCCTTCTCGTCACTTTCCACTTGTGACATTTTTAATATACACTGGAGTGTCACCCAGAGTGAAGTGCGTCTCTGTATCGTCTTCCACAAACTCACCCTAGAGATGGAAAGGGAAATTTAGCTAGTTTATGCTCTTCACACTGAAATTTGTGCCAAAAGATTTGCATATTTAGGTTATAATGGAGCAATAATGATATTAATTGGCTAAATAGAATGACTCTCTGCCTGCTTGAATATCATAGAAGAGAGTGAATTTTACAACAGTACATCTAATTTAAATACTTTTGTTTATTTTAAATAGTTAACTCTTAAAAATAGAACAAGTTTAGTAGGTACAAATCAAAACATAAGGCTAATAGGTTATATAAAGTATGAAGTACAATGAAGTATACAAATTGTTTTTAAAATCTAACTGGGCACAGCATTATGCCTGTGCGCAATTGGATATGCCACAGCTGGCTACATAAACTATGCGTGTAAAGTAGGGTTGCCAGGATTCCAAGGGGAAAGACGGAGTGACTCATTTTTTAATTTTTTTCTTTAAACTAAGAAGGATAAATTGGCAAACAAGTTATGCTGAATACATAAACATTAAATTATAAACAAGTGCTCTTCAATCTGACAGCCTACATTTAATTGTATTTTACTGATCTCTTGGCACTTTTTACTCGTAATAACTCCACATTACATTTTGCAGAATTATAAAATTCTGAACACAATTTATTCTCATTGTTCATTGTCGCCTTTTGGTTCTGCCTTGATTAAATCTGTTGAGCACCTGTTTCTTGTGTCACTCCACTTACTTTTCATGAATGAAAAGATTCGTTCTACAAAAGCATTTGAATCAGGGATGCTAAATAGAAAATCGTACCACTTTGGAAGTATTTGGTATAGAATTGTCAAGCTCTGGTACTGACGAAAAGAATATAAGCCAGTTTGCTGAATTATCACCATCTTTGTTCACACTGCTGAGCTCCTCGTACAGTTCAGCAATGGAAATATGTTCTCTCTGCCTCATAGAGATGGGACACTTTTATGGCTTTTTCAAAATCTTCGAAATCAATCCCTTCCTGTAAAGAAAATGCTGTAAGGGATACATAGGGATTGTCATATATCACTTCTTATCTTTCCTGTAGGTACTGAAGCATATTACTATAAAATCTGCTCAGGTCTGCAATAATATTTTTCTGTAGTGGCATAGACAATCAATTAATGAGTTATTTTGCAATAACATAGAGTATAAAGGTAATGAAAGTGCAACTGAAACACAAAATTGGAGAGACATTAAATTAACTTTTTAACGCTGGCAGAAACGTGCTGCTCTTACATAATGGCACACACATGTACCTATGTTGATTTAGAAAGCACTTCTGTTGCCAACATTCGTGAAATGAAACAAACCCAAGTGCCAATTTCCAAAGATTACTTACACTTTATGTGAATATTAAGTTATAATATGTAATTCAATAATTCACATTAGGCAAATAAAACCGGAGCATTGCGTACTCTGGTAAATAATAAACAGAGGAACAATATTTGGGAGAAAAAATGCAGCATCTGGCAATCCTAGTGTGAAGCACATATAGCACTCTTACCATGTAGAAGAGGCTGGAAATGTCGTCCAGCCTTTGATAAACAAGTATTACATCAGAAGAACATATTCTGATTAAGTTAGGCCTCTGTAATGTTTTCAGTTTCATTTCTAATATTTTGTTTTTGTTTCTTCCATTGTATGAGGATTTGTCTTGTAAACTTTGTTTTTCAGGTTACCCCACATAAGTTAGATCGCGGAGCAGGGGGGCCATATACCAGCACTAATTACTCTACATACAAAACACTTCCCTAATTTTATTCATGTACTCCTCTGCTGTGACGGCAGTAGCAGAATGCTGTTGACACCACCAATATGATACGATAAAATAGAATAAAAAATGTCTTTTTGGCACTCTCTGCATTTGCAGTCTGCTTTTAGAATATTGGACTGATTGTGCGTCTAGCCCTAACAGCACACTTAACTCCAACTTTCTGATCATAATGAGGAATTTCTTGGAGGCTATGTGGATTTTCAGAAGCCCAATATTGGCTGTTTATGAGTGTTGACACAACCACTGAGGTAGAACTATGCCTCATCAGAAAAGAACAGAAGCTGTGGCTCAATTAAACCGTCATTCACAGATGAAAGATGGGCTCAAATGACCTCGCTGTCGACGGGCCCTAAAACACCACACACTCACTCACTCACTCACTCACTCACTCACTCACTCACTCACTCACTCACTCACTCACTCACTCACTCACTCACTCACTCACTCACTCACTCACTCACTCACTCACTCACTCACTCACTCACTCACTCATTCCCTCACTCACTCACTCACTTCACTGATGAAAGAAAGCATGCGTGATAGTGGGTCATCTTGTTGTAAAGCATAGATACTTGTACACTTATACAGTTTTAGTTTTAATAATTTACGAGGGCTGTTCAATAAAGAGTGATCACAAATATTTCTTGGACAACATACCTTTACTCATCCTCATGGACCTTCGCAAAATAGTCTCCCCTGAATGCGATGCACTTGTCCCAGCGTTTCTCCCAGTCTTCAAAGACATGCTGGAAACCATTTTTGAGAGATACTTCAAAATCGCCTCCGCAGCCTTCACCACTGCTTCTGATGATGAATAATGCCTCCCACGAAGGCGTTTCTTCAAGTTAGGGAACAGAATAAAGTCACATGGGGCTAAATCCGCACTATAGGGAGGGTGAGGGATGCATTATCGTGGTGCAGCATCCAGCCTGTTTCTTGAAATGTGGTCTTTTGCACCTGATATGGACTTGCAATGTTTCAGGACATCCCTGTAATATTGTCCAGCTACTGATGTGTGTGCAGGTACAACTTGCTGATAAACCATTCCATTAATATCAAAGAATGAGATGACCATAACTTTCCCAGCAGAAGCAACCACTTTTGCTTTTTTGTGGGTTGATGATGGAGATTTCCTCACTGAGCTTTGCTGTTTTCTCTCAGGATCAAAATCATGTAGCCAACTTTCATCAGCAGTGATTACGTTTGAAAGAAACTCCGGATCTTCCTCTCACATAAACTTTAACTGCATGCAGACCTGCATGCGATGTCCTTTTCTTCGGGAATCAACAGTCTTGGACCCCATCGTGCACAAACATGTCTCATGTGTAATGTTTCTGTCACCAATTTGTGGGTGGCACAAAATGAGATGTTCAGTATTTGAGAAAGTGAGCTTAAGATAATTCATCGATCCTCTCTCACAATGGCAGCGGCAGTGTTGATGTTTTCTTCCGCAAGAGTAGTAATTGGAGCACCGGTTCCACATTCCTTTAAAATTGATTGTTTCCCCTCTTTAAATATTTTAAAACACCTTCGAGCTGTTCTGTAGGGAAGAACAGACTCTCCATAGGCTTCCTGTAACATTCTATAGGTCTCAACTGAAAATTTGTTTAGACGAAAACAGAATTTCAAAGCTGCACATTGTTCCTCACGTGTTACCTGCATTGCAACGGTAGATTAGATTAGATTAGATTGATTTGCGTTCAGTAGGTTCACTTGTAGCCAGAAAAGTTTGTGAACATTGAACATGTCTATAGGTATGAAGTTTAATAGCATATATATGTGCAAAAGTTAACATAAGACACATATTATAGAACACAGGCAATATGAACAACAATATGGAAAACAAAGCAGGGATAATTATATATCTGATACACAATGAACCACTTTTTAAACCAGCTTTCACTTGGCTTATGCCAGTACGTCTCAACCTTTTTGCAATGGATACCATTCTTGTTATTTATTAAATACATATAGATTAAAAATAAACTTTCAGCTTGCATCAAATATTTATAAGTAATGATTTGTCATTGGAACAGTTAAATACTACTTATAGAGCTGCAGAAGCATTATCAGGATAATTTGTCATTCAGATAATCTTGTACAGAATAAAAAGATTTTGAGCAAAGGTACTCTCTAATCGCTTTCTAAAAGCACCGAAATTATCATTTTTTTCTTTAATAACATTAGGAAGTGCGCCAAAAATTTTGATAGTTTCATAATACACACCTTTCTGAAAGCAAGAAAGTTTAGCACTGGGATAATGGATATTATACTTTTGTCTAGTGTTTATTTTGTGAATTACATTATTTGTTGCAAATAAGGCACGATTGCATACAAAGAATTTTAGGATCGAGAATATATACATGCAAGGAAGCGTTAATATCTTCAATCTTGTAAAAAGATCTTTACAGGAGCATCTGGTGTGGGTGTTAGTAATTTTAATAGAGAAAATATCAGAACAAAAGAAAAGTATTTGTACAAAGCCTTCATATCGTTGCTTAGCAGCATGATTATTTGATCAAAATAAAGCATTTGGAAGAAAATGAGTGAAGTATTTTTATATTGCTGAAAGCTGGGTGGATAGCAACATCACTTTTGGTTGATAAGGGTTCATGCAAGTAGTGTAAGCGGGTTCCTGGAAAACTCTTCTCGTCTACCAGGCCTCAATAAGGCGGCACGGGTTCGATCTCAGGCGACCGCAAAGTGAGAAATTGTGGTGTACAACACGGCGCTGGGTCGGGTTTTCTCCGGGACCTCCGGTTTTCCCCACCATTTCATTCCACCAGTGCTCCATCTTCATCTCATGTATCATCAGTGTCACCGCCTGCGATGCCGTTTGTAGTAAAAGCGGGCGTTAAACACTACATTTTCTACCAGGCCGGGACAACTGCAGGCGACTGTCATAAATAGAGCCCGGATTTGTAAGCACAATCAAATGGTGAAATGAGCAAGCAAATAAGCACGAAAAATGAAACAAACAAGCGCCAAAAATAAGCGAATAAAAATTAAAATTTAATCATAAACGTATTTTTGGGAGAATTTTTACTTTACTCACGCATGTTAAAGTACACGAGAGAGTTATCTTGAGATTTTCTTGTATGAAGCTCCTGCGTTTTTCAATGAAACATATTTATGCTGTGAAAAGGATCTCTCCACGTCGCATGACGTTACTGGAACATATGAAAAGCACCACAGTTCGTTTTGAATGAATTTCCTTTCGATATGCATTTTTGTATCAGAAAGTTTTATAGAAAGTTTACAGAGTGCTTCGTAACCAGGGTTTTTCGTTAATACCTTACTGAGTTTCTCAAAGGAAGTTTTAAGAATACCGTGAATCTCTGAACACAACGTTACTGAAATTTCGTTTATCAAAGAAAGTGGATGTTCCGAGGTATTATTCCGAGCTTCTAACTGTGTTCTAATAGCAGGTACTTTGGAGAAGCGCTTACAGATGTACTCTATCTTATCTTGGATGCGAATATTAGCACAACATTCTTGTGCTGTGGCGATGTTGCTTGTATCTTTTGCATCTAAGGAGTACAACATGTTTCATTTCACTCAAATTTTCTGCGTAGAATGACACAGCATTTATCCAAGAACCCTATTGAGTTAAAACTGGCTGAGGAGGTAAAGACAAATTTGGAAGGACTTTATGAAATATTTGAAATCTAATCGGCGACAGTAAAGCGGCCCGGGTTCTATCTCACCCATGGGTTGCGGATTTTAAGTCCCGGGTGAAGGGCCGGTGCCAACCCAGCATCGAGATGAAAGTGAGGAGCTTACGCTAGGTAAGCGGCCCTGGTCACGTAAACCAACGTTCCGGCTGGGGGATGCCGAAATGCTGATCACATCTCCTCCCCGTATCGGTTGGATGATCGCTCACCTCTACCTTGCGTAAGTGGGCGTGAGGCTGGCAGTCTGGTTGGTAGGCCTTGGTCATCTTAATCTCTGTTTCATATAACCTTGCGCCGCTGACATGTATCACTCCGCGTGCAACTACCTTCCCCCTCACCCTCATTGCCTAATGCTTTCGCGCCATAGGTCATAGGCGGTGCCTTCCCGTCACATTGATACCTGCAGTAAACGTCATAATAATTGCCAGGAAGATAGATACAAATAAGAATATGAAGGCATGCAAAAATAATGAAGTTTATGATGAAACTGTGCAAGTTGAAACTGAATGAATGAGCAATGAAACTGAAACAAGTTTATAATGAACGGCCTTCGGCCTTTTCCACTGGGATTTTTTTTAAAACCAGCACACATACCTTACAACTGATAAAGAGGAAGAAGCAATGCTTTTGTTTTGGTGGCTGGTGCATCCCAAGTAACAACTCTTGAGGTTCGCGAACCAGTGGTTCCTGAGCTGCCTACTCACAAAATAATGTAATGGTTAATGCTTTATAAAATTATACCTAACAGAACTTCGAATCTGAATAGTTAACTTATAAACTACGCAACGGCTATAATCGCTCGGTGTCGTTTTGAAACAACCAGCATATATTTTAAAATACAATGAAAACGTTAAGCTTAACAGGTTTTTCATACAATATCCCATTAGATAAGTAGACAAAAATGACATCTCATGGGTTAATGAAAGCGAGGACTCTTTAAATAAAGGTAACTTTTAAGAACTTTTGGAATCAGATACAGAGGGAAGCCCCATGAAATTCAAAACCGCTGTTCCAGTATCAAATCCGTTTTTGCGATGCCGATTTTGCGAATTTAGATTTGCCAACTTTTCGAGTCACCTAATCAATTCGCCCAGAGCCGCGCCTGCTGCAGCATTTACTTGAGGTAGGTGCATGGTTTTTAATAAGGTAAACACATTGCACGATGTGACTAACTAAGTAACATTGAAGTTTCGCTATTTTGAGCGACTTATTTGATTTAATCTGGCGTGAATACATATTCCAGGTTGGTACTGATGTTATCGCAACCTGCGGCATAATCCAGTGCCATTATGTTGCAAAACCGCATATTATTTAAATTGTTTCGGTTCTTGTTGTTGAAATTTGGAGCGATGGGTTCTCTTCTCAGGTGAATGGCTATAGGAAAATGGGTTTGTATATGTTGGTTGCCCAGTAGAATCAATAATTCTCAGATGACTGTGAAATTTTGTTTAATTCACTTGTAGTGTGTTTGTTCCTTTAAGACTGAGTTGCAACGGTGACCACTTCCAATTAAATTCTACCAACGTACTACATCTTCTTCTCCCGACCGACACTGACACGTCTGACCTCTTCAAATATGATGTAGCAAGTAAGTTTTCTCGACTTCGCGATTCAGTTCTAACCTGTTTCTGCTCCCAACTCTCACTTATCAAATGACCAAAATAGCTTACCCTTCTCTCCATTTTTCAAATCTTACTTTATTATTTGATTCTGATTTATTTCAATTTATTTTTCATTGGTTTCCAAAACTCATCTAACTCATTTACTTAACGCCTACCCTGAGTTCGGACACGTCTACCCTGAGCTCTTTGTAATGCTATACATCGTTATCACACCAGTAAAATAAGACTCTGTAGCCTTCATGCCTCATCGCACCCTGAAAGCATTTTTGCCTCAATGCATTCCTTGCTACTAGCTATATATAGTTCTAAGACGTTGAACCCTTTCTGACACAAAGAAGGTAACGGTCCTCTTTCCTGTCGCTTACAGCGTGTAGATTTTACCAGAGTATTTTCCCTACCTTGCCTTGATGCTGACATGCCTGCTATATTAGATTATGTTCTTTCCTCCTCATTCTTTAACAAAACCGCTATTTTATTCATCATCCTAACCATTCTAATTTCATATTAATATAATAAGATTTCTTTATATATATTGGTTTATCAACGCATTTTTATTAATTAATATTAATTTCTTCAATATCGAGATTTCTATTAATTTGTTGCCTCCTAATCGCTGTCTGATACTGACTGCGGTTACAAACGAGAACTATGTCTCTAGTCTCAGATATAAAACTGTGTGTATACTGAAACATACTATTTGCATATGTTATATAGGATATGTATGTAACATTAGAGATGGTTAGGTAAAATTCATGTTTCAGTATAAATGCGACTTACTCTACTTACTTCATGCTAATCCAGATAAAAACTTGCACAAATTATATTATTGCTAAATTGCTTGTATGTACAAGGAGCTATGGGAATATAAGGAGGCTTTAAGTATAAAATCTATTAGAAGATTTTCAAGAAAATCCCCCTTCCCAGATAACCATTTACATGAAATGTTTTACCAACATTTTCATTTTCGCAAGACTGGCTCTAACGGTTTTTATTGAAGTACCATATGTGTAAGATATTTTTATGACAAATGAAAAGTATATCTTGAATTTCCTGAAAATGTCCTCAGAAGTTATTTTTATTCTGGATTATTTTTGATAACTCATAAACCCTATGAGCTAGTCAACATCTTACAACAAACACGAAAGGTAGATATTGTGACGTTGTGGGTTCCTTAGAATTAAAAGTCTTGCTTGCAGAGATTTAAAATACTCTTTATTACAAGTAAAATACTCTTTGTACACCCCTTACGGGCTCTAAAAATGCCGCGACATACAAAACACGCTGTCTTGAAGTTCTCTCGCTGCTTCACCACTCGTAAACAAACAAAAGATTGCACTTGCGGTACACTTCAAACAGCTGCACACACGCAATTAACAGCCTTACTCGCAACTCTATTGACAACTGACGGACACGAGAGAGAGAGAGAGAGAGAGAGAGAGAGAGAGAGAGAGAGAGAGAGAGAGAGAGAGAGAGAGAGAGAGAGAGAGAGAGAGAGAGAGAGAGAGAGAGAGAGAGCCAAGAGCGAGAACAAGTTCGAACTTGCCGCTTATTTATACCCGAGCCATTGTTTCTCGAAAGCTGCCGAAGTTTCACGGACTTTCACGATGACAAGAGAAGGAAAGAATTATCCAGACATCACTCTGTCTCTCTCTCGTCAAGCGCCTAGCGGACGCCTACGCACGGACTGGCAGCAGCACAATAATGCCTCGTTAACAATATTTTTAAAACAAAGTTTATGTCAAATACTCCTTTTGAGTGAACCTTTTCCGAGATGGTTCTTGTTATTTGAGTTTTCCAATACTTATATTCTTCTCAAGTAGTATGCCTTTTAGTTTCATATCTTGCCCATGCAAAAAGAATGGAATATTAAAGCCATCACAAAGCAACCAGAACTGTTCTTAAAGATTTGATTATCGCTTAAAGCCTACTGTATTTCCATATTCTTCTTCCATATACAAGGAAATTAGCAATAAGATAGTTTATCTCTATTAATACAAAGCAGAAGAATTAAGTTTGGTATGAATACTTCATTCAAAATTAGCAAAGCCATGTGAACAAAACACGTCCGAGTTTTTAGTTACATATTCTTTGGGATATGGAACAATACCTATTTTATCGGTAAAGTTGGATTAGGATTTAAAAACAAAAGTTTATGTAGAAATATTTCTATTAAATGTTCCCTTGTAAGAACAATTTGAAGAGGAGAATGCAGTAAAGTTCAGTGATAGTTAAACCTTTTAGGAGGCGGTCGCTATGTGATTAGTTAGACAGTCAATTCTCTCAGCGTGTCCAAGACATTAAAAAAGTTAAAGCACTATAAAATTCAAAAAACAAGTACTGGCCCACTCCACGAAATATATATTTGATAACACTGTTCTACACACAAAATGTTACGGAAATGAAAATAGCTAATATTGACTAATTCGGGGTCACTAAATTCGAAAATGACATTAAAATTTCCAGTTTAGCTCTAGTTTTCAAGTTACAGCCATAGCCTGGTGTTACTGACTTTTCCACTAAATATTGGATCTCCACCTATAAGCTCTTGGCAGCAGGCCATAAATCTCACAACACCGTGTAATCACGTGATCATCCTTTCTCGCTGCACACGTGTTCATCACGTGATCGATAGAAATGTCGCCTGGAAGGGTTTTAAGTTCTTATAAAGTGTTGTGCAGAATTGGTCGTATTCCTCTTTTGTTCCGAAGTGTCTTCATGATACTTTTGTTGTTTTATATTATCATCTCGCATTCTATTCTTATAGACAAATAGAAAAATGCCTCGGAACTGTATGAATAACTTTTGCTATATATATTTACATCGAGGAGGCGTTCGATAACACCATATATTAAAAAAGCACATTTATTATATTTTGGGTGTAAGATAGGGGACCACGACAAAAATTGGCACCACATGTGTGCTGCACTACATGTTCATCGAAACTTAATGCGTGGGTCAAAGGAAAAGGACCTTGTATGACGTTTGTAGTGCCCATGGTTTGGAGGGAACCCGCCAATCATACTACTGATTGTTATTTCTATATACCCTCCCCTATCAAGAAAGGTATGTCCATGAAGAAAAAATCAACATTTGTGTACCCTAATATATCTTCAGCAATTCGGCCTGTACTTCATAGTGAAGGACTTCCTGTTCCTCAAACTCCAAAAATTGTTATTGTTGACTCTGACGAACATAACAGTGGTTCTTCAAACAGTGAATAACTGGATCCATCAACTTCAAGAGATGCAGACTACATGCCAAGCACAGACGCTTCCAATCGTGCCATCACACAAGAAGAGCTCAGTGATTTAATCAGGGATCTGGATCTTCCTAAACATAAGGCAGAACTTCTGGCATCGAGGCTGCCACAATGGAATTATCTGCATCCCTCCGTGAAAGTGACAACTAGAAGTAAAGATTTGGAGCAATTCTTTATAACTTAAGGAGATTTTACAATACTGCAAAGGCGTTGATTGCGTGATGGATGCATTAAATATAAGGCATATTCCTGATCAGTGGGGACTATTCATTGATGCTTCAAAGACAATTCTTAAAGTAGTATTTTTACATAACGGAAATAAGTTTCCTTCCATTCCTGTGTCATATGGTACAACACAAAAGAAACGTACATAAATATGAAACATATTTGGATATGAGTAGATTATAGGAAATAGCAGTGGGAAGTATGAAGTGATTTTAAGTTAATTGCCATTTTATTAGGACTGCAAGCCGGCTACGCCAAATACTGTTGTTTCCTGTCCGAATGGGATAGCCGTGCCTAAGACAGCCACTGTGTTAGGAAAAGTTGGCTCAAAAGACAGTCATTAACACAAGGATTCAAAAATGTTGCACATGAGCTATTGCTAGAGTCAAGAAAAATTTTACTACCCTCTACATATAAAATTGGGGCTTATGAAGAATTTGTAAAAACTTAAGATGTGAATGGTTCTGCATTTGCTTACGTGAAAAATTCCCAAGGCTCAGGTATGAAAAAGTAAAAGCAGGCGTATTTGTTGAACCTTAAAGCAGAGAACTTTTCAAAGATCACCAGTTTGAAACAGTGTTAAGTAAAAAAGAGAAAGCGGCATGGGAATCCTTTAAAAATATTTCGAATAATTTTCTGGGAAATTTTAAAGCTGAAAATTTTGAAGAACTTGTAGAAAATCTAATAGGCTCGTATAAACAGCTGGGAAACAACATGTCTCTAAAAATGCGCTTTTAATTCTCACCTGACTTCTTCCCTGCAAATTTTTGTGACGTCAGCGATGAACATGGGGAGCGATTTCATCAGGACATTTCAGTGATGGAACAAAGGTACAAAGGGAAATGGAATACTGCTATGTTAGCCGATTATTGCTGGATGGTGAAAAGGGATGCTCCTGAAACAGAATACCATACACAGCCCAAAAGGAGTCGCCGTTAAGGTAAAAAAAATTTCGATGCTTTCATGTTTTCATATTTTATTGTAACTTACACATGATAAGCGATATTATCTTGAAAACAAGAGCTAATCAATTTAAGTATCATTTTCGTTTTCAGTGACCTAAAACATAAGAAAACCATATTCCTTTTACCGTAACCTTCAACTTTTCAAAATTTGTAGAACAGCGTAAATTGTGTAAACAGCTAGCGTGTGGACTCAAACACATACACACTCACTTTTTTTAGAAGATTTTTGTTTTCTCCAGAGTCGAAACATTTCGGTATCCAATATCTGAGTGGAATACAATACTTCCGCTATGCGAAATGGACATAATACAGATTAGCGAAAGCAATGTTAGTGTAATGCATCAGGTTTTTTATATCCTTTAGCCGCAATGGTGATATCACCTATTTTTTTATTTATCCAGATTTATGAACCCTATTTTACACAGTGGTATATTAGGGTTATAGTTGATTCATAAAAATACACAATTTTAACAAAAATATTTTAAATACCTATTGGCGATGGTTTTAACTCGTAAACATTGGGTTGCAGTTACTTTGGATTTATAATCAATACATCACGCACACATTCGCACTCTCATTCATACTCCTAGATTCTGAGGAAGATGGAGATTAGATTAGATTGGATTAGATTGATTTGTGTTCAGTATGTTCACTTGTAGCCAGATAAGGCTGTGAACATTGAACATGTCCAGAGGTATAAAGTTTAATAGCATATATATGTGCAAAAGTTAACATAAGACACATATTATAGTATACAGGCAATATGAGCAACATTATGGAAAACAAAGCAGGGATAATTATATATGATACAAAACCAAACACTTTTTAATTCAGCTTTCACTTGGCTTATGCCAGTAGGTCTCAACCTTTCTGCAATGGATACCATTCTTTTTATTTCTTAAATACATATACATTAAAATAAACTCTCAACATGCATCGAAGATTTATTGGTAATGATTTGTCATTGGAACAGTCAGATACTACTTACAGAGCTCCAGAAGCATTATCAGGATAATTTGTCATCCACATAATCTTGTACAGAATAAAAAGATTTTGAGCAAAGGTACTCTCTAACAGCATTTTTAAAAGCACCGAAATTATCATTTTTTTTTCTTTAAGATCAGGAAGTGCGCCAGATATGTTGATAGTTTCATAATACACACCTTTCTGGAAGCAAGAAAGTTTAGCACTGGGATAATGGATATTATACTTTTGTCTAGTGTTTATTTTTTGAATTACATTATTTGTTGCAAATCAGGCACGACTGCATACAAAGAATTTTAGGATCGAGGATATATACATGCAAGGAACCGTTAATATCTTGAGTCCTCTAAAAATATCTTTACAGGAGCATCTGTTGTGGGTGTTAGTAATGATTCTTATAACCTTCTTTTGCATAAGAAATATTGCTTTACTTTCTACTGAGTTGTCCCAAAATAATATTCCGTATTCCATAATAGATTTAAAGTATGCATAATATACTAATTTAAGTGTGTCAATAGAAATCACATTAACCAGCTCTCGGATAGCATAACAGGCAGAGCTGAGTTTAGGCAAGATATAATTGATGTGAGCTTTCCAATCTAAACATGTGCATTGGAAGGCCCAGAAATTGAATGCTGTCAATTTGTTCTAATAACATATCATTAATTCCGATTTCAATTTGAGTATGTGACGTACGACAGGTTATAAATTTGACCACTATTGTTTTGTCTAGATTCACAGATAATTTGTCCGCTTTAAACCAGCATGACAGTTCAAAACATAATTCATTTTAATTATACACTAGTTTAAATTTGTACTGGTCACCAGGACACTAGTGTCATGGAATCATCTTGGTTGGATAAGAATCTCCACCCCAGCCGGGAATCGAATCCGAGACTCCTCGCACGGCAGGCAGTTGGTGTATCAACTGAGCTATGGGGCCAATCGCCTCAGATTTGTTTTTGTATTACATTATACTTATACACATAACTGCTTAAAATTTTAACAGTTTATCAACAAAATGCGGCATATAGTAACTACTGCACACGTTTTGTAACTCCTGTTAATATTGTGTTAGTTATTACTACACGCCTGAAATGTGATC
Organism: Mantis religiosa; assembly: GCA_030765055.1. Classification (NCBI taxonomy): domain Eukaryota; kingdom Metazoa; phylum Arthropoda; class Insecta; order Mantodea; family Mantidae; genus Mantis; species Mantis religiosa. The sequence continues at coordinate 294,363,357 of CM060950.1, read as the reverse complement.
CATCTGATCACAGCACCAAATTACTTTTTTCTATAGTATTTAGGCGTTTACATACTCAAATACGACCAGAGTATAACATTATTATAAACCGATGTTAAATTACTGCTATAATAAGAAAATGGAACATTCGTGTAAAATATGTATACATTAATTCATAGGGAACAAACATAATCAACTCTCAGAGATAGAAACGAACATTCCACATCGTATATAAGGACACCGGCATGGAAGTAGAGCGGGGAGATCCGGTGCTACGGGGTCGATACGAGCTGCTCCTGGCTCACTTCATCATAGCATCATCACAAGCCATCAATACACCCTGTCACGGTGTAAAAAGTGACATTAACCCACGTAGCGACTATGACTTCCCTTTTTGAACACTTGGTGTATACATTTATATTAACACATCTCTGGTGCAGAGTTCTAATTTTGCTCAAATATGGAATATATTTCGTATTTAACTTAAGTAAATACAAAATTAAGTAAGTTTTAAATGGAAAGCGTTCAAATATATTTTTTAATCTGTACCATTGTACCATTTACCGTAAAACTTTACATTGTTAAGGGAGTCAAAACTTTCAAAAGCTTTGTGATGCTTCTTTAAATTGCCTTCTCTTTATATGGGCAAGGGATAAAATATGAATAACGACTTTCCATTTGGAAAATTCAAATAAATAACAGGAAAATCTTTAATTGTTAACTGCACAAAAAGAAAAACATTTTGAGATAAAGAATATATTTTAACGATATGTACACTTTTTTATTTCTTCCATTTATACCCTTTAACTCCAAGGGTCACATCGGCCGCCGTTCTCCTTTGGAATATGCCGAAGGTGTTAACTCGTATTCATTGGGTTTTAATCATTAGATCACGCACACATTCGTACTCTCAATCATACTTCCGGACTCTGGGGAAGATCAATTATAATCTTGGTCGGAGAAAACTCCACACACCCACCTCCAGGAATCGAACCCTAGCATGGCAGGCAGGTGCTCCACCGACTGAGCTGCGGGGGCAGCCGCATACTTTCGTGTAGCAAGATTTGTCTATTTTTTACTGTATACCAGTTATGGAAAAGTAAAGACGATCATATCAATTTAAAAGTAAATTTTCACTATTAGCCATCATCGTCTCGCCGGAAGAGTCAGGAGCCGATATAAAAACGTGGATCTTTCTGTCTCTAGCGTAAAGAAAGTGTATGCACTGTCGCTGATTAGAGTTAAAAAGTTTCATGAAGCCTTCCAAATTTGTCTTTACCTCCTCAGCCAGTTTTAGCTCAATGGGGTTCTTTGTTAAAGGCTGTGTCATACTACGCAGAATATTTCAATGAAATAAAAGTGTTGTACTCCTTAAATGCAGAGAATACAAGCAACATCGCCACAGCATAAGAATGTTTTGCTAATAAAGAACTGTGGTGCTTTTTCGCATGTTCCAGTAACGTCATGCGACGTTGGGGGATCCTTTTCACAGTATAATGTTTTTTTCTTCACTGTAAAACGCAGGAGCTTCCCACAAGAAAATTCCAAAGGGGTCCCGGGTCTCCGACCAAGAGTCTGGAAGTATGAATGAGAGTGCGAATGTGTGCGTGATCTAATGATAAAAACCCAACTAAAACGAGTTAACGCCTTCAATATGTTCCAAAGGAGAACGGCCGCCAATATGACCATTGGAGTTAAAGGCGGGGTATAAATGGAACAAAAGAATCTCAAGATAACTCTCTCGTGTTCTGTAACAAGCGTAAGGTAAACATTCTACCAAACAATACGTTTATAATTACAGTTTTATTTTATTGGCTAATTTTTGGTGCTTATTTGTTTAATTTTTCGTGCTTATTTGCTTGCTTATTTCATCACTTGATTGTCCCTACAAATCCGGGCTCTACTTAGAGACAACCTAATGGGTTACTGTTCCATGAATCAAAGTCGGCTATATTCTGGGAAGATTTCGTGGGTCACGAAATAAACCGAGAATTGAAGTTTTTACTGCTATATTTTATCTAGAATAGATGGGGTCAGTAATAATTCTCATCTTATTCAGCTGTCATTTCAAAATACAAAGTTCTATCAGTATATCTAATATTTATACAGGATATCTGTAAATTAGATTGGCAGACTTTGGTACCCGATAAATAACCTTATTGAAGAACTTTCAGCCCGCCTCGGTAATGTAGATGGTAGCGTGGTCTGCCTCAGGTTCATGAGGTCCCGAGTTATCAGTTATCTCGATAAAGTTTGTCTGGGGTTTTCCCTTATCCTGAAAGAAGAATGTCGTGTAATGGTTCCTGGGTCCATTTGAGCATCATTTCACCCATTTCATTCATCGTCCGCTATGACTTAACGTTGGAGGATGTATTTAAAAAACACTTTGTGATAACGTTAACTATGAGCTGGATATTAGGGTGTTCTTGCCCATATTCTTGACAGTTAATGTAAACGCTGGTGTCACGTGAGCCATGTTCTGCACGTGCACATGTTTACTGTAAACAGATAACCGATAATCAATAACCGGACACGCTATAGCTCACTATTTAACATGAGACTTCGGGGTTAGCATTTCTCTTACAAAATGATCCAAGAAAGATTGCGCTTTACCATTAATAATGATGCGGGAGGTAATTTCAACCAACCCATATGAAGATCTAACTGTATGGAAAGAAACAGTTGCAAATGTGGTAGCTGAAACTGGGAAAAAAACCCTTTTCCTTCCGTACAATAAAGGAGCACATGGATCACCTTCTCAAGCTGTACTATCTACGTAAAAGGCCCAACAATTTCTTATAGGTGCTCACTTTAATAATATAGCATATACATAATATTGCAATTTATTTCTGTCAAGCCATATCAGGTTAGCCAGATTTGTTAATAGGTGACCTTATTTCTATATATTATATTCATCGTTGCATTGGCTATTGTTGATAGATATGAAGAAGAAAGGCCAGAAACTGCTTCCAAACGAGACCGCCTGTTGGGATATACTAGGTGCCGAAGATATATGCACAAACCTTCCACTCCTAATAGTAAACGTACTATCAATACAACATGGCCTAACATATATCCATACGAACGATGTAAATTGTTTATTCAAACTTCCCTGTAGCAGAATATCGTTCTTGTCACAATTCTAGGCTGTATATGTAAAGCCTTTACTAGCCGTCGTAGAGCTATTTCATCAAAACTACCGTGACTGTTACAATATGATAAAGGATTTATTTGGCTGAGAGGATGCTGCATGTAGCAGGCTGCTGTCACGTTTGGATGTTCTAGAACATCTGGATGAAGTTTGTTGCTATGTATCCCTCGTTTCTGATATCACTGACGTAAAGTCGGGTGTGATACGACATTTTCTGGCAAAAGATTTTGTTCAGTGGGTAATTGTTCTAGCTTATTTGCATGCATATGCAACACATATGCCATTTTTAAAAATATTTTACTTATTTTGTTGTAAGATTTACTTAAAGTCTCTGTGACATTTAAAATATCTCGTACTTTCCGGCTCCCGTTCACTTAGACATTTTCATCTTCTCTCCGATCACCTCCATTCCCTCTGACTGCCCACACATATCCTTGCCCACCACACGATGCGTCTCCGTCTTTAATTGCAGATGTATACATTAAAATATATTACTTTAACACGCAGACTACCCTTTACTGGTTCCATTGTTTCAAAATAAATAAAGCGTATTCCTTTCACGTGCAGTGGTTGAGTGATTGGACCCGCAAAGTACACCATGTCATATAATTCTTTTGTATTTGTAACGGAAATATAATATAATATAGTACAGAAATTTGAAAAAACTCCTTGGGAGGGTTAACTTACCTGCTAATGTATTCTTCTTACTGCATTTGATGGTCTGCTGCTGTGCCTCTAAGTCCTATACATCGTTCTCAATTATCTTAGCCCTAATTTATATTTCTTTATTAGCTTTTATCACTTTTACACCACAGATATAATCATCCAACAATAGATACATAACTTGGGTGCAACAGGAGAATTGCAACAAACGTGTTGAATTTGTAAATTGCTGTAACTGGCCACCTGAAGGGCATGGTGTAGCGGGAGAGAACGCAAATCTTTGCTTATAAACAGAGACAAATTTACATACATACGTATTATACTATCTTATAATAAATTCCTAACGTTAGCTTTTACTTTTTAGAGTATTTAATGGCATTTGCTCTACCACCTATCATTCAAGGAAAGTAGTTCCTCGCTGACTCATTTTCATTATATAAATTATTTTAATCGAAGATTTTCATAGAAAATTGTGTATAATTGTTTTACAGGAACATCAGTCACACACATCATCTCAAATCTGTACACCTCAATATGCATCTTACAGAACTGGAGTAAGGGCTCTAAGTTTTCAGCTGGCACTATATAAATGAGGTTCTATTCATTTTTTGGCACAATACAACTGCTGTGTTTACTTCAATGACGAGCCTCTTGTTTCTAGCTGACCAACTCACGTCCTCTTTAAGACACAAACTTATATAACTCAATAGCTAAAGGCAAAATTCAAATAGAATGGAAGCCAAAGGGAATAATTTTGGGCACGTGCATTGATTATGAACACTCGAATGTCGATGTCAGTAAAATATAGATTAAAATTCGTGTCCAAATCATATTACAGAATCTAAAAGAAATTTACTGTTTTTTTGTGGGGTACCCTGTAATACAAATACAGGAAGTTATCTTTCAGTATTATGAGCTTTATTTTGTAAATCAGCAAACTTTGACAAACATATAATGAATGAGACAGATATTTATTTAACAGTACTTCATAATGGTTTACTCACATATATTTTCTACAAATACTTTGTACACTTGCTCTACATCTTAATAATTTTTACTCTTCCTTTACAGTTTCTATTAATTGGGGTAAATTAATGCAATTTTAACGCTTTTCAGGTAAGCCTCTCCCCTCTGTATCACAATTTTTATTAACAATCACAGTAATTGAGTCCCAAATATCGTACTATTGCTTGATAACGATCGTAAAGTAAGTTCGCATCATTTAAAATTCCTACATGAAACACATATTAACATATTCATACGGAATATATGTTTAAAATTATATAATCCGTTTACAAGTGTGTACATATAAAACATCTTAATCCTTAAATTGCCACATGTCTTCATATATATTTATACCTTTACAATATTTTTCATTACAAGACAGTTTTTCCTAGATTATTTCTTTTTAAATTGTAGTTTGAGGTATTTACAACTTATTCCATCCTTAGCTCTGCAGTAAGCATTAAAATATTTGATACATTTTAAAAGAGTTCATTGGTCTTGGAAAAATTATGTACAATAATGGATTTTTAAAATTGCTATGAATAATAATTGAGATTTACAATACATAAATGAATATAACAGTGCCTGAGATGTGTCTGTCAGTTTCCTGGGATTTCTGCTTTACAGTTTTAGGAAGGTTATTAAATTATTTACAACAGTTTTGAGGAAAAACTGTTCCATTTATCTATATTCCGTCCAAAACTTTGGCATCCAGATTTTGCCAGAAATACAGGTTTTGAATTACGTTTTGGGGAAAGATTCAACTATTAATATTATGGTCATTGAAGCTACATCCATCTAAAGACATGCACTGTAAGAAAGCTCAAAACAATAGCGTATTACGTGACACAAACAAATCGTTTGCCACCGCTGTAACTTTTATACATCAATAGTTATGTAAAAAACTGAAGCTGCTGACAGTGAAGTAAACGAGGTTATTAATAATAACTAAACACTAGTAACACAACTTCACTTTTTACTTATCTTATTTAAATCTTGGGACCGGTTTCAAAGCAAAACATCTGCTTCATCCTCCACCACTCAGCTTGACAGTCACCCACTAACTCATATACATCAAATTGTTTAAATCACATGTAAATGTGCTAATGATGAAGTGGCATTTATTGGGAATGTTTCATGGAAAAAAGAGAAATAAGTTCAGGCAACAGATATGAAGTGTTTAATGTCTTTAGCAGTTTGCATTCTAAATTGTATAAAATAAACACGAAGATGAACTAAGGCTTAGATATATTCGTATAAAATAAAAAGTTAATGCATGTACTTAGAACATGCAAAACATATGTAGTAATGAAAACATATAGATTTTTCGCTTAATAAAGCAACATCAAATAGCTTTTTAACATTTCATTTTGCTCTTCCATTTACTTCTGCAATTATAGCAAACATTTCAGTCTGACTCTACCTTTGCAGCGCTGGAATTGTTCCAAAACATAAACCAGATCGTGAGCGGGACAAAAAATACCAGTGAAGAGTTAGACTGGTCAGTGAAAGTCACTGTAGTTTACTATTATTGTTTATCTTCTTCATCTTTTACTTTCCTTAACAGGTGCATTCCAACAAACATTTCAAATTAGAAATTTAACCAGCATTACACATTTTGAGGCTCCCTGAGTAAAAATAAGAGAACATGCCTGTGTGTGTATTGCTTACTTACAAAAAAGTAGGTTAACTATGAAACAAGGAATTTAATCTCAGCGTCTTCCAAGGAAGCAAAGCGAGTGTTTGCAAGTTTACCCTTTAAATCGAGAATTTTTAGGAAATATAGACTTTCAAAGAGTGCCCTAAGGAATTCTATTAAAATAACATAGGTTTAAGACATTTTCATGACAAATTAAACGTAATGTTTTGAATGCTCTGGCAATAGTTTCTGAATTACTTTTCATTCTGCATTACGTTTGCATAATCCGTAAATAGTAAGATATCGACAAAATATTACTACACAAAATACTTGCATCTCGCTGGAGCACTCATTTTATGTAAAATTAATTTTTCTTAGCTAAACATTTACGAAAAATTCCTTGTTATTGACTAGAAATGTCAAGCATATAGTTTCTTTGTTTTTTAAAAACATAGAGAGTTCCTTATAATCCCCTCCCTCGGGTTGTTATGTAAACAGAACGTCACTTTAAAGCCATCAGATAGGATTAGGACTCAAAATATTTGATTAACCTCTAAGCCTACTGTATTTTCCTTTTCTTATCGTGTATACGTATCAGTTAGCTTGTAGTAAACCATTTCTTATGGTTTCATGTTTATTGTATAATACATTGATGATGTGCAATGAATCCACGATTACGTACATATTTCTGAGGGAATAAACACGTTTAATAGTTAGTGCTGTCTAATTTGTCTTGCAATTGAATCTAAGGGTACGTACAGTATGTAAAAACATTCATGGAATAGCGGCCTGTGTCACCGAACTACTACTAAACTTTATGACAGGAAATATTATGTTACTATTTGTGCTCGTCGTGTAAAATTTTTAAATCGCAATAGACCGTCATTCACCTAGATGAACTGATCCATCCACATAAAAGATATTGCCAACAAAGGGCGGCGGCGATTAAAGATGTTCGCCCCATATTTAGGAGTAAACAACTGAAACTCCGTTCGAAGGTTATCTTGTACAAGTCGTCCATTCTTTCAGTGGTTCTATACGCATGTGTGGCCTGGGCAAACGCATCCAAAACAACCATCAAATACCTTCAAACCCTGCGGAACCTCTCCCTTAGGAAAATCCTATTCGCTCCCATCCGCACCACAAACGACTCCCTCCATCGAGAAGTCCTCATCCCGCCCAAGCCCTAGGCATTGGAAAAAAGAGCCTCCTCCATTTGGGCGCGCATTCGTCGGCAAACAAACCCTTTAATCCATAACATCGGAAAAGGTGAGCCAAAACACCGCAAACATAAACGGGTGAAAATACTGTAAATAAGGACGGCTTGCTACCCATTGCGCGCCCAAAATTCCCGGCCCAAGGCCTCACAAACCGCCGGCAGGAGCCGCCACTCCAGGGCTGCCCAAGGAACTGAGCGACATGCTGCCGCACAGCAGAACAGCTGAGTGTAAATAGTGTACAAAGTGAAGTGAAGTGAAGTGTGCGTGTATGAGTGTGTGAGTGCGAGGGACGTACTACGTATTCCCATGAGTGCGAGCGAGAGTGTGTGTATGTGTGTGTGTGTGTGTGTTATATATGTAAATAAAATCACAAAAAGTATAAAATTCAAGGAAAGACTGGAGCACCTAAAAGAAAACGAACTAAAGCTGTTCTCGGTGCGCCCATAAAGGGACGCCGTATGGGCTTTATGTAAAGCCATGACGTCAAAACCAACAAAAACTGAAAACTGTAATATAATGCAAATTGTAGAGCCTGTAAACCGGGTCCATTGTACCGAAACCAGGTATATCAAACAAAAATAAAAAGCCTAAGCCTAAGCCGAGATCGCCAATTCCCGTTCCTACCGCAGTAGCCCCCTCGGGGGATATTAGAAATGGTGTTGATATTTGGGACCCAGCTCTTCAAGGTCAGTTAACGAGAGGTCATCTGATGGCGGGAAAGATACATTGCAAATGCAAAATTTGATTGAATTGTCACATAGAATGGCTAAAAGCGGTAGTCTTATGTACTAGAAAGCGCACAAAGATAGCAATAATTGCATGAGTTACATATTTGGTTAGGTGAAAAGGCGAGGTAGATAAAATGGATTTAGAATCACAATTAGAAACTCTGTCTGCGGCAGTGCAACTGCTGCATAAAAGTGTGAGCTGCAGTACTTGCCCGGAGATTATGACTAATCCAACAAGAACATCATGTGGCCATTTATTGTCATTTGTGCATAATGATGGTGATAAATACAAAACGATTGTCTCATTGACCTTATTGCAACAGCAAGATCAATAGACGTAGTGTTAAATAAGATGTGAAAGCCAAAGGAATGGTGGAGAGAGTATTAAATCTGATAAACAGCATTGGCAAGGATCCTGGAAAGGATATTGTAGCATATGCCAAGGTGTCAAAGTCCACACAAGAAGCATTGCTAACTTCTCCAAACGTTCAGCGAGTTCTCAGACAGTCAAAGCTTCAACATAAAACATTGTGGCAAAAGCCAGATTGCAAGAAGAAATTTGATAAACAGGTGTCCAAAAACCAGGAACAAGAAAAATATCCAGAAGGTATTCACACAGGCTAAGAAACACCTGCAATTTCAAGTGAAAGCGAAGTGCAGAAGAACAGGAACAAGTATCTCAAGAAATTATTTCCATGATTCAGGTGCCATCCTTAAGTCCGCCCACAACTCACGAAAACGTATGTGACAGTACTCGTAGAAATAGTGGAGTCCTTGAAAAGAAAAAGTTGAAGAGTGGCTGAATCAAGCATGTGATACAGTGACATCTAATGTCAGATCCATAGAAACAGAAGTAAGAAATAATTCAGTGCATATGACTGTCGTAGCTGGTGTCCATCAAGCAGAACCTGAAGATTTGAATGCTGCTTCACAGCAAAGAGTCATATATTATAAGATATCTAAAAGAAGTACTCTGGTTTTTACAGATGCCAACATAATAACAGTTGATAACCAGATGATGAAAATAAAAACAAGAGAAATTTGGAAAGCGGAAGTGAAAATGAAATAGAAACAATGGAAAATACTAAAAGTGTTCCGTATGTCTTCATAGGCAGTCAGAAGACGCCTACAAAACTTGCAAGAAGGAGTTCAAGATCTAAGAATAATGAGAATAAATCTTTACCTTCAAGTAGAAAAGTAGAGATCCTGCAGAAAAAAACTAAAATAATGTCAGAAGTAGCACCTCCAGAAACATACAGTGAACCACAATCACTCAATGTTGATGTAAATGACACATTTGACAAGATTGCAATGACATCGAAAAAATAGTACCCTATGCAGCTGAAGAAGAACAGAGTGATAGCGATGACACTGTTTATCTTTACAGAACACCCCTCGAAGGGACTTCGAAACAACCAAGTGACACAGACGTTCACTTATGTTCACTAGACGGCCATGGCAGCATGCCTGGAAATAAAAGCAACAGCAAGGCTAAATGTCGGAAAAGAAGTACATCTAAGTGTGCTGAAACGTCTAAGCCATCTGCAAAAACAAAAACTGAATCATAAAACATAAAGCAAATAATTGAGGGGCCTAAAGGAAACTTAACAGCCCCAGTAAGTCCATCTAAAAATGAGGCTACAGATGATGCAATGAAAAACAATCCATCTTTCAAACGTTTAATTTTGGATGAAACTGCGAAACAGAAAGTTCATATGCTAGAGAAAGAAAATCTCAGTGATATTATACAACCTGCTACACCAGTTAATATTTCAAAATTTAACTCTACCCTTGGCACCAAATCACCAGGATGGTCTCGTATTTCAAAATCTAAGAAAAAATTTGATAAACTGAAGACACAATGTGTAGCACTCAATATAACTGGTGGGACAGGTACCAAGCGAAAGAAAATTACAGATAACTTCACAAGGATGTCTTCTGATACACTGGTCATAGCACCTATTGAAAATACTCAAGGTAAACTTGATACTCCCGTTTCAACAATTAAGATGTTACTGATCACACTCCTTTAAGTGAGAAACTGATTTCTGTTGAAGTAATAGGTGGACAACCACCGAAAGCACTTGGAGAAAGTAATTTTCTCAAACCAGAAGTTTCAGTGACGGAACAAAACAGCTCCAGCCCAGCCTTCAGTAATGTAAGTACTTGGATAGCCCTGCTACACGTAAAAGAAGAATACACTTGGAATCTATAATTGACTTCCTTAAGGAAAATGATCCTGGCAAGGTGTTCAGAAACTACCACCTTCAATGATCCTGAAGGTCCTGATATGACGACACATAATAAAAATGAAGCAGAACTGGAAGAACATACTGAGAATTTTCAAAAGAGGAATGCAGGCAACACAGCCTGAAAAAGAAATTGTTGCAGATTATCAACATTCACTAGAAAATGCAGTTTCTGATAAGGATGAGGCCAAAAAAATTCTTTGACACCAACTTCTGAAGTTACGAAAGTTGATAGATTGAGCCATAATGTTGAAACTAGGTGCAAGAAGACCGAAACTAAGCTTCAAAATGTAAAAATTTGGACAGTTGTATTTCCAAGAATGCTGAAGAGCTTACAGTAAAGAATAGGAAGAGTGTTACGTTTTTCAAAAGGGTAAGGTTTATCTATTGGAAAAGATGTTACCCATTTATGTTACTCGGAAAATTACAGGAGCAGAACTTTCAAAAAGAAAAAGCTATGACAGCAGTCAAATCAGCAGTTGATGCCTCTGTAAGGCAAGTCCCTCACAAATTGACGCCTTTGACAGGTACGTGCGATAATATCACGAATTAATGATTCTGTACAGGCAAGTCCCTCACAACTTGATGCCTCTATACAGGCAAGTCCCTCAAAAATTGATGCCTGTGTTCAGGTAAGTCCCATAATATCACGAATTAATGACTCTGTACAGGAAAACCCCTTACTAATTGATACCTCTGTAAAGGTAAGTCGCATTATATATCGAACTAATGATTCTGTACAGGACAAATCCTCATAAATTGACGCCTATGTACAGGTAAGTCCCATAATATCAGGAATTAATGATTCTGTAAAGGAAAAACCCTCACAAATTGATGCCTCTGTACAGGTAAGTTCCATAATATCACGAAATAATGATTCTGTACAGGAAAAACCCTCACAGAATTGATGCCTATGTACAGGTAAGTCCCATAATATATCGACTTAATTACTCTGTACAATTAAGTTCCATAATATCACGAATTAATGACTCTGTAGAAGAAAAACCCTCAGAAATTGATACCTCAGTACAGGTAAGTCTCATAATATCACGAATAATTGATTCTGTACCGGCAAATACCTCACAAATTGATGAATCTGTACAGCAAAGTCCCATAATATCCTGAATTAATGACTCTGTACAGGAAAAACCCTCACAAAATGACGCCTTTGACAGGTATGTGCGATGACATCACGAATTAATGATCATGTACAGGAAAACCGTCACAAATTGACGCCTTTGACAGGTACCTGTTATAATTTCACGAATTAAAAATTCTGTACAGTAAATTCCCTCACAAATTGATGCCATTGAGAGATATGTGCGATAATACCACGAATTAATGACTGTACAGGCCAATTCCTCACAAATTGTTACCATAGACAGATACGTGTGTTAAAATCACGATTTAATGATTTTGTACAGGAAAGTCCATCACAAATTGATGCCATTGAGAGGTAAGTGCGATAATATCAAATTATTGATTCTGTACAGGCAAATACCTCACAAATTGATGAATCTGTACAGCTAAGTCCCATAATAACCTGAATTAATGACTCTGTACAGGAAAAACCCTCACAAAATGACGCCTTTGACAGGTATGTGCGATGACATCACGAATTAATGATCATGTACAGGAAAACTGTCACAAATTGACGCCTTTGACAGGTACCTGTTATAATTTCACGAATTAAAAATTCTGTACAGTCAAATCCCTCACAAATTGATGCCATTGACAGATACGTGCGATAATACCACGAATTAATGACTGTACAGGCAAATTCCTCACAAATTGTTACCATAGACAGATACGTGTGATAATATCACGATTTAATGATTTTGTACATGAAAATCCCTCACAAATTGATGCCATTGAGAGGTAAGTGCGATAATATCACGAATTATTGATTCTGTACAGGCAAAACCCTCATAAATTGATACCATGGAAAGATACGTGCCATAATATCTCGAATTAATGACTCAGTACAGGCAAATTCCTCACAAATTGTTACCATTGACAGATACATGCGATAATATGACGATTTAATGATTTTGTAGAGGAAAAATGCTCAAAGGTTGATGCCTTTGACAGATACCTGCGATAATATCACAATTTTTGATTCTGTAAAGGCAAAACCCTCACAAATAGATACCATTGACAGATACGTGCGATAATATCACGAATTAATGATTTGGTACTGGCAAATCCCTCACAAATTGATGCCTTTGATAGGTAAGTGCGATAATATCACGAATTATTGATTCTGTACAGGCAAATTCCTCACAAATTGTTACCATTGACAGATACGTGCGATAATATCACGATTTAATGATTTTGTACAGGAAAATCCCTCACAAATTGATTCCTTTGACAGATACGTGCGGTGATATCACGAAATATTGATTCTCTACAGAAAAACTCCTCACATATTGATGCCACTGACTGATACGTGCGATAATATATCGAATTAATATTCCTGTACATACAAAACTTTCACAAATTGATGTCTCTATACAGCTAATTCGCATAATATCATGAATTAATGATTCCTGTACAGGTAATTCGCATAATAACACGAATTAATGATTCTGAGCAGGAAAAAACCTCACAAATTGATGCCTCTGTACATGTAAGTCCCATAATATATCGAATTAATGACACTGTACAATTAAGTTCCATAATATCACGAATTAATGACCCTGTTGAAGAAAAACCCTAAAAAATTTATGTTTCAGTACGGGTAAGTCCCATATTACCACGAATTAGTGACTCTGTACAGGAAAACCCCTCACTAAATGATGCCTCTACCGGTAAGTCCCATATTATCACGAATTAGTGACTCTGAAAAACCCTCACTAATTGATGCCTCTGACGGTAATATCACAAATTAATGACTCTGTACAGGAAAATCCCTCACAAATTGATGTCTCACATAGGTAAGTCCAATAATATCACGAATTAATGATTCTGTACAGGCAAATCCCTCACAAATCGATGCCTCTATACAGGTAAGTCCCATAATATCACGAATTAATGAATCTGTACAGTAAAAACCTTCACAAATTGAGACTTTGACAGGTATGTGCGATAATAACACGAATTAATGATTCTGTACAGGAAAAACCCTCACAAATTGATTTCTCTCTAGAGGTAAGTCCCATAATATCACGAATTAATGATTCTGTAGAGGAGAAACCCTCACAAATTGATACCTTTGTACACGTAAATCCCATAATATCACGAATTAATGATTATGAACAGGAAAAACCCTCACAAAATGACGCCTTTTACATGTAAGTGCGCTGACATCACGAATTAATGATCATGTACAGGAAAACCCTCACAAATTGATGCCTTTGAGAGATACGTGTTAAAATGTTACGAATTAATAAATCTGTACAGGTAAATCCCTCAACAAATTGATGTCATTGTCAGAAACGTACCATAATATCACGAATTAATGATTCGGTACACGAAAATCCCTTACAAAGTTGGTGCATTTGAGAGGTTAGTGCGATAATATCACGAATTAATGATTCTGTACAAGCAAATCCCTCAAAAATTGATGCCTTTGAGAGGTACGTGCGACAATAACATGAATTAATCATTCTGTACAGGAAAATCCTTCACAAATTTATGCCTCTATCCACGCAAATCCCTCACAAATTGTAGCCTTTGTACAGGTAAGTCCCATAATATCACGAATTAATGACTCTGTACAGGAAAAACCCTCACAAATTGATGCCTGGGTACAGGTAATTCGCATAATATCACGAATTAGTGATTCTGTACAGGAAAATCCTCACAAATTGATGCCTCTGTACAGGTAAGTGCGATAATAACTCGAATTAATGATTCTGTGCAGGAAAATCCCTCGCAAAATGATGCCTTTGACAGGTAAGTGCGATAATATCACGAATTATTGATTCTGTACAGGAAAAACGCTCACTAATTGATGTGTCTGACGGTAATATCACAAATTAATGACTCTGTACAGGAAAATCCCTCACAAATTGATGCCTCACTTAGGTAAGTCCAATAATATCACGAATTAATGATTCTGTACAGGCAAATCCCTCACAAATTGATGCCTCTATACAGGTAAGTCCCATAATATCACGAATTAATGAATCTGTACAGTAAAAACCGTCACAAATAGACGCCTTTGACAGGTACCTGTTATAATTTCACGAATTAAAAATTCTGTACAGTAAATTCCCTCACAAATTGATGCCATTGAGAGATACGTGCGATAATACCACGAATTAATGACTGTACAGGCAAATTCCTCACAAATTGTTACCATAGACAGATACGTGTGATAATATCACGATTTAATGATTTTGTACAGGAAAATCCCTCACAAATTGATGCCATTGAGAGGTAAGTGCGATAATATCACGAATTATTGATTCTGTACAGGCAAAACCCTCATAAATTGATACCATTGAAAGATACGTGCCATAATATCTCGAATTAATGACTCAGTACAGGCAAATTCCTCACAAATTGTTACCATTGACAGATACGTGCGATAATATGACGATTTAATGATTTTGTAGAGGAAAAACGCTCAAAGGTTGATGCCTTTGACAGATACCTGCGATAATATCACCAATTATTGATTCTGTAAAGGCAAAACCCTCACAAATAGATACCATTGACAGATACGTGCGATAATATCACGAATTAAGGATTTTGTACAGGAAAATCCCTCACAAATTGATGCCTTTGACAGGTAAGTGCAATAATATCACGAATTGGTGATTCTGTACAGGAAAATCCCTCGACGTTGATGCCTTTGTACAGGAAAGTGTGATAATATCACGAATTAATGATTTTTGACTGGCAAATCCCTCACAAATTGATGCCTTTGATAGGTAGGTGCGATAATATCACGAATTATTGATTCTGTACAGGCAAATTCCTCACAAATTGTTACCATTGACAGATACGTGCGATAAAATCACGATTTAATGATTTTGTACAGGAAAATGCCTCACAAATTGATTCCTTTGACAGATACGTGCGGTGATATCACGAAATATTGATTCTCTACAGGAAAACTCCTCACATATTGATGCCATTGACAGATACGTGCGATAATATATCGAATTAATGCTCCTGTACATACAAAACTTTCACAAATTGATGTCTCTATACAGCTAATTCGCATAATATCATGAATTAATGATTCCTGTACAGGTAATTCGCATAATAACACGAATTAATGATTCTCAGCAGGAAAAAACCTCACAAATTGATGCCTCTGTACTTGTAAGTCCCATAATATATCGAATTAATGACACTGTACAATTAAGTTCCATAATATCACGAATTAATGACCCTGTTGAAGAAAAACCCCAAAAAAAATTTATGCTTCAGTTCAGGTAAGTCCCATATTGCCACGAATTAGTGACTGTGTACAGGAAAGCCCCTCACTAAATGATGCCTCTACCGGTAAGTCCCATATTATCACGAATTAGTGACTCTGTACAGGAAAAACGCTCACTAATTGATGTGTCTGACGGTAATATCGCAAATTAATGACTCTGTACAGGAAAATCCCTCACAAATTGATGCCTCACTTAGGTAGGTCCAATAATATCACGAATTAATGATTCTGTACAGGCAAATCCCTCACAAATTGAAGCCTCTATACAGGTAAGTCCCATAATATCACGAATTAATGAATCTGTACAGTAAAAACCGTCACAAATTGACGCCTTTGAGAGGTACCTGTTATAATTTCACGAATTAAAAATTCTGTACAGTAAATTCCCTCACAAATTGATGCCATTGAGAGATACGTGCGATAATACCACGAACTAATGACTGTACAGGCAAATTCCTCACAAATTGTTACCATAGACAGATACGTGTGATAAAATCACGATTTAATGATTTTGTACAGGAAAGTCCATCACAAATTGATGCCATTGAGAGGTAAGTGCGATAATATCAAATTATTGATTCTGTACAGGCAAATACCTCACAAATTGATGAATCTGTACAGCTAAGTCCCATAATAACCTGAATTAATGACTCTGTACAGGAAAAACCCTCACAAAATGACGCCTTTGACAGGTATGTGCGATGACATCACGAATTAATGATCATGTACAGGAAAACTGTCACAAATTGACGCCTTTGACAGCTACCTGTTATAATTTCACGAATTAAAAATTCTGTACAGTCAAATCCCTCACAAATTGATGCCATTGACAGATACGTGCGATAATACCACGAATTAATGACTGTACAGGCAAATTCCACACAAATTGTTACCATAGACAGATACGTGTGATAAAATCACGATTTAATGATTTTGTACATGAAAATCCCTCACAAATTGATGCCATTGACAGATACGTGCGATAATACCACGAATTAATGACTGTACAGGCAAATTCCTCACAAATTGTTACCATAGACAGATACGTGTGATAATATCACGATTTAATGATTTTGTACAGGAAAATCCCTCACAAATTGATGCCATTGAGAGGTAAGTGCGATAATATCACGAATTATTGATTCTGTACAGGCAAAACCCTCATAAATTGATACCATTGAAAGATACGTGCCATAATATCTCGAATTAATGACTCAGTACAGGCAAATTCCTCACAAATTGTTACCATTGACAGATACGTGTGATAAAATCACGATTTAATGATTTTGTACAGGAAAGTCCATCACAAATTGATGCCATTGAGAGGTAAGTGCGATAATATCAAATTATTGATTCTGTACAGGCAAATACCTCACAAATTGATGAATCTGTACAGCTAAGTCCCATAATAACCTGAATTAATGACTCTGTACAGGAAAAACCCTCACAAAATGACGCCTTTGACAGGTATGTGCGATGACATCACGAATTAATGATCATGTACAGGAAAACTGTCACAAATTGACGCCTTTGACAGGTACCTGTTATAATTTCACGAATTAAAAATTCTGTACAGTCAAATCCCTCACAAATTGATGCCATTGACAGATACGTGCGATAATACCACGAATTAATGACTGTACAGGCAAATTCCACACAAATTGTTACCATAGACAGATACGTGTGATAATATCACGATTTAATGATTTTGTACATGAAAATCCCTCACAAATTGATGCCATTGACAGATACGTGCGATAACACCACGAATTAATGACTGTACAGGCAAATTCCTCACAAATTGTTACCATAGACAGATACGTGTGATAATATCACGATTTAATGATTTTGTACAGGAAAATCCCTCACACATTGATGCCATTGAGAGGTAAGTGCGATAAAATCACGAATTATTGATTCTGTACAGGCAAAACCCTCATAAATTGATACCATTGAAAGATACGTGCCATAATATCTCGAATTAATGACTCAGTACAGGCAAATTCCTCACAAAATGTTACCATTGACAGATACGTGCGATAATATGACGATTTAATGCTTTTGTAGAGGAAAAACGCTCAAAGGTTGATGCCTTTGACAGATACCTGCGATAATATCACAAATTATTGATTCTGTAAAGGCAAAACCCTCACAAATAGATACCATTGACAGATACGTGCGATAATATCACGAATTAAGGATTTTGTACAGGAAAATCCCTCACAAATTGATGCCTTTGAGAGGTAAGTGCGATAATATCACGAATTGGTGATTCTGTACAGGAAAATCCCTCAACGTTGATGCCTTTGTACAGGAAAGTGTGATAATATCACGATTTAATGATTTTGTACAGGAAAATCCCTCACAAATTGATGCCTTTGATAGGTAAGTGCGATAATATCACGAATTATTGATTCTGTACAGGCAAATTCCTCACAAATTCTTACCATTGACAGATACGTGCGATAAAATCACGATTTAATGATTTTGTACAGGAAAATCCCTCACAAATTGATTCCTTTGACAGATACGTTCGGTGATATCACGAAATATTGATTCTCTACAGGAAAACTCCTCACATATTGATGCCATTGACAGATACGTGCGATAATATATCAAATTAATGCTCCTGTACATACAAAACATTCACAAATTGATGTCTCTATACAGCTAATTCGCATAATATCATGAATTAATGATTCCTGTACAGGTAATTCGCATAATAACACGAATTAATGATTCTGAGCAGGAAAAAACCTCACAAATTGATGCCTCTGTACATGTAAGTCCCATAATATATCGAATTAATGACACTGTACAATTAAGTTCCATAATATCACGAATTAATGACCCTGTTGAAGAAAAACCCCCAAAAAATTTATGCTTCAGTACAGGTAAGTCCCATATTGCCACGAATTAGTGACTGTGTACAGGAAAGCCCCTCACTAAATGATGCCTCTACCGGTAAGTCCAATATTATCACGAATTAGTGACTCTGTACAGGAAAAACGCTCACTAATTGATGTGTCTGACGGTAATATCACAAATTAATGACTCTGTACAGGAAAATCCCTCACAAATTGATGCCTCACTTAGGTAAGTCCAATAATATCACGAATTAATGATTCTGTACAGGCAAATCCCTCACAAATTGATGCCTCTATACAGGTAAGTCCCATAATATCACGAATTAATGAATCTGTACAGTAAAAACCGTCACAAATAGACGCCTTTGACAGGTACCTGTTATAATTTCACGAATTAAAAATTCTGTACAGTAAATTCCCTCACAAATTGATGCCATTGAGAGATACGTGCGATAATACCACGAATTAATGACTGTACAGGCAAATTCCTCACAAATTGTTACCATAGACAGATACGTGTGATAAAATCACGATTTAATGATTTTGTACAGGAAAGTCCATCACAAATTGATGCCATTGAGAGGTAAGTGCGATAGTATCAAATTATTGATTCTGTACAGGCAAATACCTCACAAATTGATGAATCTGCACAGCTAAGTCCCATAATAACCTGAATTAATGACTCTTTACAGAAAAACCCTCACAAAAAGACGCCTTTGACAGGTATGTGCGATGACATCACGAATTAATGATCACGTACAGGAAAACTGTCACAAATTGACGCCTTTGAAAGGTACCTGTTATAATTTCACGAATTAAAGATTCTGTACAGTCAAATCCCTCACAAATTGATGCCATTGACAGATACGTGCGATAATACCACGAATTAATGACTGTACAGGCAAATTCCTCACAAATTGTTACCATAGACAGATACGTGTGATAATATCACGACTTAATGATTTTGTACATGAAAATCCCTCACAAATTGATGCCATTGAGAGGTAAGTGCGATAATATCACGAATTATTGATTCTGTACAGGCAAAACCCTCATAAATTGATACCATTGAAAGATACGTGCCATAATATCTCGAATTAATGACTCAGTACAGGCAAATTCCTCACAAATTGTTACCATTGACAGATACGTGCGATAATATGACGATTTAATGATTTTGTAGAGGAAAAACGCTCAAAGGTTGATGCCTTTGACAGATACCTGCGATAATATCACAAAATATTGATTCTGTAAAGGCAAAACCCTCACAAATAGATACCATTGACAGATACGTGCGATAATATCACGAATTAAGGATTTTGTACAGGAAAATCCCTCACAAATTGATGCCTTTGATAGGTAAGTGCGATAATATCACGAATTGGTGAATCTGTACAGGAAAATCCCTCAAAGTTGACGCCTTTGTACAGGAAAGTGTGATAATATCACGAATTAATGATTTGGTACTGGCAAATCCCTCACAAATTGATGCCTTTGATAGGTAAGTGCAATAATATCACGAATTATTGATTCTGTACAGGCAAATTCCTCACAAATTGTTACCATTGACAGATACGTGCGATAATATCAGGATTTAATGATTTTGTACAGGAAAATCCCTCACAAATTGATTCCTTTGACAGATACGTGCGGTGATATCACGAAATATTGATTCTCTACAGGAAAACTCCTCACATATTGATGCCATTGACAGATACGTGCGATAATATATCGAATTAATACTCCTGTACATACAAAACTTTCACAAATTGATGTCTCTATACAGCTTATTCGCATAATATCATGAATTAATGATTCCTGTACAGGTAATTCGCATAATAACACGAATTAATGATTCTGAGCAGGAAAAAACCTCACAAATTGATGCCTCTGTACATGTAAGTCCCATAATATATCGAATTAATGACACTGTACAATTAAGTTCCATAATATCACGAATTAATGACCCTGTTGAAGAAAAACCCTAAAAAATTTATGCTTCAGTACGGGTAAGTCCCATATTACCACGAATTAGTGACTCTGTACAGGAAAACCCCTCACTAAATGATGCCTCTACCGGTAAGTCCCATATTATCACGAATTAGTGACTCTGTACAGGAAAAACCCTCACTAATTGATGCCTCTGACGGTAATATCACAAATTAATGACTCTGTACAGGAAAATCCCTCACAAATTGATGTCTCACTTAGGTAAGTCCAATAATATCACGAATTAATGATTCTGTACAGGCAAATCCCTCACAAATCGATGCCTCTATACATGTAAGTCCCATAATATCACGAATTAATGAATCTGTACAGTAAAAACCTTCACAAATTGAGACTTTGACAGGTATGTGCGATAATAACACGAATTAATGATTCTGTACAGGAAAAACCCTCACAAATTGATTTCTCTCTAGAGGTAAGTCCCATAATATCACGAATTAATAATTCTGTAGAGGAGAAACCCTCACAAATTGATACCTTTGTACACGTAAATCCCATAATATCACGAATTAATGATTCTGAACAGGAAAAACCCTCACAAAATGACGCCTTTTACATGTAAGTGCGCTGACATCACGAATTAATGATCATGTACAGGAAAACCCTCACAAATTGATGCCTTTGAGAGATACGTGTTAAAATGTTACGAATTAATAAATCTGTACAGGTAAATCCCTCAACAAATTGATGCCATTGTCAGAAACGTACCATAATATCACGAATTAATGATTCGGTACACGAAAATCCCTTACAAAGTTGGTGCATTTGAGAGGTTAGTGCGATAATGTCACGAATTAATGATTCTGTACAAGCAAATCCCTCAAAAATTGATGCCTTTGAGAGGTACGTGCGACAATAACATGAATTAATCATTCTGTACAGGAAAATCCTTCACAAATTTATGCCTCTATCCACGCAAATCCCTCACAAACTGTAGCCTTTGTACAGGTAAGTCCCATAATATCACGAATTAATGACTCTGTACAGGAAAAACCCTCACAAATTGATGCCTGGGTACAGGTAATTCGCATAATATCACGAATTAGTGATTCTGTACAGGAAAATCCTCACAAATTGATGCCTCAATAAGGTATGTACCACAATATCACCAATTCATAATTCTTTACAGGCAAATCCCTCACAAATTGATGCCTCTGTACAGGTAAGTGCGATAATATCTCGAATTAATGATTCTGTGCAGGAAAATCCCTCGCAAAATGATGCCTTTGACAGGTAAGTGCGATAATATCACGAATTATTGATTCTGTACAGGCAAATACCTCACAAATTGATGAATCTGTACAGCTAAGTCCCATTATAACCTGAATTAATGACTCTGTACAGGAAAAACCCTCACAAAATGACGCCTTTGAGAGGTATGTGCGATGACATCACGAATTAATAATCATGTACAGGAAAACTGTCACAAATTGACGCCTTTGACAAGTACCTGTTATAATTTCACGAATTTAAAATTCTGTACAGTCAAATCCCTCACAAATTGATGCCATTGACAGATACGTGCGATAATACCACGAATAAATGACTGTACAGGCAAATTCATCACAAATTGTTACCATAGACAGATACGTGTGATAATATCACGATTTAATGATTTTGTACAGGAAAATCCCTCACAAAATGATGCCATTGAGAGGTAAGTGCGATAATATCACGAATTATTGATTCTGTACAGGCAAAACCCTCATAAATTGATACCATTGAAAGATACGTGCCATAATATCTCGAATTAATGACTCAGTACAGGCAAATTCCTCACAAATTGTTACCATTGACAGATACGTGCGATAATATGACGATTTAATGATTTTGTAGAGGAAAAACGCTCAAAGGTTGATGCCTTTGACAGATACCTGCGATAATATCACAAATTATTGATTCTGTAAAGGCAAAACCCTCACAAATAGATACCATTGACACATACGTGCGATAATATCACGAATTAAGGATTTTGTACAGGAAAATCCCTCACAAATTGATGCCTTTGACAGGTAAGTGCAATAATATCACGAATTGGTGATTCTGTACAGGAAAATCTCTCAACGTTGATGCCTTTGTACAGGAAAGTGTGATAATATCACGAATTAATGATTTTTGACTGGCAAATCCCTCACAAATTGATGCCTTTGATAGGTAAGTGCGATAATATCACGAATTATTGATTCTGTACAGGCAAATTCCTCACAAATTGTTACCATTGACAGATACGTGCGATAAAATCACGATTTAATGATTTTGTACAGGAAAATCCCTCACAAATTGATTCCTTTGACAGATACGGGCGGTGATATCACGAAATATTGATTCCCTACAGGAAAACTCCTCACATATTGATGCCATTGACAGATACGTGCGATAATATATCGAATTAGTGCTCCTGTACATACAAAACTTTCACAAATTGATGTCTCTATACAGCTAATTCGCATAATATCATGAATTAATGATTCCTGTACAGGTAATTCGCATAATAACACGAATTAATGATTCTGAGCAGGAAAAAACCTCACAAATTGATGCCTCTGTACTTGTAAGTGCCATAATATATCGAATTAATGACACTGTACAATTAAGTTCCATAATATCACGAATTAATGACCCTGTTGAAGAAAAACCCCAAAAAAATTTATGCTTCAGTTCAGGTAAGTCCCATATTGCCACGAATTAGTGACTGTGTACAGGAAAGCCCCTCACTAAATGATGCCTCTACCGGTAAGTCCCATATTATCACGAATTAGTGACTCTGTACAGGAAAAACGCTCACTAATTGATGTGTCTGACGGTAATATCACAAATTAATGACTCTGTACAGGAAAATCCCTCACAAATTGATGCCTCACTTAGGTAAGTCCAATAATATCACGAATTAATGATTCTGTACAGGCAAATCCCTCACAAATTGAAGCCTCTATACAGGTAAGTCCCATAATATCACGAATTAATGAATCTGTACAGTAAAAACCGTCACAAATTGACGCCTTTGACAGGTACCTGTTGTAATTTCACGAATTAAAAATTCTGTACAGTAAATTCCCTCACAAATTGATGCCATTGAGAGATACGTGCGATAATACCACGAATTAATGACTGTACAGGCAAATTCCTCACAAATTGTTACCATAGACAGATACGTGTGATAAAATCACGATTTAATGATTTTGTACAGGAAAGTCCATCACAAATTGATGCCATTGAGAGGTAAGTGCGATAATATCAAATTATTGATTCTGTACAGGCAAATACCTCACAAATTGATGAATCTGTACAGCTAAGTCCCATAATAACCTGAATTAATGACTCTGTACAGGAAAAACCCTCACAAAATGACGCCTTTGACAGGTATGTGCGATGACATCACGAATTAATGATCATGTACAGGAAAACTGTCACAAATTGACGCCTTTGACAGCTACCTGTTATAATTTCACGAATTAAAAATTCTGTACAGTCAAATCCCTCACAAATTGATGCCATTGACAGATACGTGCGATAATACCACGAATTAATGACTGTACAGGCAAATTCCACACAAATTGTTACCATAGACTGATACGTGTGATAATATCACGATTTAATGATTTTGTACATGAAAATCCCTCACAAATTGATGCCATTCACAGACACGTGCGATAACACCACGAATTAATGACTGTACAGGCAAATTCCTCACAAATTGTTACCATAGACAGATACGTGTGATAATATCACGATTTAATGATTTTGTACAGGAAAATCCCTCACAAATTGATGCCATTGAGAGGTAATTGCGATAATATCACGAATTATTGATTCTGTACAGGCAAAACCCTCATAAATTGATACCATTGAAAGATACGTGCCATAATATCTCGAATTAATGACTCAGTACAGGCAAATTCCTCACAAATTGTTACCATTGACAGATACGTGTGATAAAATCACGATTTAATGATTTTGTACAGGAAAGTCCATCACAAATTGATGCCATTGAGAGGTATGTGCGATAATATCAAATTATTGATTCTGTACAGGCAAATACCTCACAAATTGATGAATCTGTACAGCTAAGTCCAATAATAACCTGAATTAATGACTCTGTACAGGAAAAACCCTCACAAAATGACGCCTTTGACAGGTATGTGCGATGACATCACGAATTAATGATCATGTACAGGAAAACTGTCACAAATTGACGCCTTTGACAGGTACCTGTTATAATTTCACGAATTAAAAATTCTGTACAGTCAAATCCCTCACAAATTGATGCCATTGACAGATACGTGCGATAATACCACGAATTAATGACTGCACAGGCAAATTCCACACAAATTGTTACCATAGACAGATACGTGTGATAATATCACGATTTAATGATTTTGTACATGAAAATCCCTCACAAATTGATGCCATTGAGAGGTAAGTGCGATAATATCAAATTATTGATTCTGTACAGGCAAATACCTCACAAATTGTTACCATAGACAGATACGTGTGATAATATCACGATTTAATGATTTTGTACAGGAAAATCCCTCACAAATTGATGCCATTGAGAGGTAAGTGCGATAATATCACGAATTATTGATTCTGTACAGGCAAAACCCTCATAAATTGATACCATTGAAAGATACGTGCCATAATATCTCGAATTAATGACTCAGTACAGGCAAATTCCTCACAAATTGTTACCATTGACAGATACGTGCGATAATATGACGATTTAATGATTTTGTAGAGGAAAAACGCTCAAAGGTTGATGCCTTTGACAGATACCTGCGATAATATCACAAATTATTGATTCTGTAAAGGCAAAACCCTCACAAATAGATACCATTGACAGATACGTGCGATAATATCACGAATTAAGGATTTTGTACAGGAAAATCCCTCACAAATTGATGCCTTTGATAGGTAAGTGCGATAATATCACGAATTGGTGATTCTGTACAAGAAAATCCCTCAACGTTGATGCCTTTGTACAGGAAAGTGTGATAATATCACGATTTAATGATTTTGTACAGGAAAATCCCTCACAAATTGATGCCTT
This sequence comes from Mantis religiosa, assembly GCA_030765055.1. NCBI lineage: Eukaryota > Metazoa > Arthropoda > Insecta > Mantodea > Mantidae > Mantis > Mantis religiosa. Next base: position 294,337,404 of record CM060950.1, on the reverse strand, counting down.
TGATAGGTAAGTGCGATAATATCACGAATTATTGATTCTGTACAGGCAAATTCCTCACAAATTCTTACCATTGACAGATACGTGCGATAAAATCACGATTTAATGATTTTGTACAGGAAAATCCCTCCCAAATTGATTCCTTTGACAGATACGTTCGGTGATATCACGAAATATTGATTCTCTACAGGAAAACTCCTCACATATTGATGCCATTGACAGATACGTGCGATAATATATCGAATTAATGCTCCTGTACATACAAAACTTTCACAAATTGATGTCTCTATACAGCTAATTCGCATAATATCATGAATTAATGATTCCTGTACAGGCAATTCGCATAATAACACGAATTAATGATTCTGAGCAGGAAAAAACCTCACAAATTGATGCCTCTGTACATGTAAGTCCCATAATATATCGAATTAATGACACTGTACAATTAAGTTCCATAATATCACGAATTAATGACCCTGTTGAAGAAAAACCCCCAAAAAATTTATGCTTCAGTACAGGTAAGTCCCATATTGCCACGAATTAGTGACTGTGTACAGGAAAGCCCCTCACTAAATGATGCCTCTACCGGTAAGTCCAATATTATCACGAATTAGTGACTCTGTACAGGAAAAACGCTCACTAATTGATGTGTCTGACGGTAATATCACAAATTAATGACTCTGTACAGGAAAATCCCTCACAAATTGATGCCTCACTTAGGTAAGTCCAATAATATCACGAATTAATGATTCTGTACAGGCAAATCCCTCACAAATTGATGCCTCTATACAGGTGAGTCCCATAATATCACGAATTAATGAATCTGTACAGTAAAAACCGTCACAAATAGACGCCTTTGACAGGTACCTGTTATAATTTCACGAATTAAAAATTCTGTACAGTAAATTCCCTCACAAATTGATGCCATTGAGAGATACGTGGGATAATACCACGAATTAATGACTGTACAGCCAAATTCCTCACAAATTGTTACCATAGACAGATACGTGTGATAAAATCACGATTTAATGATTTTGTACAGGAAAGTCCATCACAAATTGATGCCATTGAGAGGTAAGTGCAATAATATCAAATTATTGATTCTGTACAGGCAAATACCTAACAAATTGATGAATCTGTACAGCTAAGTCCCATAATAACCTGAATTAATGACTCTGTACAGGAAAAACCCTCACAAAATGACGCCTTTGACAGGTATGTGCGATGACATCACGAATTAATGATCATGTACAGAAAAACTGTCACAAATTGACGCCTTTGACAGGTACCTGTTATAATTTCACGAATTAAAAATTCTGTACAGTCACATCCCTCACAAATTGATGCCATTGACAGATACGTGCGATAATACCACGAATTAATGACTGTACAGGCAAATTCCACACAAATTGTTACCATAGACAGATACGTGTGATAATATCACGATTTAATGATTTTGTACATGAAAATCCCTCACAAATTGATGCCATTGAGAGGTAAGTGCAATAATATCACGAATTATTGATTCTGTACAGGCAAAACCCTCATAAATTGATACCATTGAAAGATACGTGCCATAATATCTCGAATTAATGACTCAGTACAGGCAAATTCCTCACAAATTGTTACCATTGACAGATACATGCGATAATATGACGATTTAATGATTTTGTAGAGGAAAAACGCTCAAAGGTTGATGCCTTTGACAGATACCTGCGATAATATCACAAAATATTGATTCTGTAAAGGCAAAACCCTCACAAATAGATACCATTGACAGATACGTGCGATAATATCACGAATTAAGGATTTTGTACAGGAAAATCCCTCACAAATTGATGCCTTTGATAGGTAAGTGCGATAATATCACGAATTGGTGAATCTGTACAGGAAAATCCCTCAAAGTTGACGCCTTTGTACAGGAAAGTGTGATAATATCACGAATTAATGATTTGGTACTGGCAAATCCCTCACAAATTGATGCCTTTGATAGGTAAGTGCAATAATATCACGAATTATTGATTCTGTACAGGCAAATTCCTCACAAATTGTTACCATTGACAGATACGTGCGATAATATCAGGATTTAATGATTTTGTACAGGAAAATCCCTCACAAATTGATTCCTTTGACAGATACGTGCGGTGATATCACGAAATATTGATTCTCTACAGGAAAACTCCTCACATATTGATGCCATTGACAGATACGTGCGATAATATATCGAATTAATACTCCTGTACATACAAAAATTTCACAAATTGATGTCTCTATACAGCTAATTCGCATAATATCATGAATTAATGATTCCTGTATAGGTAATTCGCATAATAACACGAATTAATGATTCTGAGCAGGAAAAAACCTCACAAATTGATGCCTCTGTACATGTAAGTCCCATAATATATCGAATTAATGACACTGTACAATTAAGTTCCATAATATCACGAATTAATGACCCTGTTGAAGAAAAACCCAAATAATTTATGCTTCAGTACGGGTAAGTCCCATATTACCACGAATTAGTGACTCTGTACAGGAAAACCCCTCACTAAATGATGCCTCTACCGGTAAGTCCCATATTATCACGAATTAGTGACTCTGTACAGGAAAAACCCTCACTAATTGATGCCTCTGACGGTAATATCACAAATTAATGACTCTGTACAGGAAAATCCCTCACAAATTGATGTCTCACTTAGGTAAGTCCAATAATATCACGAATTAATGATTCTGTACAGGCAAATCCCTCACAAATTGATGCCTCTATACACGTAAGTCCCATAATATCATGAATTAATGAATCTGTACAGTAAAAACCGTCACAAATTGACGCCTTTGACAGGTACCTGTTATAATTTCACGAATTAAAAGTTCTGTACAGTAAATTCACTCACAAATTGATGCCATTGAGAGATACGTGCGATAATACCACGAATTAATGACTGTACAGGCAAATTCCTCACAAATTGTTACCACAGACAGATACGTGTGATAAAATCACGATTTAATGATTTTGTACAGGAAAGTCCATCACAAATTGATGCCATTGAGAGGTAAGTGCGATAATATCAAATTATTGATTCTGTACAGGCAAATACCTCACAAATTGATGAATCTGTACAGCTAAGTCCCATAATAACCTGAATTAATGACTCTTTACAGAAAAACCCTCACAAAATGACGCCTTTGACAGGTATGTGCGATGACTTCACGAATTAATGATCACGTACAGGAAAACTGTCACAAATTGACGCCTTTGACAGGTACCTGTTATAATTTCACGAATTAAAGATTCTGTACAGTCAAATCCCTCACAAATTGATGCCATTGACAGATACGTGCGATAATACCACGAATTAATGACTGTACAGGCAAATTCCTCACAAATTGTTACCATAGACAGATACGTGTGATAATATCACGATTTAATGATTTTGTACATGAAAATCCCTCACAAATTGATGCCATTGAGAGGTAAGTGCGATAATATCACGAATTATTGATTCAGTACAGGCAAAACCCTCATAAATTGATACCATTGAAAGATACGTGCCATAATATCTCGAATTAATGACTCAGTACAGGCAAATTCCTCACAAATTGTTACCATTGACAGATACGTGCGATAATATGACGATTTAATGATTTTGTAGAGGAAAAACGCTCAAAGGTTGATGCCTTTGACAGATACCTGCGATAATATCACAAATTATTGATTCTGTAAAGGCAAAACCCTCACAAATAGATACCATTGACACATACGTGCGATAATATCACGAATTAAGGATTTTGTACAGGAAAATCCCTCACAAATTGATGCCTTTGACAGGTAAGTGCAATAATATCACGAATTGGTGATTCTGTACAGGAAAATCTCTCAACGTTGATGCCTTTGTACAGGAAAGTGTGATAATATCACGAATTAATGATTTTTGACTGGCAAATCCCTCACAAATTGATGCCTTTGATAGGTAAGTGCGATAATATCACGAATTATTGATTCTGTACAGGCAAATTCCTCACAAATTGTTACCATTGACAGATACGTGCGATAAAATCACGATTTAATGATTTTGTACAGGAAAATCCCTCACAAATTGATTCCTTTGACAGATACGGGCGGTGATATCACGAAATATTGATTCCCTACAGGAAAACTCCTCACATATTGATGCCATTGACAGATACGTGCGATAATATATCGAATTAGTGCTCCTGTACATACAAAACTTTCACAAATTGATGTCTCTATACAGCTAATTCGCATAATATCATGAATTAATGATTCCTGTACAGGTAATTCGCATAATAACACGAATTAATGATTCTGAGCAGGAAAAAACCTCACAAATTGATGCCTCTGTACTTGTAAGTGCCATAATATATCGAATTAATGACACTGTACAATTAAGTTCCATAATATCACGAATTAATGACCCTGTTGAAGAAAAACCCCAAAAAAATTTATGCTTCAGTTCAGGTAAGTCCCATATTGCCACGAATTAGTGACTGTGTACAGGAAAGCCCCTCACTAAATGATGCCTCTACCGGTAAGTCCCATATTATCACGAATTAGTGACTCTGTACAGGAAAAACGCTCACTAATTGATGTGTCTGACGGTAATATCACAAATTAATGACTCTGTACAGGAAAATCCCTCACAAATTGATGCCTCACTTAGGTAAGTCCAATAATATCACGAATTAATGATTCTGTACAGGCAAATCCCTCACAAATTGAAGCCTCTATACAGGTAAGTCCCATAATATCACGAATTAATGAATCTGTACAGTAAAAACCGTCACAAATTGACGCCTTTGACAGGTACCTGTTGTAATTTCACGAATTAAAAATTCTGTACAGTAAATTCCCTCACAAATTGATGCCATTGAGAGATACGTGCGATAATACCACGAATTAATGACTGTACAGGCAAATTCCTCACAAATTGTTACCATAGACAGATACGTGTGATAAAATCACGATTTAATGATTTTGTACAGGAAAGTCCATCACAAATTGATGCCATTGAGAGGTAAGTGCGATAATATCAAATTATTGATTCTGTACAGGCAAATACCTCACAAATTGATGAATCTGTACAGCTAAGTCCCATAATAACCTGAATTAATGACTCTGTACAGGAAAAACCCTCACAAAATGACGCCTTTGACAGGTATGTGCGATGACATCACGAATTAATGATCATGTACAGGAAGACTGTCACAAATTGACGCCTTTGACAGCTACCTGTTATAATTTCACGAATTAAAGATTCTGTACAGTCAAATCCCTCACAAATTGATGCCATTGACAGATACGTGCGATAATACCACGAATTAATGACTGTACAGGCAAATTCCACACAAATTGTTACCATAGACTGATACGTGTGATAATATCACGATTTAATGATTTTGTACATGAAAATCCCTCACAAATTGATGCCATTGACAGACACGTGCGATAATACCACGAATTAATGACTGTACAGGCAAATTCCTCACAAATTGTTACCATAGACAGATACGTGTGATAATATCACGATTTAATGATTTTGTACAGGAAAATCCCTCACAAATTGATGCCATTGAGAGGTCAGTGCGATAATATCACGAATTATTGATTCTGTACAGGCAAAACCCTCATAAATTGATACCATTGAAAGATACGTGCCATAATATCTCGAATTAATGACTCAGTACAGGCAAATTCCTCACAAATTGTTACCATTGACAGATACGTGTGATAAAATCACGATTTAATGATTTTGTACAGGAAAGTCCATCACAAATTGATGCCATTGAGAGGTATGTGCGATAATATCAAATTATTGATTCTGTACAGGCAAATACCTCACAAATTGATGAATCTGTACAGCTAAGTCCAATAATAACCTGAATTAATGACTCTGTACAGGAAAAACCCTCACAAAATGACGCCTTTGACAGGTATGTGCGATGACATCACGAATTAATGATCATGTACAGGAAAACTGTCACAAATTGACGCCTTTGACAGGTACCTGTTATAATTTCACGAATTAAAAATTCTGTACAGTCAAATCCCTCACAAATTGATGCCATTGACAGATACGTGCGATAATACCACGAATTAATGACTGCACAGGCAAATTCCACACAAATTGTTACCATAGACAGATACGTGTGATAATATCACGATTTAATGATTTTGTACATGAAAATCCCTCACAAATTGATGCCATTGAGAGGTAAGTGCGATAATATCAAATTATTGATTCTGTACAGGCAAATACCTCACAAATTGTTACCATAGACAGATACGTGTAATAATATCACGATTTAATGATTTTGTACAGGAAAATCCCTCACAAATTGATGCCATTGAGAGGTAAGTGCGATAATATCACGAATTATTGATTCTGTACAGGCAAAACCCTCATAAATTGATACCATTGAAAGATACGTGCCATAATATCTCGAATTAATGACTCAGTACAGGCAAATTCCTCACAAATTGTTACCATTGACAGATACGTGCGATAATATGACGATTTAATGATTTTGTAGAGGAAAAACGCTCAAAGGTTGATGCCTTTGACAGATACCTGCGATAATATCACAAATTATTGATTCTGTAAAGGCAAAACCCTCACAAATAGATACCATTGACAGATACGTGCGATAATATCACGAATTAAGGATTTTGTACAGGAAAATCCCTCACAAATTGATGCCTTTGATAGGTAAGTGCGATAATATCACGAATTGGTGATTCTGTACAAGAAAATCCCTCAACGTTGATGCCTTTGTACAGGAAAGTGTGATAATATCACGATTTAATGATTTTGTACAGGAAAATCCCTCACAAATTGATGCCTTTGATAGCTAAGTGCGATAATATCACGAATTATTGATTCTGTACAGGCAAATTCCTCACAAATTCTTACCATTGACAGATACGTGCGATAAAATCACGATTTAATGATTTTGTACAGGAAAATCCCTCCCAAATTGATTCCTTTGACAGATACGTTCGGTGATATCACGAAATATTGATTCTCTACAGGAAAACTCCTCACATATTGATGCCATTGACAGATACGTGCGATAATATATCGAATTAATGCTCCTGTACATACAAAACTTTCACAAATTGATGTCTCTATACAGCTAATTCGCATAATATCATGAATTAATGATTCCTGTACAGGCAATTCGCATAATAACACGAATTAATGATTCTGAGCAGGAAAAAACCTCACAAATTGATGCCTCTGTACATGTAAGTCCCATAATATATCGAATTAATGACACTGTACAATTAAGTTCCATAATATCACGAATTAATGACCCTGTTGAAGAAAAACCCCCAAAAAGTTTATGCTTCAGTACAGGTAAGTCCCATATTGCCACGAATTAGTGACTGTGTACAGGAAAGCCCCTCACTAAATGATGCCTCTACCGGTAAGTCCAATATTATCACGAATTAGTGACTCTGTACAGGAAAAACGCTCACTAATTGATGTGTCTGACGGTAATATCACAAATTAATGACTCTGTACAGGAAAATCCCTCACAAATTGATGCCTCACTTAGGTAAGTCCAATAATATCACGAATTAATGATTCTGTACAGGCAAATCCCTCACAAATTGATGCCTCTATACAGGTAAGTCCCATAATATCACGAATTAATGAATCTGTACAGTAAAAACCGTCACAAATAGACGCCTTTGACAGGTACCTGTTATAATTTCACGAATTAAAAATTCTGTACAGTAAATTCCCTCACAAATTGATGCCATTGAGAGATACGTGGGATAATACCACGAATTAATGACTGTACAGCCAAATTCCTCACAAATTGTTACCATAGACAGATACGTGTGATAAAATCACGATTTAATGATTTTGTACAGGAATGTCCATCACAAATTGATGCCATTGAGAGGTAAGTGCAATAATATCAAATTATTGATTCTGTACAGGCAAATACCTAACAAATTGATGAATCTGTACAGCTAAGTCCCATAATAACCTGAATTAATGACTCTGTACAGGAAAAACCCTCACAAAATGACGCCTTTGACAGGTATGTGCGATGACATCACGAATTAATGATCATGTACAGAAAAACTGTCACAAATTGACGCCTTTGACAGGTACCTGTTATAATTTCACGAATTAAAAATTCTGTACAGTCACATCCCTCACAAATTGATGCCATTGACAGATACGTGCGATAATACCACGAATTAATGACTGTACAGGCAAATTCCACACAAATTGTTACCATAGACAGATACGTGTGATAATATCACGATTTAATGATTTTGTACATGAAAATCCCTCACAAATTGATGCCATTGAGAGGTAAGTGCAATAATATCACGAATTATTGATTCTGTACAGGCAAAACCCTCATAAATTGATACCATTGAAAGATACGTGCCATAATATCTCGAATTAATGACTCAGTACAGGCAAATTCCTCACAAATTGTTACCATTGACAGATACATGCGATAATATGACGATTTAATGATTTTGTAGAGGAAAAACGCTCAAAGGTTGATGCCTTTGACAGATACCTGCGATAATATCACAAAATATTGATTCTGTAAAGGCAAAACCCTCACAAATAGATACCATTGACAGATACGTGCGATAATATCACGAATTAAGGATTTTGTACAGGAAAATCCCTCACAAATTGATGCCTTTGATAGGTAAGTGCGATAATATCACGAATTGGTGAATCTGTACAGGAAAATCCCTCAAAGTTGACGCCTTTGTACAGGAAAGTGTGATAATATCACGAATTAATGATTTGGTACTGGCAAATCCCTCACAAATTGATGCCTTTGATAGGTAAGTGCAATAATATCACGAATTATTGATTCTGTACAGGCAAATTCCTCACAAATTGTTACCATTGACAGATACGTGCGATAATATCAGGATTTAATGATTTTGTACAGGAAAATCCCTCACAAATTGATTCCTTTGACAGATACGTGCGGTGATATCACGAAATATTGATTCTCTACAGGAAAACTCCTCACATATTGATGCCATTGACAGATACGTGCGATAATATATCGAATTAATACTCCTGTACATACAAAAATTTCACAAATTGATGTCTCTATACAGCTAATTCGCATAATATCATGAATTAATGATTCCTGTATAGGTAATTCGCATAATAACACGAATTAATGATTCTGAGCAGGAAAAAACCTCACAAATTGATGCCTCTGTACATGTAAGTCCCATAATATATCGAATTAATGACACTGTACAATTAAGTTCCATAATATCACGAATTAATGACCCTGTTGAAGAAAAACCCAAATAATTTATGCTTCAGTACGGGTAAGTCCCATATTACCACGAATTAGTGACTCTGTACAGGAAAACCCCTCACTAAATGATGCCTCTACCGGTAAGTCCCATATTATCACGAATTAGTGACTCTGTACAGGAAAAACCCTCACTAATTGATGCCTCTGACGGTAATATCACAAATTAATGACTCTGTACAGGAAAATCCCTCACAAATTGATGTCTCACTTAGGTAAGTCCAATAATATCACGAATTAATGATTCTGTACAGGCAAATCCCTCACAAATTGATGCCTCTATACACGTAAGTCCCATAATATCATGAATTAATGAATCTGTACAGTAAAAACCGTCACAAATTGACGCCTTTGACAGGTACCTGTTATAATTTCACGAATTAAAAGTTCTGTACAGTAAATTCACTCACAAATTGATGCCATTGAGAGATACGTGCGATAATACCACGAATTAATGACTGTACAGGCAAATTCCTCACAAATTGTTACCATAGACAGATACGTGTGATAAAATCACGATTTAATGATTTTGTACAGGAAAGTCCATCACAAATTGATGCCATTGAGAGGTAAGTGCGATAATATCAAATTATTGATTCTGTACAGGCAAATACCTCACAAATTGATGAATCTGTACAGCTAAGTCCCATAATAACCTGAATTAATGACTCTTTACAGAAAAACCCTCACAAAATGACGCCTTTGACAGGTATGTGCGATGACTTCACGAATTAATGATCACGTACAGGAAAACTGTCACAAATTGACGCCTTTGACAGGTACCTGTTATAATTTCACGAATTAAAGATTCTGTACAGTCAAATCCCTCACAAATTGATGCCATTGACAGATACGTGCGATAATACCACGAATTAATGACTGTACAGGCAAATTCCTCACAAATTGTTACCATAGACAGATACGTGTGATAATATCACGATTTAATGATTTTGTACATGAAAATCCCTCACAAATTGATGCCATTGAGAGGTAAGTGCGATAATATCACGAATTATTGATTCAGTACAGGCAAAACCCTCATAAATTGATACCATTGAAAGATACGTGCCATAATATCTCGAATTAATGACTCAGTACAGGCAAATTCCTCACAAATTGTTACCATTGACAGATACGTGCGATAATATGACGATTTAATGATTTTGTAGAGGAAAAACGCTCAAAGGTTGATGCCTTTGACAGATACCTGCGATAATATCACAAATTATTGATTCTGTAAAGGCAAAACCCTCACAAATAGATACCATTGACAGATACGTGCGATAATATCACGAATTAAGGATTTTGTACAGGAAAATCCCTCACAAATTGATGCCTTTGATAGGTAAGTGCGATAATATCACGAATTGGTGAATCTGTACAGGAAAATCCCTCAAAGTTGACGCCTTTGTACAGGAAAGTGTGAGAATATCACGAATTAATGATTTGGTACTGGCAAATCCCTCACAAATTGATGCCTTTGATAGGTAAGTGCAATAATATCACGAATTATTGATTCTGTACAGGCAAATTCCTCACAAATTGTTACCATTGACAGATACGTGCGATAATATCAGGATTTAATGATTTTGTACAGGAAAATCCCTCACAAATTGATTCCTTTGACAGATACGTGCGGTGATATCACGAAATATTGATTCTCTACAGGAAAACTCCTCACATATTGATGCCATTGACAGATACGTGCGATAATATATCGAATTAATACTCCTGTACATACAAAACTTTCACAAATTGATGTCTCTATACAGCTAATTCGCATAATATCATGAATTAATGATTCCTGTACAGGTAATTCGCATAATAACACGAATTAATGATTCTGAGCAGGAAAAAACCTCACAAATTGATGCCTCTGTACTTGTAAGTCCCATAATATATCGAATTAAAGACACTGTACAATTAAGTTACCATAATATCACGAATTAATGACCCTGTTGAAGAAAAACCCTAAAAAATTTATGCTTCAGTACGGGTAAGTCCCATATTGCCACGAATTAGTGACTCTGTACAGGAAAACCCCTCACTAAATGATGCCTCTACCGGTAAGTCCCATATTATCACGAATTAGTGACTCTCTACAGGAAAAACCCTCACTAATTGATGCCTCTGACGGTAATATCACAAATTAATGACTCTGTACAGGAAAATCCCTCACAAATTGATGTCTCACTTAGGTAAGTCCAATAATATCACGAATTAATGATTCTGTACAGGCAAATCCCTCACAAATCGATGCCTCTATACATGTAAGTCCCATAATATCACGAATTAATGAATCTGTACAGTAAAAACCTTCACAAATTGAGACTTTGACAGGTATGTGCGATAATAACACGAATTAATGATTCTGTACAGGAAAAACCCTCACAAATTGATTTCTCTCTAGAGGTAAGTCCCATAATATCACGAATTAATGATTCTGTAGAGGAGAAACCCTCACAAATTGATACCTTTGTACACGTAAATCCCATAATATCACGAATTAATGATTCTGAACAGGAAAAACCCTCACAAAATGACGCCTTTTACATGTAAGTGCGCTGACATCACGAATTAATGATCATGTACAGGAAAACCCTCACAAATTGATGCCTTTGAGAGAAACGTGTTAAAATGTTACGAATTAATAAATCTGTACAGGTAAATCCCTCAACAAATTGATGCCATTGTCAGAAACGTACCATAATATCACGAATTAATGATTCGGTACCCGAAAATCCCTTACAAAGTTGGTGCATTTGAGAGGTTAGTGCGATAATATCACGAATTAATGATTCTGTACAAGCAAATCCCTCAAAAATTGATGCCTTTGAGAGGTACGTGCGACAATAACATGAATTAATCATTCTGTACAGGAAAATCCTTCACAAATTTATGCCTCTATCCACGCAAATCCCTCACAAATTGTAGCCTTTGTACAGGTAAGTCCCATAATATCACGAATTAATGACTCTGTACAGGAAAAACCCTCACAAATTGATGCCTGGGTACAGGTAATTCGCATAATATCACGAATTAGTGATTCTGTACAGGAAAATCCTCACAAATTGATGCCTCAATAAGGTATGTACCACAATATCACCAATTCATAATTCTTTTACAGGCAAATCCCTCACAAATTGATGCCTCTGTACAGGCAAGTGCGATAATATCTCGAATTAATAATTCTGTGCAGGAAAATCCCTCGCAAAATGATGCCTTTGACAGGTAAGTGCGATAATATCACGAATTATTGATTCTGTACAGGCAAATACCTCACAAATTGATGAATATGTACAGCTAAGTCCCATTATAACCTGAATTAATGACTCTGTACAGGAAAAACCCTCACAAAATGACGCCTTTGAGAGGTATGTGCGAGGACATCACGAATTAATAATCATGTACAGGAAAACTGTCACAAATTGACGCCTTTGACAGGTACCTGTTATAATTTCACGAACTTAAAATTCTGTACAGTCAAATCCCTCACAAATTGATGCCATTGAGAGATACGTGCGATAATACCACGAATTAATGACTGTACAGGCAAATTCCTCACAAATTGTTACCATAGACAGATACGTGTGATAATATCACGATTTAATGATTTTGTACAGGAAAATCCCTCACAAATTGATGCCATTGAGAGGTAAGTGCGATAATATCACGAATTATTGATTCTGTACAGGCAAAACCCTAATAAATTGATACCATTGAAAGATACGTGCCATAATATCTCGAATTAATGACTCAGTACAGGCAAATTCCTCACAAATTGTTACCATTGACAGATACGTGCGATAATATGACGATTTAATGATTTTGTAGAGGAAAAACCCTCAAAGGTTGATGCCTTTGACAGATACGTGCGATAATATCACAAATTATTGGTTCTGTAAAGGCAAAACCCTCACAAATAGATACCATTGACAGATACGTGCGATAATATCACGAATTAAGGATTTTGTACAGGAAAATCCCTAACAAATTGATGCCTTTGATAGGTAAGTGCGATAATATCACGAATTGGTGATTCTGTACAGGAAAATCCCTCAACGTTGATGCCTTTGTACAGGAAAGTGTGATAATATCACGAATTAATGATTTTTTACCGGCAAATCCCTCACAAATTGATGCCTTTGATAGGTAAGTGCGATAATATCACGAATTATTGATTCTGTACAGGCAAATTCCTCACAAATTGTTACCATTGACAGATACGTGCGATAATATCACGATTTAATGATTTTGTACAGGAAAATCCCTCACAAATTGATTCCTTTGACAGATACGTGCGGTGATATCACGAAATATTGATTCTCTACAGGAAAACTCCTCACATATTGATGCCATTGACAGATACGTGCGATAATATATCGAATTAATGCTCCTGTACATACAAAACTTTCAGAAATTGATGTCTCTATACAGCTAATTCGCATAATATCATGAATTAATGATTCCTGTACAGGTAATTCGCATAATAACACGAATTAATGATTCTGAGCAGGAAAAAACCTCACAAATTGATGCCTCTGTACATGTAAGTCCCATAATATATCGAATTAACGACACTGTACAATTAAGTTCCATAATATCACGAATTAATGACCCTGTTGAAGAAACACCCCCAAAAAATTTATGCTTCAGTACAGGTAAGTCCCATATTGCCACGAATTAGTGACTGTGTACAGGAAAGCCCCTCACTAAATGATGCCTCTACCGGTAAGTCCCATATTATCACGAATTAGTGACTCTGTACAGGAAAAACTTTCACTAATTGATGTGTCTGACGGTAATATCACAAATTAATGACTCTGTACAGGAAAATCCCTCACAAATTGATGCCTCTATACAGGTAAGTCCCATAATATCACGAATTAATGACTCTGTACAGTAAAAACCCTCACAAATTGAGACTTTGACAGGTACGTGCGATAATAACACGAATTAATGATTCTGTACAGGAAAAACCCTCACAAATTGATTTCTCTCTAGAGGTAAGTCCCATAATATCACGAATTAATGATTCTGTAGAGGAGAAACCCTCACAAATTGATGCCTTTGTACACGTAAATCCCATAATATCACGAATTAATGATTCTGAACAGGAAAAACCCTCACAAAATGACGCCTTTTACATGTAAGTGCGCTGACATCACGAATTAATGATCATGTACAGGAAAACCCTCACAAATTGATGCCTTTGAGAGATACGTGTTAAAATGTTACGAATTAATAAATCTGTACAGGTAAATCCCTCAACAAATTGATGCCATTGTCAGAAACGTACCATAATATCACGAATTAATGATTCGGTACACGAAAATCCCTTACATGTTGGTGCATTTGAGAGGTTAGTGCGATAATATCACGAATTAATGATTCTGTACAAGCAAATTCCTCACAAATTGATGCCTTTGAGAGGTACGTGCGACAATAACACGAATTAATCATTCTGTACAGGAATATCCTTCATAAATTTATGCCTTTATCCACGCAAATCCCTCACAAATTGTAGCCTTTGTACAGGTAAGTCCCATAATATCACGAATTAATGACTCTGTACAGGAAAAATCCTCACAAATTGATGCCTCAATAAGGTATGTACCACAATATCACCAATTCATAATTCTTTACAGGCAAATCCTCACAAATTGATGCCTCAATAAGGTATGTACCACAATATCACCAATTCATAATTCTTTACAGGCAAATCCCTCACAAATTGATGCCTCTGTACAGGTAAGTGCGATAATATCTCGAATTAATGATTCTGTGCAGGAAAATCCCTCGCAAAATGATGCCTTTGACAGGTAAGTGCAATAATATCACGAATTATTGATTCTGTACAGGCAAATACCTCACAAATTGATGAATCTTTACAGCTAAGTCCCATTATAACCTGAATTAATGACTCTGTACAGGAAAAACCCTCACAAAATGACGTCTTTGACAGGTATGTGCGATGACATCACGAATTAATGATCATGTACAGGAAAACTGTCACAAATTGACGCCTTTGACAGGTACCTGTTATAATTTCACGAATTAAAAATTCTGTACAGTCAAATCCCTCACAAATTGATGCCATTGACAGATACGTGCGATAATACCACGAATTAATGACTGTACAGGCAAATTCCTCACAAATTGTTACCATAGACAGATACGTGTGATAATATCACGATTTAATGATTTTGTACAGGAAAATCCCTCACAAATTGATGCCATTGAGAGGTAAGTGCGATAATATCACGAATTATTGATTCTGTACAGGCAAAACCCTCATAAATTGATACCATTGAAAGATACGTGCCATAATATCTCGAATTAATGACTCAGTACAGGCAAATTCCTCACAAATTGTTACCATTGACAGATACGTGCGATAATATGACGATTTAATGATTTTGTAGAGGAAAAACCCTCAAAGGTTGATGCCTTTGACAGATACGTGCGATAATATCACAAATTATTGATTCTGAAAAGGCAAAACCCTCACAAATAGATACCATTGACAGATACGTGCTATAATATCACGAATTAAGGATTTTGTACAGGAAAATCCCTCACAAATTGATGCCTTTGATAGGTAAGTGCGATAATATCACGAATTGGGGATTCTGTACAGGAAAATCCCTCAACGTTGATGCCTTTGTACAGGAAAGTGTGATAATATCACGAATTAATGATTTTTGACTGGCAAATCCCTCACAAATTGATGCCTTTGATAGGTAAGTGCGATAATATCACGAATTATTGATTCTGTACAGGCAGATTCCTCACAAATTGTTACCATTGACAGATACGTGCGATAATATCACGATTTAATGATTTTGTACAGGAAAATCCCTCACAAATTGATTCCTTTGGCAGATACGTGCGGTGATATCACGAAATATTGATTCTCTACAGGAAAACTCCTCACATATTAATGCCATTGACAGATACGTGCGATAATATATCGAATTAATGCTCCTGTACATACAAAACTTTCACAAATTGATGTCTCTATACAGCTAATTCGCATAATATCATGAATTAATGATTCCTGTACAGGTAATTCGCATAATAACACGAATTAATGATTCTGAGCAGGAAAAAACCTCACAAATTGATGCCTCTGTACATGTAAGTCCCATAATATATAGAATTAATGACACTGTACAATTAAGTTCCATAATATCACGAATTAATGACCCTGTTGAAGAAAACCCCCCCAAAAATTTATGCTTCAGTACAGGTAAGTCCCATATTTCCACGAATTAGTGACTGTGTACAGGAAAGCCCCTCACTAAATGATGCCTCTACCGGTAAGTCCCATATTATCACGAATTAGTGACTCTGTACAGGAAAAGCTTTCACTAATTGATGTGTCTGACGGTAATATCACAAATTAATGACTCTGTACAGGAAAATCCCTCACAAATTGATGCCTCACTTAGGTAAGTCCAATAATATCACGAATTAATGATTCTGTACAGGCAAATCCCTCACAAATTGATGCCTCTATACAGGTAAGTCCCATAATATCACGAATTAATGAATCTGTACAGTAAAAACCCTCACAAATTGAGACTTTGACAGGTACGTGCGATAATAACACGAATTAATGATTCTGTACAGGAAAAACCCTCACAAATTGATTTCTCTCTAGAGGTAAGTCCCATAATATCACGAATTAATTATTCTGTAGAGGAGAAACCCGCACAAATTGATGCTTTTGTACACGTAAATCCCATAATATCACGAATTAATGATTCTGAACAGAAAAACCCTCACAAAATGACGCCTTTTACATGTAAGTGCGCTGACATCACGAATTAATGATCATGTACAGGAAAACCCTCACAAATTGATGCCTTTGAGAGATACGTGTTAAAATGTTACGAATTAATAAATCTGTACAGGTAAATCCCTCAACAATTTGATGCCATTGTCAGAAACGTACCATAATATCACGAATTAATGATTCGGTACACGAAAATCCCTTACAAGTTGGTGCATTTGAGAGGTTAGTGCGATAATATCACGAATTAATGATTCTGTACAAGCAAATCCCTCAAAAATTGATGCCTTTGAGAGGTACGTGCGACAATAACATGAATTAATCATTCTGTACAGGAAAATCCTTCACAAATTTATGCCTCTATCCACGCAAATCCCTCACAAATTGTAGCCTTTGTACAGGTAAGTCCCATAATGTCACGAATTAATGACTCTGTACAGGAAAAACCCTCACAAATTGATGCCTCGGTACAGCTAATTCGCATAATATCACGAATTAGTGATTCTGTACAGGAAAATCCTCACAAATTGATGCCTCAATAAGGTATGTACCACAATATCACCAATTCATAATTCTTTACAGGCAAATCCCTCACAAATCGATGCCTCTGTACAGGTAAGTGCGATAATATCTCGAATTAATGATTCTGTGCCTGAAAATACCTCGCAAAATGATGCCTTTGACATGTAAGTGCGATAATATCACGAATTATTGATTCTGTACAGGCAAATACCTCACAAATTGATGAATCTGTACAGCTAAGTCCCATTATAAAATGAATTAATGACTCTGTACAGGAAAAACCCTCACAAATGGATGTCTCAATATAGGTAAGTCCCATATTATCACGAATTAATAATTCTGTACAGGTAAGTCTTATGTCACGAATTAATGGCTCTGTACAGGAAAAAAATCTCACAAATTGACGCCTCTGTACAGGTAAGTCCCATAATATCAGGAATTAATGATTCTGTACGGGCAAGTCCCTTACAAATTGATGCCTCTGTACAGGTAAGTGCCATAATATCACGAATTAATGACTCTGCACGGGAAAAATCCTCACAAATTGACGCCTATATACAGGCAAGTCCCTCAAAAATTGATGCCTTTGCACAGGCAGTTCCCTCAAAAGTTGATGCCTCTGTACAGTTAAGTCCCATAATATCACGAATTAATGACTCTGCACGGGAAAAACCCTCACATATTGACGCCTCTATACAGGCAAGTCCCTCACAAATTGATGCCTTTGCACAGGCAAGTCCCTTACATATTGATTCATTTGTACAGCCCAGTCCCTTAACATTACCTGTACAGACTGGTACCATACCTATGCTTTCATCACCAGAGAAGCATACACTTGAATTTCCGGAGTGCAAATTAGTTGCAGCTAGCTTTGAGTCAATAAGTTTTGTCAAATGTAGTTCCTTTACCTGGCAAAACAAAAAGTAAACGTCCTATACAAAGATCCTACTTTCTTCTATGTAAGTCAGGTTGACAATATCTTAACTTAAAAGTTTTGGCCTCCCTCATCGCCAAAGAAACTTGAAGGTGCTTCTAAACCTCTGAAAGGGAAGCAGAATTAAGATTTAGGTATTGCTTTATCTCAATTAAGTGAGGCAACAACCATCAAATACGACTTAAAGTGAAATTTGACAGGACCGTATACTACTCTCCTGATACGAGATCATTCTTTAGCAGAGATAAAAACAAAGACAGTCGTGTGCTACAAGACAGGATTTCTATGGACTTTGTAAGTGAAGATAGCAGTGATATAAAAGTGTCGTCGAAGCATAAAAGCGTCAATAGCTGGTTGGACTCAATGCCGTTTCATTTATCTGATCCAGCTTTAGATGAAAGTCCCGAAGCACAAAGAAACAAAACAAACAAGAAGTTTTAAAGAATACGTGACTGTAATTCTTTAGATTCTGAACAAACTTCGATAGTTAATTTTCCAGATGTGCATGGCAGTGGCGGTAAAGGAGTGAAACGTGATATTAAGAAAGAGGACATTGAAGTTGTTGATCTAATATCATTGGAAAGAACTAGTTAAGCAGGATAGCGAAGTGATGAACTGAACTCTGTCAAACTGATGGCAAAAGTAATGGCAAACATTGATGCAGAACTTGCAGTGAAAAGAAAATACCGCTAAAGCTGTGATGCTGATTAGATTGAAATGGTGGAAGTAGAAATACTCCAACAATGTTTACTCCAACAGAGGGTCTGCAAAATCAGATTAATAGTTGTTCAACATTTTTTCAACCTAACTCAGCAGTATCATCAGAGGCTATATCATCTTGGGAACATGACATTGCGGAGGCCCTCACCAAGCTCGAGGAGATCATCACCAACTCTGTCGCCTAAAACCTCATTATTACACGGAACCAACTCAAGACAGACTACACAACACATTCATCACGCCTGGACCACATGGAGGAGCCATTGTACGCACATACTGCACCTCCAACACGAGAGGGTAAGCTACATTGAGAAACGAAGAAGTAACCAGTTGTTTTATTTGTTTCAAAATTAAATTATGAATAATTATAATTAAGGTTATCCATCTGATTCAGCTTCAGGAAAAATGTAAGTTTACATACCTGCCGATATTGCAGTTGTGTTGCCATTTAATTGAATTTATTACAGTCAAATTTATGTTAGCATCCCTGACAGAGGGATCATATTCTTCTTTAGTCGCTGTCCTCTAAAATGGATCATTTTGAACAGATCTGTGGAATGCTTCGGTTAGAAATAAGAAAGGTTAAAGCTTGATACTTACGGCACAAAATATTCGACACGGCTTGCTCTGTCAAATTGAAATGCTTGGTGGTCTAAACAGTGCACTATGCACTTGCTGCTTAGTCTAATTTATATTAGGAATTTATTTGCCTTTAAAACTTTAAGATACCTATTATCATTATTTTTTTACTTTTTGTTAATTATTTATCATTCTTTTGACAGAAAACCCCCAGATATTATTACTATCTTTGAAAATACATTCTTCTCATTTAAGCGGTATGCACACACAGACATGAACGTTTTTAAAACGGATTATTTTGAATACAAGAGGCCCCGAATCAGGTATTTTCGCTCGAATATGAGTGTTAGACTTGATTGGAATAGTTTCTTCTTGTAAGCACAAGTAAAAGGTAGCAAAATAATTATCAAATTATGGTGATGTTGCTTGAAATATACTTTTCATCTTTGCCTACATAACCGAATTGTTTGTTTATTTGGTTTTAATTAAATAAAGAGTGACTTATGCAATTTGGGAAATATTGAATGAAAATTTTACAAAGAAAAGGACGTACACAAGAGCATCTTTTAGCTATTTTAGCGTTTTTTCCAATCACTTAGTAACTCTCCTCATGCAACTTATTAATCAAACTAAGTAACCGTTCCACAGAACAATTCTTACACTGTTATTCTGTATCTGCAGGAGCCCACACTATGTACTTCATGCCCCGTACATCGCCTTTGGTGCTCCAAATAGTTGAAGATGCTTGTTTTCAAGCATTCTGAAGGAAGCCAGCTCTGGGGAGCAGGGATGTTGCTGCACGTTCCCGGGACGTCGTGTAGCCGGATGTGCTTCGTTTTCTGCCATATTTATGCAGATATTCCCCATGTAATGGTTTGCAACTACATACATATATCTCCGATTAGCGCTGTCCTGGCCACTCCCACTTTGGAAAGTTAATTCAACTGGTGTGTCATACCTTTGTATGAAAATCGAAGAACACATTGGGCGAGAGCCGCCAGCCCACCTCTTCCAAGTTGAGCTACTTGGAGACTGAGTGACAGACTTCCTAGACGGGTTCCACAAACACACCTGGCCTTCACCAGTGGAAGGGAGAAGTAGAATACCAGCTTGTATGCACTCGCAGAGCGACGAATACCAAGTCTCCTGGGCTGTACATATCAGACACATCGACGGCTTCAGAACGTCCAGCAACCATGTTATCCCAAGTTAACCTAGAACAGTTAAAAATTGTATCAGGGAAGGTTTATTATTCTTTGATTATAAATACGATATCTGTGCAAATCGCGAAATTTGTGGCATTATGTTGGTACCCATATCCCTCACTTATGTTGACAAGCTCGGCCTTTTGAAAGCTCAGTTAATTGTTGACAGATGTTTTGCTTGGACGTGTTTTGGCTCATCTTCAATTTTTATCTATTCCCCAAAATGGAACTAAGAAACTGTATCGAATTTTGCGTGAAAAACAAAATTAAGTGCGCGAATATATTCCGAATGTTGATTGTGGTATATGGTGAAGATACCTTGGACCAAAGAACTGTGGTTATTACTTTGGGAAAGAAAGATTTTGAGAAATATATTTGGAGCGATAAGGGACTTGGACGGATGGAGAATTCGGACTAATTTGGAGTTACAGAGCCTATTTGAATAAACAAATATAATACTGAAAATTAAACAAGGAAGAATAAGGTGGATTGGCCATGGGCGGAGCATGTTGGAAACCAGTGTAGTTAAGAAGATATTCATAGGAAAGCTGAAGAGCAGAAGGAGAAGAAGAAGATCCAGGAAAGGATGGGTAGATAATATAGAAGATGACTTGAGAATGTTGGGCTTAAAGGCTGGAGAAATAAAGCAGAGGACCGAGCAGAATTAAAGAGAGTGGTTAGGAAGGCCAAGGGCCTACATGGTCTGTAGTGCCAACTATCGTCATCATCATCATCATCATCATCATCATCAACACCACCTTGAACCAAGGCAACGTTTATCGGTGGTACAACAGGTTCTCAAAGGTTCGAGAACTTTTGAACGACGAAGAGTGTCGCGGAAGCGCGAGCTCGCTAACAACAGAGAAAAACATCTAAGAAGTAAAGAAAATAGTATTCGCCAATCATCGATTCACCGTTAGAAAAGTTACTGAGGACCTAAACATTGCGATTGGCTTCGACCATTCGATTTTAACCAATGCTTTGGCCATGCAGCAGGTAACCGCAAAGTTCGTACCAAAGTTGCTCAAATTCGACCAAAAACACCATCGCATTAACGTTGCTGAAGAGCTGTTGAACTGACCGCGACGAACCTAATATGCTCCAGAGGGTCATAACTACCGACGAATCCTGAGCTTATGGTTATGACGTGGAAACTAAAGCCAATCATATCAATGGCTGCTGCCACACGAGCCAAGACCGAAAAAAGCGGGTCAAGTTCGGCCGAATGTGAGGGCTGTGCTTAGTTTTCTTCGATTGCAGGAGCGTGGTGTATCATGAGTTCTTACCACAGAACAGAACGGTCAATAAGGAATGCTATCTCCAAGTTGCACGCAATTTTCGCAAAGCAATGCGCCAGAAAAGCCTGGATTTGGGGAAGAACAAAAATTGGCTTTGCACCATACTAACACCCGTGATCACACATTGTTGCTTATGCGCGAATATTTGGCCAAAAATAACGTCTTATGATGCCGCAGCCACCGTGCTCCCCACAATCGGCCTCCTATGATTTTATTTTGTTCCCAATGCTGAAGAGGGCCATGAAAATACAACGCTACGACACGATTGAGGAGATAATAACGGCATCGATGGAGGAGCTGAACAAGATCACAAAAAACCATGTTTGAAAGTGCTTTAACGTTTAGAAGAAAGCGGTGAAATAAGTGTTTAATATCTGGGGGATTACTTTTAAGGGTAAAAAATAGATACTCATGAATAAAAATATAATATATTAAAAATACAAAATTTGCGATTCTTTTTTATTAGACCTCCATATTTTTAATAATTGATTTTTCATGTGGTGTGTGTGCGTGTGTGTTTTCAAATTATATATGTTCATTGGAAGAGAAATCTTTATGTCATAACTGCTAATACTTTGCGTCTAGAACTATAAAATTCTTCAGTTTGAAAACATACAAATTTAATAAAATGATAATTTTTAAACAGGTCAGGGATTCGCAACTACAAATTTCAAGTATCAATGAACCCTTTATGAACTGGTTTTAAATGCACCGTAAAAGGTATTCCTAGGTCTTTAAGAAAATATTGTGGTAGCCAAGGTAAGGCAGAAAAAACCCCTCTTTACCATGTAAAATCGATAAACAATATTAGGGATGGATCGGTTTGATCTTCGTTTCATGGACCATCCCCAGGGAATGTGTAAGACCGCAAGGGGTGAGGAAGCCGGTTGTACGAACCGACAAAGGAGTGTTTCAATCTTTAGCTGTTATTAACTCCGCCATCTGCTATCATTTCACCTCAAGTCGGACAAACTTCGTAACCTCTCACCTGCTCCTCCCTCTCTTGGGCACACATCAATGGCATACGCGCAAAGTACATCTTATAGTTTGGAAGTTACATCTTTTGTCATAGTCATTCAGTTACTTGTTTAAAAATATGTATACAGGGGAAGAAATATAGTACTGTATTATTTCATGTTACAACAGGATAATTTTATGGACATCTATCATTCGGCTAGGATCAAAATGTGTCTTATTTAGACAATATATTTAAACTAAAGGTAATTACGAAGCCAAACCTGAAAAGTAGTGCGAATATAAGCTTGATTAGGTAAATAACATAACTTAATGCATCGATCAGCTGGTTGGGAAAACACTTGAAAATCTCGAAGAGTTTAAGGTTATGGATAGATTAATTCACTCAATTCTTCTAATTTTATTAACCCATGGTTTTGAAATATATACAATAGGTAGTGCATAAAATGGTTATAATGCCCAGGAAAACTCATTTCAATATAAGTGTCCCTTATCTGGCCAGCTTGATGAGCTTTATCATCGATTCTGTTATACTTCCTAGCCTTCATTGGCTAAATACTTTATCCATTTTCAGACCCTAAGGTGTTAAGAGTATTTATACCGGACGGTCCCTTTATACCTTTGTCTTTCCTTACCTTTATTCTTATTTCGTCCCTTTTGCTTCATACATATGTTTTAAATGATCTGTACAGCCATGGAACAATAATTGACTTGCACTTGGCAAATATGGTAAAGGGCCGATAGCTAAGAAAGTGAACTTCCCACCTGGGTCTGAGCGACACAATGACCAACGGCAGATGCATTGCTTTATGCTTAATAAAGGTTGAGAAATGGTGTAGCAATTGCCATATCATAACAAATGCTCCTTAATAAAAACGACAGCTACTAGGTCATATGACAATGACTCCGAATATAAAATATTCCGGAGTAATAGTCCCCAGTTCAAATCTCCGGGTCGAGGCTGCCTTGGTAGAGCGAGAACTTAATATGAAAATATTACAACGGAATTGTAGATGTATAAGACGTGATAAAAATACCAAACTCACAAAACCGTAATGGAAAAGATGTTTCTCGAACTATGGAAGCTAAAATATTAGGAGAATATAAAGGTAAATATAAATTAAACCCAAACATTACTCAATTATTAGCCAACGGAATACCAATCGCAAGTGGAATTTTAATTGAAGTTAAAATTCAACATTTAAATTTAAAATCATAAAGAATATACAAGAGCCAGATATATCAGAAATTGCTAGAGTAGATGTTTGGAACAATAAAGAACACTTCACAGTTTATTCTATTTACAACCCAGCAAATAATAAAGCAGATTTAAATAACGGAAGTAACAATTAAAAACCACAATGGAAGACTTCAATGCACACTCAAAATCTAAGGTCTTTAAAATACAAACACTACAGCAAAATAGTTGAAGACTGGCTTAATGTAAATAAAATAAAATTAATCTTTGACAAAGAACAAATGGGAACGTATGTGCATTACTCAAGAACTACAACCAACCTTGATATACTCGTGGTTTCATCCGGAATTATTGGGTCGTTCGCCCTCTGTCTCCTTCGCCTCGTCCTTCCTCCCGGGGATGCCACTACTTTAGGGCATCGGAACAATGGGCCCAGCATGGTGGCCTATGTACCGACTCCCTTATTCCAATCCTAATACCAACTTCTCTGTAAGTAAAATTCCCCAAAAAATAAAAATCAACAAAAAATTATGCAAGAAGAGATACAAATCTATAAGCATATTAAAAATGGCAACTTACAATACGTGAATAATGTTTTCTGTCAGTACTTTAGTATTACAGAACTAAATGCAGCTATCAACAAAACTAAATTAAATAAAAATAATAAAATAAATTAAATAATGCTCCTGGCCCGGATATTAATACACATTGTGGGTTTGTAAAATAATTAGGTATGAAAGCCAGAAACACATTGCTCAAGTTTTCAGGAGCATCCGTTTTCACCATCCAGCAGTAATTGGCTAACAAAGCAGCATTCAATTTCCCTTTGTACATTTGTTCCTTCACTGAAATGCCCTGATGAAATTGCTCAGCATGTTCATCGTTGACGTCACAAAAGTTTGTAGGGAAGAAATCCAGGTGGGAATTAAAAAAGTGCATTTTTAGTGACTTATTGATTCCCAGCTATTTATAAGATTCCATTAAACTTTATACAAGTTCTTCAAAATTTTCAGCTTTAAAACTTCCCAGAAAACTATTCAAAACATTTTTAAAGATTCCCATGCTGCTTTCTCTGTTTTTTCTCATCACTGTTTCATACTGTGATCTTTGAAAAGTTCTCTGATTTGAGGTCCAACAAATAGGCCTGCTTTCACTTTTTCATCACTGAGCCTTGGGAATTGTTCACATAAGTAAGTGAATGCAGAATCATTCACATCTAAAGCTTTTACAAAATCCTCTGTAAGTCCCAGTTTTATATGTAGTGGTGGTAGTAAAATTTTGCTTGACTCTATCAATGGTTCATGTGCAACATGCTTGAATGCTGGTCTTAATGACTGTCTTTTGGGCCAACTGTTCCTAACATAGTGCAAAATGTTGTCAGTTTCACGGAGGGGTGCAAATAATTCCATTGTTGCAAACCTCGATGCCAGAGGTTTTGCCTTATGTTTAGGAAGATCTAGATCCCTGATTAAATCATTGAGCTCATCTTGTGTGATCTTATGATTGGAAGCATCTGTGCTTGACATACAGTCTGCATCTCTTGAAGTTACTGGCTACTGTTCCTCACTTTTGAGGTAATACTGTTATGTTCATCAGAGTCAACAATAGAATTTTGTGGAGGTTGAGGAACAGAGAGTCCTTTACTATGAAGCACAGACTGTTTTGCTGAAAATATATTAGGGTAAACAACTGTTGATCCTTTCTTCATGGACATACCTTTCCTGATAGGTTGGGGGGACCATACAGAAATAACAATCAGTAGTATGATTGGCAAGCTCCCTCCCAACCATGGGTACTGCAAATGGCAACAACCATTTTCATTGACCCACACATTAAGTTTCGATGAACATGTAGTGCAGCTCACACGTAGTGCCAATTTTTTGTCCAGGTCCCCTATCTTACACCCAAAATATAACAAATATGCTTTTTTAATATATGGTGTTATCAAATGCCTCCTCGATGAAAGTGTAGCCTCTCTGCATATATAGCAAAAATTATACGGATTATTCACACACTTCCGAGGCATTTTTCTACTTGTCTATCAGAATAGAATGTTAGATGATAATATAAAGCAACAAAATTATCATGAAAACACTTAGGAACACAATGGGAATTCAACCATTTTTGTACAGCACTTTATGAGAATGGAAAACCCTTGCAGGCGACAATTCTATCGATCACATGATGTACACATTTGCAGCGAGAATGGATGATAGATCACGTGATTACACAGAGTTGTGAGATTTATGGCATGCTGCGAAGATTTTATACGTGGAGATCCAAAATTTAGTGGAAAAATATGTAATATTATGCTATGGCCGTAACTTGAAAGGTACAGCTAAACTAGAAATTTCAAAGTAATTTTCGAATTTAGTGTCCCCAAATTAGTCAATATTAGGTATTCGCATTTCCGTAACATTTTCTGTGTAGAAGAGTGTAGTAGTACTATTTGAAAATTTCAAATTGCCATATGATAGGATTTGGAGATGTTAACTTATACAGAAACTATATCAACTAGGTATCAAGGGACACTAAGTTAAAATGTATTTCTGAATTCCTAACTCAAATGTATATTGCAACGAAGTATGGCATAGCAACTTCCAAATACAAACCAGATCATCTTGTATTACCTCATGGAGCTGTGTTAAGCATAATCTTGCTTAATATATGTGTGACAGACCTACCAACTCTATTAGAACCAAAAAGCTACAAAGTCTATATGCTGACAACTTAGTTATTTGGAAATCAGAAAACTTAACTAAAGTTAAAATTGCAAAGAACGGCATAGACACATCATTGGAAAATATTGGAAAATGGTGTTGAAGAATTTAGTGCCTCTGAATGCAGAAAAAACGTACATTTAGTATTTTTCCTTGGGAAAGAATATGTAATCTCATTGTTCCCAAGTGTGCCAAGAGACAAACTTATGGAGTACTAGCAATTATGGCTTCAGTCCCTACAATTAGACCAAAACATCATAGAGGAATACCTTTACTTAACAAATGTTTGCAATGAACAGTCATTTTTTACATTCAATAAGAAAATTTCAAACAAAAATCAGAACTATCTATGAGCAACCAATTGTCCCCATTTTTGGCAGACCTCTTCATGAGCTTTTTGGAAACCCATATTACAAAGACATTCCCACTAATTTTAAAACATTGGTATAGATATGTGGATGACATTTGGGCAATACTAAATGAGAAACAAGTGGATGATGCATTAAAACTACTTAATTTAAAACATCATGGAATAAAATTTTCCATAGAGAAAGAGACAAACAATGAAATCCCTTTCTTAGATTTGAAACTTACCAGAAAACCTAAAAAACTTGAATTTGGCATACATAGGGAGGAAATACACACAGAAAATTTCATAAAATCAGATGGATATAACCCAAGACAACACAAGCATGCTGTTATCAACAGTTTAACTTACAAGCTGGTTAATTTACCTTTAAACAAAATGGGACATATCAAAGAGTACACTAGTATAATTCACATTGCAGAATACAATGGATTCAATGCTGAATTGGCCAAAAGAAAATCTATAAATTTATCTACTCATTCCACAAACAGAAAATTTACATATCATCCCAGAGCTACACACCTTTTCCAAAAAGCCTTCAAAGAGCACAGTGATACTTTGGCCCCACAGAACAAATTTAGTGTACAACACCTTTTGAAATCATGTAATACAAAGGAGGTATCCAAAAACAAAACATCAGGTGTGTACCGAATAAACTCCAAAGGCTGTAACAATCTTTACATTGGAAAAACTGAGAAAAACTTAAATATTAGGCTTAAAGAGGATTTTAGGAACATCTGGAACAAAGAAATATATAAATCGATGGTACTGTACCATTTTTGGAAGGATGAATACGATATAGAACGAGAAATCCAATTATTAAAACGTGTCCAAAGTCCAGCTGCATTAACCATGTGGAAAAAATATCTTCATAAAGAAATATGAAAGTAAATTGTTTAATTTTGACACTACCTTTGAGAAAAACCCAAACTTCAAGTTCGTCAAGCTACCGACAGAGACGCACCTCTCACCTCCAAGGGGTTCACTGAACAAACACCTATTAGTCAACAACAGCTGATGATGTTAGGAAGATCCTAACGAAACACGTTCTAGGTAAATACTAGCAATAAGTGCAGCATGGTGTACTAGTTCGGCTCAGAATTATACCGACTAATATGTTTAATAACAGGTGAAGTTAAAACAACCCCAATAGAAACAATTCTCTTTCCAACATGTAATAAGCAAATAAACAAAAGACTTGTATAAGCTGTAATAACTTGTGTAAATCTCATGAGAACTTCAAATTTTAAAAAAGTAGAAAAATACATTTACCTGAAATATACATTAAAAATCCAAAAAGTGTTGTGCAAGGAATATAAAAGTTAAAAGAAAGCTACAAATACGAACTGCAATACAACATTTATTACATCGCATTAAGCTTTTTGAAAGCTTTGAAATAGAATATAATTTAGATCTGTGAAATCTTCAAGAAGCAAACAAGTCCAGATACTGCAAAACATTAGCATTAGAAACCCTACCAATCAAATCCTCGGAAGATTGGACATGTGTATATATACTGTTTGATATTTTGGGGTGAAGGACAACATAAGACACTAAGGATCTGAAACATCTGACTGAACATCTTGCAAAACATGAGGCCAGTGCACTTCACTTATAAAGGCTGTCCCAAAATTAGCCCAACAATCCTTGGGAGCGGATAGATAACATTATTTTAAAAACTTTCGTTAGGAAAGATGTTTTGCTGCATTGCTTTGTTTAAGCACTAGACCAGGTCCAAAAGCTTGTAGCCCTAATTTTAAGACAGACTTTAAAAATATGGCTGATTTCTAAGTGATGATGGGGCTGGAGCAGGTGGCACATGCCAATTTTTCTCTTTTTAAAAAGTGTGGAAGAAGCAATACCAATTTTTATGGAGAAATTGGTGTAACTTACACTAATCAGAAATATCTGTCTGCTGGGCTTCTAATTTATAAAGGCATTGCTGTTTTATCCAATTTTAAATTAGAGCTACCCTAAGAGCAGCAGCAATCAGTGATTCACCTGCATTGAAATACCTATTTTTTAAGAAATATAAAAATAAATACACAGCATTCAGAACAGAGCAGATACCGCCACACCTAAGAGTTAACAAATATTGTGAAGAAATAAATATTAATATTACATTAACAATAACCAATGGAATTCACAGATCTCCATCCTGGACACTGTTTAAACTAGACATATTACTCGATATGGACAACCAGATTAACAGTGACACCGCCTCTATTCAGTTTAAATGCCTATTTCATGAATTATTAACTAAATACCCAAAAAACTGTGCACTTTACACTAAGTGCTTAAAAACTGCAGATGGGTGTGGCTGTGCAATAGTATCTACAGATAAAGTTACTTCCTTTAAGCTTCCAAATGACTTCTCAATGTTTTCCTGTGAGCTTTACGTGGCTAAACAAACATTCCATGGTACAGATACAAAATTCTGATAAGAACCATTTCATCATTCTTTCTGATTCCATGAATTCCCTAAAGGCAATATGCAGCCCTTGGACTACAGATAATTTGATTCAAAATATACAAATACTCCACCATAATCTGAAAGCTCAGGGTGAGGACATAATCTTCATATGGATACTGTCTCACAGAGGTATAGTGACATCCATATAAACCTGCACCATTTAGTTAGGCCATAACTTTTGAATCAATAATAGAACACATGTGCAACATTGGTAAAATATAATACACAATTGGCAGATAACAATACTCTAGTTACAGCTCAGTGAAATATTGGATGTGTCCTCCAGCAGCAGCTACACATATTTGCACTGATCTCACCATAATCTCTGAAGTTTTACAGAGATGATATCAAATTGAGAGTAGCTTATTTCCAGCAAGATGGAGCAACATGCCATACATCTAATGACACCATGGAACTTGTAACCAGTTTCCTTTATAATAGATTATCTCAAAAGGTCTGTGACCCCCTCCCAGATCCCCTTTCCTAACCTCACCATATTTTTTCTTGTGGGGTATTTAAACAACAGAGTGTACAACAATAGGCCACAGAAAATTGATGTTCTCAAGAACTCCATTCGAACTGAAATAAGTAACATGGTGAGGATACTCTCCATAAAACTTGAATGTAAACAAGTGTAAATGCTGGGTGAGGACCTTCCAACATTTTCTCTGTGCTGTAAATAGTGTAATGGAATCACCAAATTATGTATTATATTCCCCCAAAGTTGCACATGTATTGCATTATTGGTTCAAAAGTTATGGCCTATTGAAGTGGTTCAGGTTTATCTGGATTGCAATGCATATCAGGTAATGAGGAAGCTGGCAAGGAAGCCAGAGCTATTGCAAAACACCCAGCCTCCACCTCTTACATACCTACACCTCATCGAGACCTTGCATCAGTCACAGCTACCAAATTCAGAGCAATATGGAAAAACTATTGGAACAATACATCCATCAGCAAACTTCATGATATAAGGTCAATAAATTACCAGGGTGTATTCTACAACAAATTCCAGAGAAAAGATCAAGTTAAAATACTAAAACTAAGAATAGGACATACAACACATTCCTACTTACTGTCAAAGGAAGCACCACCACCTTGTGATCTACGTACATGCCCTCTTACAATTAAAAATATTGTATTTCCGTGCACAAAATGCAGTTATTCCATAAAAAGGCACAATACTTTAAGTAACAGAGTATTAAACCTTATAGACACAAAAAATTTAGTTAATTTGTTTATGTCCTTGAAATTTCTCTATATGACTGTATATAACTTACAGATTTCAGGTTTCTCTCATCTTATATCAAAGTGATTTTTTGGTTTTAACAGTGTGTTGTGATATTATTGTAATATTGTAATTTTCTGTGTGGTTGCTATAAGACCTAGGGGTTCTGCAATCTAAACTAAAGGGTAAAAAAATTATCAGCAATGTGGTAGTTGATGTATGTAGAACAATAAACTTGTTTCCTTTCATGTAACTGCCTCATTTCCCAGGATTCTTAGAGAAAAACTTGCAATGATGTTTAAAAGTGGTTGTATTCTATGGCTTCACATTACAAATAGATGATTCTTTTTAACCTTATTAATCTTTGCATTGATCAAAATTTTTTTCAAATTTAATGATGAATTTTTTCAACAAATCTCTGGTTCAGCAATGCAAAATTCACTTTCATCTTTTCTTCAAGATCTTTTAATGAGAGTTTTTGAAATGCAAGTCACTAAATAATTCCCTTTAAATTTTAGTGCTTCGTATAGTTTCGTAGAAGACATTTTTGCTATTGCTCCTGATGAACACACAAATGATGCTCTGAAACCTTTAAATTTACAAGGTAAAGATAAAAAATACATGTTAGAGATAGAAAATAATTGTTGTCTGCCTTTTCTATATCTAAATAAAATAAAATGTAACAATAAGCTAAATTTAGGCTTTTCTAAGTAATCAACTCATATTGATAATTACATAAAAAGTAAAAGTTTTAACCTACTACATTAATTTGCTGCTTTTAACAGTTTCATTTACAAGTTAATGTGTCCCCAAATTAAGAGGAATTCAATAGGGAATAGAAACATATTAATACTGCTTTAATTAAGGATTTTAATAATGATTTTATGTATATAAAGATTTAAAAATTAAAATACCAAAGTGTAAACAATATTTCTAACCTTAAAAGAAGATGATTATAACTTTGAAAAATATTCTTACCATCCCTGTGCTAATAAAAATTTTACAAAATTTTTAAAGTATTTGCTATAAATTTGGTTCCTCAAAATTGCCTAAATATAATATAACAATTTGTTACATTTTTCTAACAAAATAATGTTTTGGATATGTATAAATTAGGCATTTATCAATTTAGTTATTTAGATTACAATCGGGTGTACATTGAAGGGATGAAACATAATTTTGAAACCGGAATGAAGGACTTTTTTAGAAATATTAGGTATAGACAGATAATTAAACCAGCCATAGCAGAATATTTTGTGGTCATTTAACTATGAAATAAATGTTGAAGTTAAATTATTAAAACAACTAAGTGGTCCAAAGGATTTAATGTTTTGGCATAAAATATATATCTTAAAAATAGAAAAGGGGTAATAAATTTAGAAATATTGCCAATTGACTCTCTATTTAATTTTGTTTCATTTTCAGAGATTGGTAACAAATACAAACATAATCTGTCACTTAGCTATTGTAAGGGTAACAAAATAAAAAAGCTGAATCACCTAAGATGCAACAGAGATCTTTGGGGAACAAACGTCTCGAGTTCTGTGAGGAATTTATCAATTTCCTAAACACATAAGTAAGATTTGTAGCAAATTATTATATGTTGTAATACTTGTACAGCACACTAAGTCTTTATTTTGCATGTAAAGCTCATTTAAGCATCTCAGTTTGTTTTCTTAATTACTTATTAATTGTACTAAATTTACAGAAAAAAGTTCTCTACCAAGGACAACTAATATAAATAACAAATATATATTTTATTCCGTTCAGATTGTTGCACATAATGATCTTGTAAGATTTAAGTTTAATCATGTAGCACTGATAATGTCATTCTTTCAGTCAGTCTGACTGAAGTTTTATTTTTATTGACCCATTACACAAATCTTAAGAGATTTGCAATTTTGGCCTGCACTTCCTTTTGTATGTGTATTATTGAGACTTAAAGACATCTTTTATCATCCTATGCTTAATGCGCCACATGAGTAACTTTAAAAATAGTTCTTTTAAAATTCTCCACCATTTACCAGAATATAATGAACAAATGTATCATTTAATTTTGTTTTACCAGCCTTAACAAAAGAAAATAATTTTTAAATATTGCATTGCATGTCCAAAATGTTGAAGTATTGTATAACTTTTAAAAGCAAAGAAAAGAATTGCTAAATATTAATTTTTGGAACTTCAGTAAAATACATGAAAATCTTTAGTTTTATTTAAATTTCATCGTGTGTAGCATTTCAGAGCAAATCTGCTGGGAAAAAAAATCATTTCTGAGAAACTTAAATTTATAGTCGAACAAACCCTTGTGTTTTTTAACCTACTTATTCAAGAGTCAAAATACAATGATAGATCCACAGTGTTTACAACGTCATAGAATTTAAATGTCAATGAAGGTTTATGTTGCGTTTCCATGTAACCTCTACTAAAGATCATGCACTGTTGTTGAATTTTGTAAATTCTCTTAATTTAATAAACATACATTTCTGAAATCTATGTTGCAAGTAAGATATAAAATCATCACACAAACTGAAGCACACTTCAGTATCTCCAGTAATTTTAAATGCGTTAATCGTTTAACTGACGTTGACAATAAGAAACAATGATACGTAAGATGAACAAAATTAAACTTTTGGTAGTAAAATATTATTTATTTTGAAAAACGAGTATTTCAAAAAATTGTTGCAAGTTTATTT
Organism: Mantis religiosa; assembly: GCA_030765055.1. Taxonomy (NCBI): domain Eukaryota; kingdom Metazoa; phylum Arthropoda; class Insecta; order Mantodea; family Mantidae; genus Mantis; species Mantis religiosa. The sequence goes on along the minus strand of CM060950.1, from coordinate 294,303,346 downwards.
TTTGATTCCGTACCTGTGTAAGAAAAGAGTAAATTCATGAGAAACAATATCTTGGGTTATTTAATGCCACATAAATATGTATTTAATATTGCTAAAGTAATAACAAAATGGAAAATTCACTCCCTGCATTTTTATGCTTTTAGATTCTCGTGCTTGTCTACAAAATGCGAGGGAAGTTTATTAATAAAGTAATGTTAAAATAGAGGTAAAATACTGCAGGAGAACTACTTCATAACGACCATTGATCCACCACATCTTCAATAACATGTTTTAGGGTACCCACTAGCAAACTACGTGATGTTGAAGTGATACTACAGAGACAAAAACAGTTAATATAAATACGTTTCTCTATAGATTTGTAACAAAACCTAATGAGTTCGAAAAAAAAGTGAATTATTATCTTACCTTCTTCTGATACAGTTGATTTTTGATGAAATTGATTTCCTTCAAGTAAACTCTTCCGCTCCTGCAGATAATGATATAAATTAAATCAATATACTTTCTAAGCTGACAGGAGAATTTCACAAATATCACTAAATAACTTTACAAATTTACTTCTTCCAATAGTCACAGTTCAAAGCTGCGAAAGTGTATAACAAAAACTTCTAAATTTTAATTAAAAACAAAATTAATTAGCACAATTAATGTAATGCACACTAAAAGGTGTCCTATCTGATAGTTAAAGTATATAACTAATTAATTATTAAACATAAATAATTGCGTAAATACGTTAGCTATAATAATTCACTTAGAACGTCTTTCAGTACAATATCAGTTTATAACAATTAGTGTTATATATACTCGAATATACTTTAGGTATACTTGTTAACTATTACTAACATTAAATATTAAATAATAATAAATGATAATCCTTTTATAGATCACATTTGTGAGAACTAAGCTCTGATATTCGTAAATGTTCAGATCGTGTCCTAGCATCCCTTATAACTCACTAAATATGTTTAATCTCCTAAATTACAACAACTATCATTTGTTTTTCATATTCTTTGTTTTACTTAATGACGCTATATCCGATACGCCATCTGCTTAATATTTCCTATTAGCATTAAATATAACATAAAAATCACGAATACAATTAGAAATAAATAAATAAAGTAACATATTCACCTAAAATCTGCTTAATTTGTTCGTATTATATATCACTGCATGAATTGTTCCTTTAATTTTGTTCGTTTAGAGTGTTTTGATTTAACTGGTTTTGTTTTGCTCTTACGATGTTTAAAGTGGCTCAAGACGACACTTAAGGACATTCTACCATTAACGGGCCGCTCTGCTCTGTTAATTTAGAGATGAAACTTAATGCAATATTTCCTAAGTATTTTATATTTTAAATTTGATGATTTAAGTAATAAAGCCATTTCCTTCCAAAGTTTTAATAAAAATGTTGGGAGTTAATTAGAAGATTCTCTTGTTTATTACATGAGAATAGTAAACCAAGAAAATGTGTGTTAGTCGCTTAAATTATTGATACAAACGTTACACTGGAACTAAATATTTTGAGGCCCCCATGTAAAAACCTGATGTGCCTTACTCAAATGAGTATGTTTTTAAAACTATTCTTACACGCGCTTAATCTTCAACTTCATTTTTGTCTACATAAACATTGGCAGAATATTGATAATTTTCTTGCACGTTTTAGGAAATATTCCAGTACAGTAGGCTTTAGAGTGTCAAGAAGTTTGCGACCATCATTGGTTTTCTCATAATTGAATCCAAGGGATTTCAGAAAATTGTGCATATAAGATACAGAATCCGTATATTCTATTTTACCCCTCGTTAAGTTCGTCAGCATTTTTGGCAGTTGGATATTCACCCTTGTCATGTAAATCATAAATTATTGCTCCTGAAACATGCCTTTGAAAATTGTCTAAGTTGGTAGCATATTTGTTAGCTGCCCGATGTTTCCCTGGAGATATAAATATGGAAACTTCTCCTAAATTGGTTAATTGTTTGCCTTCTTTAACAACGTTCGGCACAGAATGAGCACTCACGTGATAAGCTTATAACATTAATTCTCGACTCTGACCGAAATTTGTACTTTCGAAAATGTCTTTAATTGACATCTGTTTGAAAAAAGAATACACATTAACAAGGATATTTGTAGCCTATTTATGTAAAATCTTGTGAGTTCTTTCGCAGTTACTACTTAGCCCACCAGTAGTAGGCTCGCTAAGCGGTATATTTACTAACTTTGAAAGGCACGTGTGCGCTCTTAAAAGATCTCTTAGAATATTTAGTGAATGCAGGGTACAAAATGCAACTGCAACACAAGCACGTGTGTGCCTTTCTTTACTGACAGTTAATAATTCATTTCTTTCTAGTCAGGCGCCTTATCTCTCCATTTTTTATTTGTTCCATTTATACCTCGCCTTTGACTCCAATGGTCATGTCAGCGGCCGATCTTCTTTGGAACATATCGAAGGTGTTAACTCGTATTCGTTAGGCTTTTTAATATTTAGATCACCCACACACACACATACACACAGACAAACACACACATTCGCACGCTCATTCATACTTCCAGATTCTTGGGAAGATGAAGAACTATCTAGGTCAGAGAAAAATCTCCTACGCCCAAGGCCACACCGTGGCTCAGTGTTTAGACCACTTGGCTCTCACCAAGGCGGCCCGGGTTCGATCCCAGGCGACCGCAAAGTGAGATTTGTGGTGGACAACACGGCGTTGGGGCGGGTTTTCTCCGGCACCTCCGGTTTCCCCCGCCATCTCATTCCACCGGTGCTCCATCTTCATCTCATGCATCATCAGTGTCATCGCCTGTGGTGCCGTATGTAGTAAAAGCGGGCGTTAAACACTACACATTACATTTCCTACGCCCACCGCCGGGAATCCAACCCAGAACCCTTAACACGGCAGGCAGGTGCTCTACCGATTGAGCCACGGGGCCAGCCTGATTACCCATACAGTTGCCTTTATCACTCGCTTCTTCCTCCTTTTTTTGTGACTCGGGAATAACAACTGTAGAGGCCGCCATGTTTACTACCGTATACTACAATGACATGAATCCTAAATAAAAAGGTCATAAAGAACACCAACATTTGGGATGTCATTTTTACACTGAGAATATATAAGTTTTCGCTACAGACCAATTTTAAAGGTGGAAAATGAAAGCTTTGACATATCCCAATTCGTTTAATACGTCATCACACGAAAGGTAGATAGCAGCTGTGCGTGATCATGCTTCTATCTCAAAATTCGGAGTCAGTTGTGATTTGCCGTTATTATTCAAAGTGCCTCAATCAACTCTTACTTCTTGGAATAGGCTCTGAAATGCACTTCATTTTGGATAACTTCTGTCTAACTAGTAAACTGTAATAGATGAAACATGTTAATATGTACATTGGTAAAATAAGGAAAAGACACATTATGTATTTATATACAGTTATATATTTCAATAAAAAGAAGTCCTGGGCTCTTTGAACTTGCCATTTTTACAAAATTATATATCTTTTATGCATTATATATTAACACTATATAATTGTAATATTTTCAAGATGCATTGTGTGATTTGTGAGAAAACCCTACGGGAGAGAAAGAAAAACGGAAATCCTCATTCAATTTAGCATATCCACGTTAGTTAATATGACCTCTCAGATCACAAGTTAGCATTCTGTATTTATTTTATATTTAATGCAAGTATTTTTAGATAGAAAACAGTATTGTGACAAAATCTTTTGTAATAGAAAAAAGACAAAACAGAAAGCACCATACAATTTAGCATATCCTAATTAGTATGACCTCTGAGATCGCAAACTTTGGATTCTGTATTTATTTTATAATGCAGCTATCGACAAGACACAGGAGCCGGTGTGGACGCAACGCCTGGGGCCCCGGCTGGAAGGCTTATTGGAGAGAGCGGCCGGCTGCCTGACCGCAGAACAGCTGGAGAATGTGCGACAACTACTGAGACGATACCAGCGCGTCTTCCGCCAAGGCGACAGTTACTACGGCCGCACGGATAAGGTGCTACACCGCATCGACATCGGAGACGCCCGGCCTATTCGGCAACCGCCTAGACGCGTTCCGTTGGCGAAACAAGCCGCGGTACGGGATACGGTAGACGACATGAAATCCAGGGAAGTAACTGAAGAGTCTGACAGCCCTTGGTGTTCACCTGTACTTCTGGTGACGAAGAAGAACGTGGACTACAGGAGGCTGAACGCTGTCACCCGGAAGGACTGTTTCCCCTTACACCGGATTGACGACACCCTGGACACGCTAGCTGGTGCATAATGGTTCTCAACCCTGGACCTGAAGTCGGGTTACTGGTAGGTGGCTCTAGACCCGAGAGAAAAGGAGAGGACTGCATTCTCGACAGGCCAAGGGCTTTGGTATTTCACAGTTATGCCCTTTACCCTCTGCAATGCTCCAGCAACATTTCGACGCCTCATGGAATCAGTAATGAGAGGATTGATATATGACAAATGCCTGCTATATTCGACATCATCATCGTTGGCAAGACGTTCGAAAACCATCTCGACAACCTGAGCAAGGTGTTCCAGAGACTGCAGGCAACCAACTTGAAACTGAACGCAAAGAAGTGCCAGCTCTTCTGCAAAGACGTTAACTACTTAGGCCATATAGTCTCACCAACCGGAGTGGCCACAGACCCGGAGAAAACCCAGGCTGTGAGAGATTGGCCTCGGCCAAAGCATAGGCGAGAGTTGCGCTGTTTCCTGGGGCTGTACAGTTATTACCGCCGTTTCCTAAAGGGGTTCTCTAACATCGCCAAACCCCTTACCCGCCTGACAGAGGAACAACGGCCCTATGTGTGGACGGAAGACGCTGAACACGCTTTCCAGCCCCTGAACGAAGACACTGCCCAATACTCCTATTTTGGGATTTCCACAACCAGGCGGCGCTTGCATTGTGGACACCAACGACAGCGATCATTTCATTAGAGGCGTCCTATCGCAAATTCAGGACGGCCAGAGCGGGTGATAGCCTACTACAGCAAGACGCTATCCAAGGCAGAGAATAACTACTGTGTCACCCGGCGAGAATTACTGGCGGTAGTAAAGACCTTGGAGTACTTCCACAAGTACCTGTACGGTCAGGCACTCCACCTGAGGACTGACCATTCCACCCTAACCTGACTATTAAGCTTTAAGAACCTGGAAGGCCAGACAGCACGTTGTGTCCAGAGGCTGCAGGAGTACGACTTCACCTCTGAACAGCGTAGAGGGAAGAGCCATGATGACGCAGGCGCCATATCTGGAAGACCCTGAACAGAGGAGTGCGGCCAATGCATAAGAGTGGAGGAAAAGGAGCGTGCCGCAGCAGTCCGAGTAGTCACGGCAGTACCTGCGGATGGCTGGGATAGCGCAGGCCTGAGCAGGTAGCAGCTGGCGGACGCAGATTTGAGACCACTCTTGAGAGAAATGGAGGCAGAGACAAGACCAACCTTGGAGGACATCGTACAGAGGAGCGCAACCTACAAGTCGTACTGGGCCCAATGGGATTCATTGAAGACAAGAGAGGACGTGCTGTTTCGAGTATGGGAAACGCCTGATGGGAAGACGCAGAGGGAGTAGTTGGTACTTCCCCGAAGTAAGGTCCCGGAATTCTTGTAGGAAGTACACGCCGGTACTTCAGGAACACACCTGGGAGCAAACCGGACGATCGACACACTCCGACAGCGCTACTACTGGCTGAGGCTCCGAACAGATGCTGAGAGATGGTGCCGTCAATGTCACGCGTGCGCAGGGAGTCGCGTCCCCCAGACTAGAAGCCGGGGTCGCATGTAGTAGTACAACGTCGGAGCGCCATTCGAAAGGATCACCGTCGACATAGCTGGACCATTTCCCGCGTCCGACAGAGGCAACAAGTACCTGATGGTGGTCGTGGACTACTTCACCAAGTGGCCGGAAGTGTATGACATTCTGAACCAGGAGGCGAAGACAATCACGGACTGCCTTGTGGACAAGTGTTCGGCCGATTTGGGGTGCCGTTAGAGCTCCACAGCGACCGCGGCACTAAGTTTGAATCCAACCTGATGAAAGGGGCACTAGCGAGGCTTGGGGTAAAGAAGACCCTCACCACACCCGTACTTCCACAGTCGGACGGCATGGTGGAGAGATACATCAAGACCTTAGGGCAACACCCGAGGAAGGTCGTGGCCAGCCATCAGCGAGACTGGGACATTAATGTGCCACTGTGCTATTGGCCTGCCGCTCGTCAACACACGTCACCACTATGATCACGCCAGCCAGTTTAATATTCGGCCGAAATTTACGCCTCCCCTGTGTTCTGTCTTTTGGAAGCCCCCCGGACGCAAAACAGCCAGCAACCAGGTATGTGGAGAACATAGTAGACCATCTCCACGACATGCAAACGATGGCTCGTCAGAACATCCAGAAGGCGAGCGACGGCATGAAGACCCGATACGACAGGCAAGCCAACAGCCAAGGGTTCCAGCTGGGTGACCTAGTCTGGTTGTACCGCCCTAATCGGACCAAGGGACGCTGCTTGAATCTCCAGCAACCATGGCAAGGACCATACCGGGTGGTGAAGAGGATTAACGACGTGGTCTACCTCATTCAGAAGGTGCCCCGAGGGAAGATGCTGGAGGTACACTTGGATCGTCTGGCCCGCTACGATGGTGCTGTTCGGGACGACCAGCCTTGAGGAGGGAGCAGTGTCGGGCATTAAAGTTGCGGCTTAAATAGCCAATAGATGGATAGGTTTCACGTAGATAACGAATTTGTGTAAACAGGTAGCACCGGCAAGCAAGATAACTGAGGCAAAGGCCTCGCCGGCGTAGATTAAATTACGTTTCTCGAAGGTGATAGAACGTTCGTATTATGTAATTAGATGCCTTGTTTTCTAGAAACCTCTAGTGATTGACAGAACAGTCTGGTAATCATGAACGGAGATTTAAAAGGATTTGTGACATGCCAGCAGGACAGTTGTAGCTGTGAAACAGTTGTTGTAAACAAGAGTGTGTAAGCAGTATTGTGTAAAAAGGGTGTTGTTGTAACGAGAGCTAATGTAATCAGCTTTCACGGGTTATTGTCATCGACCTTGGTAGACTGATGGTGTATGTAACGTAATGCTGCTGTATCTATAAGAGTATTTCTACAAAGACAAAGGATATTTTTAAATTCTGCAACTCGGCCTTTAAATTCTACGAACCCACAAAGTCACAATAACAAAACCTTAGCCCGTATACGGCTAGTGTGAAGAAATGATTATTTTCCATCAGTTAACTAAAATAATAAGAGTTAAATGATGAAGCCTGGGATTCAAGTACTTACGATAGTAAGGCACCACAAACGGTGTATCTCGGATACGAGAGCCCCTAGTGTGTCTACCGGGGAAATGTACTTGCTTAGGCTTTCACGGCCGGAGTTAATCTAATAAAATGTATTTCCCGGGTTTGTGGGCTTGCATTCCAGTAAGTACCGAGCTAGAATCATCCTCTGAAGATTCTCGTCGGAGCTATGAGCGAAACGTCAGGAGAACTTTCATCCTTTGAATCACGGCCCACAAGTCCGGGAAATACATTTTATTGGATTACCGGTTAAATGTATAGGTATGAGTCAATTGGAGAAATTCATGCCAGTACGGCACGTTGGCCATGGTAGCTCAATAGGTAAGAGCGACTGGACGGAAAGCAGGAGATCCGTGGTTCAAATCCGGGCCATGGCATTGAATTTTTCATATTGACTCTATCTATCCAAAACCTTATTCTGTCTACGGCTAGTGTGAAGAAAAGATTAATTTCTATGAATTAACTTAAATACCTGTAGACGGTAGTTTATGTTGGTGCATATTCTCTAGAATATATGTGTCGCATCTAAGTTCGAAGTTTGATATTTCAATCAGATTTTCATTTTTTTTAGCTATATCTCGTATTTACAGTCACGTATACACACAACTTGCACATATACCTGGGAGTTTTGTAGAACATTCTGTGGGATATATGTATGGGACTTTAAAACTTCCGGTGAAATTCTTCCTTTAAAAATAACTTCCTTTAAAATTTCCGGTGAAAGTAGGCTATAGACTTTGTGGGTGGAATGGTTACCTTCTTTAACTACTTTGTAAGTGTTAAAGAAAGTAATAACATTTCCGAGTGTCTTAGAGAAACAAAACACCATACTTTTGAATGTGACTTTTACCTTTTATTGTAATTGGAAAAGGATTTCAAGACTCCAAGGAAAGTAAAATACATTCTCTGTTTGTTACACAAAATAAGCAAGAGGGTAAACATAACGACATTGGAATTCTAATGAAGTTTATGATCATCAAGAATGACATATTTAAAAATATCTGCAAAATTAATTCTTATCGTCAGTAATAACCTAATTTTGATCCATACAAAGCTTTTTAAGTTTAATAAAATAATCAATTAATTATTCATATAAAGTTATAGAATGCGAATATAATTTTCAAGACTAAATTGAAAGGCTGAGTGCAACAGTGGTCTAACCTTCTCCAACGTCGAGTTTAGTTGACCCTGGCATCTGTTGTCATTAACCTTGAACTACCCATTACAATCCATATATACTAAAAGAAATTTACTTTCTTCCCCATTGCCAGTAACTAGATTTCTTGCTCTCAAACTATAGAAACTGGCTGCTGCCAACTTTACAGTGCAATATCTCAACTTCTTCAAATCGTGAGATAGACCACTGTTGTATTCAGCCTTTCAATTGTAGGTTGGTGACTTTTAAGTTCATAATTTGTCTCATTTGATTTCCAGGATAATGCATTTTAGGAAACGATTAAAATCTAGGTAAAACAGTTGTACTAATTATGTGTGTTTGGATCCAGTAACAGTAGAATCTAGTAACAGTGACGTCAAAGCTAATCGTAAGAACTATTTGTACTCGGTTCATTGACACTCGTTACTTACATTCTTTATGTTATTGAGGGACTAGTTTCAAAGGCCATTGCCTCTATTTTCAATCTCTCTCCAACTAGCATCTGTTGTCGTCTGCTCTACTCTCTCTCTCTCCCATCTCTCTCTCTCCCTCTCTCTCTCTCTCTCTCTCTCTCTCTCTCTCTCTCTCTCTCTAGTGGTGGAACTATGAACTTCTTCGCCAAATGATCTACTGGTGGGATTTCGAAGTTCATTAAGTGGTCCTTATTTTTCTAAATGAATATATTCCCCATGTTGTTAGTTTAATTTACTTTATCACTCCTTTTAACAATTTTGGATTAGGATAAATTTCATGACTTTCTTTCCAAAAATAAAATGGTGCTGATGACTTATCTTATTGCTTCTATCTGAAGTTTCTAAGGTGTTCTTTGACTCTGGTTTTTAGATTTCTCTTAGGTTGACCTATGTAGCATTTTTCACAATTTTTACAACTTATTTTGTATATTCTGGATGAGACTCATGGAATTTCATCTTTTGGTTTAGATAATGGATCCGGAATATAAAAAATAATAAAATGATAACAATAGTAAGAAAATAACAACAATAATATAATAACAATACAATAATTGTCTTCCTTTTCTATATCTAAAGATCATAAAATATAACAATAAGCTAATCTTTGGCAATTATGGGAAGTTTAAACATATCGACAATGAAATCAGGAAGCTTTAAAACCTGTTTCTTAATTTTGTTGTTTATAATAGCTTAATTTACAGATTAATATACCCCAAAATAAAACGTTAATTCAATAGGGAATATAAACAAATTTTTATTACAGCTTTAATTAATGATTTTAGTAACGAATTATACATACAGTTATTCACCAACTTAAATATAAAGTTGCAAATAATGTTACCAACCTAAAAACAAGATGATTATAATCTTAGAAAATGCACTTATCATCCTTGTGCTAATAAAAATCTGACAGAAGATTTAAAGAACTTGCTATAACTGAGTATTCAAAATAAATATAATAAAAGGTATGTTAAAATGTTCTTTAAAAATAAAGTTTCCTATAAAAGGAAATCTTGTATTTAGCAATTCAATTCTTTAGATTGTGGCCGGGTTTATATTGAAGGATCAAATATAATTAAGAAACAGGAATGAAGGAACGTTTCATAATTATTAGGTATAGGCAGATGTATAAACCAGCCGTAGAAGGCCATTTGTGGTCATTTAACTACAAAATAAACTGAGAAGTTAAATTACTAGACGGTTAAATAATCCAAAAGATGTAATATTTGGCAGAAAGTGTCTAAATAAACACACATTGGAAATACATTCAGAAATACCGCCAATTGATTCTACCTTTACGTTTGTTTGATTTTCAAATTTTGTTAATAAATACCAACATAATACGTCTCGTAGCAGCTATAACGATAACAAAAAGAGTAAACAGAGTGACTGAACATGCAACAAATATGTTTGGGGACATGATCTCTTGAGCTCCTTGAGGAATTCATAATTTCCTAAAAAGATAAATGGAAGTTTTCGGCAAATTATCATACTTTGTTGTAATAGTTGTACCGCAAAGAGGACTTTAAGTCTTTGTTTTGCAAACAAAACTCATCTCGCTAGCTCAGGTTTTATTATCGTTTACTTATTAGTTCTACTAAATTTACAGAAAAAAGTTTAGAAATAAATATCTTATTCCATTGAGATTGTTGCACAAAACGTTTTGTAACATTTAAGTATAATTATACAACACTGACAATGTGATTTTTTAAAGTTTCTGTCATTTAGGTGAACTTTTACTTTTAATGACACCTTTTGCAAAACACGTGCACTTCCTTGGTATGTGAGGTTGAAACAGTTATTTTATGTTGTCCCCAAAGAGTTTCAAATATTGTATTATGTGAGGTTATGTAGAGTGAGTCACGCACAGAGAAGCTATGTAAGTGGAAATGACGTCACAAAAGTGTGGAATAACAAACTTATTTGTGATTGGTGTGACGCGTATATCGTAAAACGTGGACCAATCAGATATAGAAGATTTTACGTTGCCATGGAGGATATTCAATATTCCTCTAGAGGGATCGAACTATTAGCGAAATGCTAATGTGTAGAAGAAGCGGAACCGGTCATTCTTCTCCTAACAGTCGCCGTGAACGGATGTAAGGTTCTCTTCTTAAACGCCGTTGTGTGCGGAAGAGTATAAGTTTATTCTCGTAACAATCATCGAGTATAACTAGATAATTTTTACATTAAATATCATCGCTAGAAGACGCACAATTTAATTATTATACACGGTGGTGAACAAACGTATAAAACTTTTGATTCTTGCACGCATCCAGATATAAACGCGTCACATCAAGTGAATCTTGTGTAAGAATAGTGTTATAAATGTTGTATCATACATTTTGTTCGAACTGGTGTTAATTGAAGTAAGGAAATAAAAGTTTCTACATTATTTAATACAGAGGAAAATGATTACTCATTTTACGTAAAATTTCCTTCCGCCGTACCACCCCTGTAAAAGAAGATATCTTGCTCAACCGACTGAAGCCACGCCGAGGTAAGCTGGGACTTCAAGAACCATCAATTCCAACCCTGTTCCAAATGGTCACCTCAACGAGGGGCATAATTCACCATCCATCTATACGATTCGACCACAACCCTGTTCCAAAATGGCGCCCAACTGTATGGCTCGAATAGGCAGAAGGAGGATTACACCACAGGAGAATAAATAGTGTAATGGACAGGTAACTTTGATTCAAGAAAGAAGAAAGAAGAAAAGTGAGTACGGAAAAATCTTAATAGATAATTAATAGAAAAAGTGACAAAATTATAATTTTCATTTTTTTTATGTTATTAAGAAAGGGAAAAATATTACCTAAAATGGAAGGTAAAAAATTAACAGACAATAAGAATAAAAATGTTGGGGAAGGAGTGGAAAGACTAGTTAGAGATAAGAGAGCAGAAATACAAGAAGTCAGGGAAGTAGTGGAAGGAATGATTAGTGATGATGCAGGAACAAGTAGAACAGAAATTATGCAGAGTAAAGTTAATGAAATGATAATAGACAGGTTAGAGAAAATGATGAGTAATTTTGATGCTAAAATGGATAATTTAAGACAGGATATGAATCAAAATTCAGAAAATTTAAATAGTTTTAGACAGGAAATAAGACAGGAAATAAAACAGAATTCAGAAAAGGTAGATCAAAATTCAGAAAAGGTAGATCAAAATTCAGAGAAGTTAGAAGCTAGGATAGATCAAGGTTTAGGTAACCTAAGAAATGAAATTGAGAAAGGAAGAGAAGAGTGTAGAGAAGGCATAAAATCTTTAAAACAGAAAATAGAATCTCATGATGGAGAAATGTCTAAGTTAAAAGAGATGTTTCAGGAAATGAAAATAAGTCAGGAAAATGTAGTAAAAGATATAAGAAGTGAATTGGCTAAGGAGTCAGAAATCCTTAAGCAACAACAAATAGAATTTGTAGAAAAACAAAAAGTAGAAATAGGGGAATTAGAGAATAGAATAAGACAAGAAATAGATGTAGTCTTATTAGATAATTCACGGAAATACCATGAGGAAAATATTGAAATACAGAATAATTTTGTAAGAGAGGTAAATAGTATCAGAAATGATGTTAAACTAATTGCTACTGAGGTGCAAACACAACAAGATGAACTAAAAGTTAAATATGATGAAGTCAGTAAGTTGAATAGTGAAATGATTACAAGAATAGATTTGGCACAGGAAAGTTTTGAGAGAGAGAAAGAAAACATTAGCAAGCTGAATCAAGTTGTGGTTGCATTACAGGCAAGCAAAATTTCTGAGAACCAGAGGGTAATAAAATCTAAGAATATTACATGTATTGACTCACCTGGTAATTCAGGTAATATTGTACAAAACTTAGAGAATTATTTGGAGAGTGACGATACAGAATCTTTGTCACCTGATTGTGAAGTAAATGGTAATGGACAAATACAAAACATGCACACACATACACAGTTACACAGTCAAGGTAGCACAAATTGTACAAATTATTTGTTGCATGACATAAGTCCACCTACTTTCGAAGAAGAATCGGGAGACAATCCCAAAATATTTCTAAAGGAATTAGAAGAATATTTTAAAATTAAAAAGATTCCAAATGAATTTAGGATGATGATTGTTAAAAGGTGTTTGAAGAAAAATGCTTTAGAATGGCTGAGGTTAACACTAGCATCACATGAAACGTATAGTATGTTTAGGAATGTGTTTATAAATAGGTTCTGGGGTCCAGAAAGACAGAGAAGAATTAAAGTCGAACTGGCCACTGGTAAATTCGAGTTCAAGAAGGGTGTGTCCATGACAGAATATTTCCTAAAACTTGCTAACAAAAGTAAACTTGTGAATCCAGATATGTCAGAAACCGAGATCGTGAATATGCTAATACGACATTATCCACCGCACATTAGAAACCACCTAATTGTGGCTAAGCCCGTCGACTTTACTGATATGATTGAGTTATTATCAGAATTTGAGGCTCATAACCTTAATTCTGATTCTACTCATAGTCAAGTTGATCCTGACAAGACTCATATAGAACAAAAGCAAGTAAATAGACAGGAAGTAAGACCAACATTCAGGGAAAATCACAGCCATACTAACCAAAACCAAAATAGTTTTAACCAAAATTGGGGCGGGGCACGTTCAAGAGACAACTATGAACGAAGAGAGTACAACCCCAGAAAGACATATGAATCGGTAGTGCCAGGTATAGGAAGGAGAATTCCAAATACTCCTAGGAGGAATTATAATAATGACCAACCTGTGGGAAATGTGAGGAGTAATCAGGTGAATCAACTGAGGTTTTACAGGGGAAATAACTTAAGAACGGGTTATCAAAGTAGAGGAAGAGGAACTAGCATCGAAGACTCTTCATTAAGAGATTTTAGGGGTCCTAGGTTTGAAAGGGCAGACAATAACCTAGAAAGGACACCGACTCAGGGAATAGAAGGAGAAATAAATAACGGTAGTACCAACCCAACTGCTAGTGTAACTACCGACCGCACTAATGCGGAAAACTGAGTACCAAATCATTTTGTGCCTTGGAAAGTGGTTCGGTAAAAATGACACAGGGCAAAATCAAAATTCAAAATTTACCAGAAGATAAGCTCACTCTCTCCAGAAGTAAAGATCGGGAATTAGTAAATCCACCTCAGATTAACCTTCGTATAGGCGATAGCGAATATAAAGTATTGATAGACACAGGAGCTAGTTCATCAGTAATAAGTGAGAACTTATTCAAGGAATTACTATCCAAGTTTAGGATTGAATATTTAAACGTGTGTAATGTATACTGTAGCACAGCTATTGGGAAAAAGAAAGATAAAGTTAAATATCAAGCGTTAATTCCTGCGCGAATAGATGATTGGAATTTCAATTTTATCGTATTGGTAATACCAAACTTAGCTCGTGATATTATTATTGGCAATGATGTATTGTATGGTTGGCAAAGTGTGATAGATTTCGAAAAACATGAAATGAAGGTCAAAGGAGATAATGAAGTAATCAAAATAAATTTGTTAGAAGAAATTATATTAAAAGAAGATGAGAAGGATAGTATAAATAATGATAGGTTTTTTGTAGAAAATATAATATTATACGAAGAAGATATAATTAATAATGAAGAAGATGATAGTGGTAAAGAGAATTTACTTTTAAATAATAAAGAAAATGAGACGTTTGACCTTGGAGATCATTGTTGCCAAATAAACACATTAAATACCGATACCGAGCGAAAACAAGAAGAGGAAGAAATGATATTCCAAAGAACTTTGAAAGAAAAGTTAGGGAAAACATACAATTTAAATCACGCGCAAAGAGAACAATTGAGGTTATGTATACTAAAGAACAGGAACGTTTTTAGTACGAAACCTGGATTGTGTAATAAGTACATACATACATTTAAGGTGAACGACATTGCTCCTTATACTCATAAAAGTAGATCTGTGCCTATCACTATTAGACAACAAGCATCTGAAGTAATAAACGATATGCTAGAAAATGGAAATAAAATTTTAAAAGATTGGATACCAAAGTATGGGCCAATAAAGGCAATATTATCAGACAACGCAACGGTTCACCGGAGTAAATTGTTTACTTCAGAAATGAAGAACAATAACATTAAGATGTATTACTCTTCAGCATATTTTCCCCAAGGAAATCCTTGCGAGAGAGTGATGCGTGATTTAGGCTTGTATTTCAGAATTCTGTGTCATTCTAACCACCGAGGCTGGTACAAATACTGCCATATTATTGAGAAAATCATTAACAATACCCCAAACTCTACTACCAAATTTTCACCAATCGAATTAATGACTGGACTACAACCTGAACCTCTAGTAATAAAAGCACCAACAACCTTAAAAGTAGATGAAATGGAATTGAATGAAGAAGAAAAGTGTGCTGAAGCATTTCGAAGAATAAAAGAAAAAGCAGAGAAAAGATTATCAAAGATACAAAGAAAAGGAGCGAAATGGAACCCTGAAATAAATGATAAAGTTCTCGTAAAGACATTTAATATCTCCAGTTCTAAAATCAAATCCTATTGGAGAATGAATTTGTTATATAAAGGTCCATATAAAATAGTAAGAAAATTTGGGGATCATACGTACGAATTAAGAGACGATGATAATAAAATGATAGGAAAATATCACAAAACACTTTTAAAACCATTCAAAAGCCTTGACACTCACAAGAATAAATGATTTAAAAAAAAATAATAATAATAATATGTTTATGAATTACTGAAAAATGTTTTGTTTATTATTATTGTGTTCGAATAATTTCTGATTTTATATTGTTATTTTAAATTGTATTAATTGTTCATTGTTGTAATAATGTTTAATTATTGGGGCATTCTTCAGAATATATGGAACAATATTATTGGGAGATTTAAGTTAATTTTCCATATATTCTGAAGAGGGGCATCTGAAACAGTTATTTTATGTTGTCCCCAAAGAGTTTCAAATATTGTATTATGTGAGGTTATGTAGAGTGAGTCACGCACAGAGAAGCTATGTAAGTGGAAATGACGTCACAAAAGTGTGGAATAACAAACTTATTTGTGATTGGTGTGACGCGTATATCGTAAAACGTGGACCAATCAGATATAGAAGATTTTACGTTGCCATGGAGGATATTCAATATTCCTCTAGAGGGATCGAACTATTAGCGAAATGCTAATGTGTAGAAGAAGCGGAACCGGTCATTCTTCTCCTAACAGTCGCCGTGAACGGATGTAAGGTTCTCTTCTTAAACGCCGTTGTGTGCGGAAGAGTATAAGTTTATTCTCGTAACAATCATCGAGTATAACTAGATAATTTTTACATTAAATACCATCGCTAGAAGACGCACAATTTAATTATTATACACGGTGGTGAACAAACGTATAAAACTTTTGATTCTTGCACGCATCCAGATATAAACGCGTCACATCAAGTGAATCTTGTGTAAGAATAGTGTTATAAATGTTGTATCATACATTTTGTTCGAACTGGTGTTAATTGAAGTAAGGAAATAAAAGTTTCTACATTATTTAATACAGAGGAAAATGATTACTCATTTTACGTAAAATTTCCTTCCGCCGTACCACCCCTGTAAAAGAAGATATCTTGCTCAACCGACTGAAGCCACGCCGAGGTAAGCTGGGACTTCAAGAACCATCAATTTCGACCCTGTTCCAAATGGTCACCTCAACGAGGGGCATAATTCACCATCCATCTATACGATACGACGTAAACCCTGTTCCAAGGTATATATGACTAAGGTTACACAGGAGCATTTCTAAACAATAGTTGCTTTTTATAAATTCTCTGCAATTTACCAGATTATAAGGAAGAAATTTATAATTTATTTTGGTTTTTCCAACCTTCTCATAACGTGATACATGTTCAGAATTTTGAAGTAGTGAATAGCTTTGAAAATCAGAGGACTATATTATCACATATTTAATTGCTGGAAATTTCGAAATCAACATGATAATGTTAATTAGATTGAAGTTGCACCGTGTGTAGCATTTTACATTAAATTTGCTTAAAAATCGTTTCTAAGAAATTCACATTTATAATCGAACAACTTTTTATTTGTTTTCTTCACCTACATTATAAGTAATGATAAATTAAATTATAAGTTTGTGAGCAATAAGATCTTTGGGTAACTTTGGCGCTAGCTAAATATGTAATCAATATTACTCAAATAATAAGTGATAAGCAAGATTCACTCTACGTTTCTATACTTTTAGATTTTAGTGCCTGTCTACAAAATTTGAGGTAAGCTTACTAATAAAGTTTTGTTCAAATATTTGGAAAATATTGCAGAAACACGACCTGGTAATGATGAACTTTGGTCCGCCACATTAACAATGGTGTGTTTCATTGTATCCACTAGCGAACTACGTGATAAGGTACTATTAAATTTAATTAATTTTTATACTTTTGAAACAAAATCGAATGAATCCGGATTAATGAAATTATATAAATTATTACATTACCTTCTTCTGCGCCAGTTGATTTTTGTTGAAACTGCGTTCCTTGCAGTAAGCCCCTTTGCTCCTGCAGACAATGATATAAATCAAATCACTATAGTTCCTGAGCAGACAGGAGAATCTCACATAAATCACTAATAAATTCACAAAGGCATTTCTCTATATAGTCACGGATAAAAGCTGCGAAAATATATAACATATACCTACAGCTAAGCACTAATTAAAAAAAATTAACAAAATTTGTTATAATCCATAGTAAAATCTGTAGTATCCGAGAACCAGCATTCACCCCACGCCTACCCATTTATCTGTGTAGCCCTCACGAAGGGTATAGATTGAAGACCGGCACAAGCTCTGTACCGTCTCTTTCCCCTCCCCCTGACGTCTCGAACAATCGGGATGATTTTCCGAGCCACGAAGCTTCCAGAAACAGCGATCCTCCTATATAAGGGCTACAGTGGTCGAGTCAGTTCAGTTCTTGGCGAGCAGCCGTGGAGAGCGCCATGCTAGCGAACGGACTGGAAGACTGCGTACGTGTATTAGAGGACTTGTACGTAATTGTGAGTGTGGAGTGGACCTGTGACAGACGAACTAGTGGATTGTAATTGCGTGCGCTACGTGACTCTATGCAATCGGCAAGTGTTCCAACTGTAATTCGGTGGAAATAAAGAACATTTTCAGTTTGTGCAATTGGACCTTTAATTTCACGAAACCACAAAGTAACAACTGGTGTCAGGAGCACCATAACGGCCATGGAATCGGCATTGGAAAAGATTATGGAGAAGATGATGAAAATGAAGGCCGAACTGACCTCGGAAATGAAGACGGCAAATGACAACATCACCGAGAAAATGGAAAAGAAGTTGGAGACGGCGAATAGCAACTTGGCCGCGAAGATGAACGAATTAACCACGAAGACGGAGAGGGCAAACAAGAACCTGTTAGCGGAGCTGAAAGAAATAAAGACGGCGAATGACTGAGGATCATTGAGGATGCAGGCGGCCAAGCTGACGGCTACTCCGACTTCGAGAATTGTGTCCGCTACACCGGGGACAGAAGAACAGCCAAGGGAAGCCGACGAAGGCCTAGTGGCCTGTGTTGGGGATGTTGACAGTCGGGACACGTGGAGAGAGACTGCCCATACCAGGGAGAGCAGCCGGGAAACGAGTATGGGGCATCGTGGCTAGGGGCACGTCGGGGCCATCACCAGCATCCCCTCGATTGACATTGTGCCCCGTCAGCTGGCGGATGGATGACAGCCTCATCGTGGACGGTTGGGTGAGAGGTAAGCCGTGCCGCGTGCTCGTAGATACCAGGGCAGCCGTGACCATCATCAGACCCAACATAGCCGAGGGTTTGCCATCCAGGAAGCCGAGCCGACCATAACAGCTAATGACGGCATCGGGCGATACCTTGCCTGTGGAGGAGGTCCTGCTGAAGCTGACCTAGGGACGGAGTGCCGTACGTCTGTGGGTGTTTGTCGCGAAGGTGGCTGAGGAGGTGCTCCTGGGACTGGATGCCATCAGTAGCCACGAGGCGACGGTCAACGTGGGCAGGAAAGTCCTACGGCTCAACGGAGAAGAGGTTTTACTGCGTCAACCCGAAGAGCGCTTTGGAATCTGCAGGGTCGTCTAGAACGAATACGTGGTTGTCCCCACGAGGAGCAAGTTGGTGGTGACGGTGCGACTGGAAGGTCAGAGAACCAGGAACATGATGCTGGAGCAGAAGACGCCTGTACACAGACAATGTGTAGCCAGGGCATTGTTGCCGTGCCAAGAGGAGGTGCCAGTGAGACTGCTAAATCCAACGGACA
Organism: Mantis religiosa; assembly: GCA_030765055.1. NCBI lineage: Eukaryota > Metazoa > Arthropoda > Insecta > Mantodea > Mantidae > Mantis > Mantis religiosa. The sequence goes on along the minus strand of CM060950.1, from coordinate 294,284,128 downwards.
CCGATCATGACGTCCAGGCCGGGACGGAGTTGGGAACGTACGAGCCCGTTGTAAGCGTAACAGCAATCGACAATACGCAGGAGCCAGTGCCGACGCAACAACTTGGCCCCCGGCTAGAAGGCCTACTGTAGAGGGTGGCCGACCACCTGACCGCAGAGCAGCAGGAGAAATTTCGACAACTGCTGGGACGATACCAGTGCGTCTTCAGCCAAGGCAACAGCGACTACGGCCGCACGGACAAAGTGCTTCACCGCATCGACACCGGAGACGCCCGGCCTATTCAGCAACCACCTAAGCGCGTTCCGCTGGCGAAACAAGGGGCGGTACGAGACATGCTGGGGGACGAGATTCAGGGGAGTGCTTGAAGAGTCTAACAGCCGTTGGTGTTCCTCTGCAGTCTTGGTGAAAAAGAAGAAGAAAAAGGAAGTTGAACGCTGTCACCCGGAAGGACTGTTTCTCCTTACCCCGGATTGACGACACCCTGGACACCCTTGCTGGTGCACAGTGGTTCTCGACCCTGGACCTGAAGTCGGGCTACTGGCAGGTAGCTCTAGACCCGAGAGACAAGGAGAAGACAGCGATCTAGACGAGCCAAGGCCTCTGGCAGTTCACAGGTATGCCCTTTTGCCTCTGCAGCGCAGCAGCTACCTTCCAAAGATTTATGGAGTCAGTGATGAGAAGAGTGACTCTCGACGCTTGTCTGCTATACCTGGACGATATTATCGTCGTCGGTAAGACTTTTGAAGACCATATCGAGAATCTGAGTGAGGTGCTACAGAGTCTGCAGGCGACCAACATAAAGCTGAACGTGAATAAGTGCCAGATCTTCCTCAACGAAGTCAACTACTTGGGCCACATAGTCTCAGCAACCGGTGTTGCCACAGACCCGGAGAAGACACATGTTGTGAGAGATTGGCCTCGCCCAAAGGATAAGCGGGAGTTCGCAGTTTCCTGGGGCTGTGCAGCTATTATCGACGCTTCATAGAGAGGTTCTCCAACATTGCCAAGCCCCTCACCCGCCTGACTGAAGAACACCGATCTTATGTGTGGACGGACGACGCCGAAGACGCTCTCCAGCACCTGAATAAGACCCTGTGCAGTGTTCCAATTTTGAGATTTCCACAACCAGGTGGCGCCTTCATTGTAGACACCGACGCCAGCGACCACTGTATAGGAGGCTTCCTATCCCAAGTCCAGGACGGCCACGAGGGGGTGATAGCCTACTACAGCAAGACGCTATCCAAGCGGAGAAGAACTACTGCGTCACCCGGCCAGAATTATTGGCGGTAGTAAAGGCTGTGGAGCACTTCCACAAGTACCTGTACGGTCAGGCACTCCACCTGAGGACTGACCATTCCACCCTAACCTGGCTATTGAGCTTTAAGGACATGAAAGGGCAGACAGCACGTTCGGTCCATAGGCTGCTGGAGTACAAATTCACTTTGGAACATCGCAGAGGGAAGAGCCACGGTAACGCAGATGCTATGTCCCGAAGACCCTGTCCAGAATAGTGTGGCCAGTGCACAAGAGTGGAAGAGAAGGAGTGTGCCCCAACAGTCCGAGTAGTCACGGCAGTGCCTGCGGATAGCTGGGATAGCGCAGGCCTGAGGAGGGACCAGCTGGCGGACGCAGACTTGGGGCCACTCTTGAGGGAAGTGGAGGCAGGGACAAGACCAAACTGGGAGGACATCGCACCGAGGAGCGCCACCTAAAAGTCGTACTGGGTCCAATGAGAGTCGTTGAAGATCAGAAAGGGCGTGCTGTTCCGGGTATGGGAAACACCCGATGGGAAGACGCAGACCTCGGAGTTAGGTCCCGGCAGTCTTGGAGGAAGTGCACGGCGGTACTTCAGGAGGACACCTGGGTGCAAACCGAACGATTGACAAGCTCCGGCTGAGGCTCCGAGCAGACCCTAAAAGATGGTGCCGTCTGTGTAATGTGTGCGCTGCGAGTGACTGCCCCCAGATTAGGAGCCGGGGTCGCATGCAGCAATAATACGTCGGAGCGCCATTCGCACAGATCGCTGTCGACATAGCTGTACCATTGCCAGTGTCTGAAAGAGGCAACAAGTACCTAATGGTGGGCGTGGACTACTTCACCAAGTGGCCGGAGGTGTATGCCATCAGGAACCAGGAGGCAAAGATAATCACAGACTGCCTCGTGGAGCAAGTGTTCTGCTGATTTGGGGTACCCTTAGAGCTGCACAGTGACCAGGGTATCAATCACAGCTACCATTTGTTTTCATAGCAACACTACTACGTAGATTTCCTACCAGCCAAAAGGAGCCAGACGCCTGGTGGCGACTTCACCTTACTAAACAAAGTGAGTATATCATAAAATAATTCACATGGCATAATACAATAGATTCAGTGCTGAATTGGTCATAAAGAAAATTTATAAATTCAAAGGACAACAAGTAACTGCAAAGGCTGTGACAATCTTTACATTAGAAAATCTAAAAGGAGCTTAAAAGTTAAGCTTAAAGAGCATTTTAGGAACATCAGGAACAAAGAAATAGATAAATAGGTGGTACCGTGCCATTTTTGGAAGGAGAATTATGATATTGAACGAGAAATCCAATTGTTAAAACGTGTCCAAAGTCTAGCTGCATTAACTATGTGGGAAAACATCTTCATAAAGAAATATGAAAGTAAATTGTTTAATTTTCATACTACCTTTGAAGAAAACCCAAACTTCAAGTTCGTCAAGCTACAGACAGAGACGCACCTATCACCTACAAGGAGCTCACCTATTAGTCGACAACAGCTGATGATGTTAGCAAGATCCTAACGAACGACATTCTAGGTAAATACTAGCACTAAGTGGAGCATTGAGTACTAGTTTGGCTCAGACTTATACCAAATATTATGTTTAATAACAGGTGCAGTTAAAACCAGCCCAATAGAAACACTTCTCTTTTCAACATCTAATAATCTAATAATTAAAAACCTTGAAGTACAAGCTGTAATAGCTTGTGTAAATCTCACGAGAACTCTAAATTTTAAAAAAGTAAACAAATACCATTACTTGAAATATACATTAAAAATTAAAAAGTTTTGTGCAAGGAATATAAAAGTTATGAGAAAACTATGCATATGTACTGCAAAACAAAATGTATTAATTCCCATCAATATAATTAAAAGCTTTGAAATAGAATGTAATTTAGACTTCGATGATAGAGACATTATAAATCAAATACTTGGAAGAATGGATATGTGTATATATATATGTACTGTTTGATATTTTGGGGTGAAGGACAAGAAAAAATATTAAGGATCTGAAGCATCTGATTGAACGAATTGCGAAACACGAGGCCAGTGCACTTCACTTACAAAGGCTGTCCCAAAATTAGACTAACATTCCTTGGGAGCCGATAGATAACATTATTTTTAACACTTTTGTTAAGAAAGATGTTTTGCTGCAGTGCTCTTTTTAAGCGCTAGACCAGGTCTGAAAGTCTGTAGCCCTAATTTTAAGACAGACTATAAAATGTTTGCTCATTTCTAAGTCTTGATGTAGCTGGAGCAGGTGGTACATGTCAGTCTTTCTCCTTTTAAACAGTGTGGAAGAAACAATACCAATTTTTATGGAGATATTGGTGTAGCTTACACTTACCTAAATTATCTGTCTGCTGGGCTACTAAATTGTAAAAGCATTGCTCTTTTATCACATTTTACAGTAGAGCTACCCTAAGAGCAGCAGCTATCAGTGATTCACCTGCATTGAAATATCTCTTTTCTAAGAAATATAAAGATAAATACACAGCATCCAGAACAGAGCAGATACCGCCACACCTAAGAGTTAACAAATATTCTGAAGAAATAAATATTAATATTACATTAACAATAACCAATGGAATTCACAGATCTCCAAACTGGACACTGTTTAAACCACACATATTACTCGATATGTCCAACCAGATTAAAAGTGACACCAACTCTATTCAGTTTAAATGTTTATTTCATGAATTATTAAGTAAATACCCAAAAAACTGTGTACTTTACACTAATGGCTTAAAAACTGCAGATGGCTGTGGCTGTGCAATAGTATTTACGTTTAAAGTTACCTCCCTTAAGCTTAAAATGACTTCTTCACGTTTTCCTGTGAGCATTACGCAGTTAAACAAACATTCCATGCTACAGATACAAAACTCTGATAAGAACCATTTTATCATTCCTTCTGATTCCATGCATTCTCTAAAGGCAAAATGCAACCCTTGGACTACAGATAATTTGATTCAAGATATACAAATACTCCACCATAATCTGAAAGCTTAGGGTGGGGACATAAACTTTATATGGATACCGTCTCACAGAGGTATGGTGACATCCATATTAACCTGCACCATTTAGATAGGCCATAATCTTTGAATCAATAATAGAACACATGTGCAACTATGGGAAAATATAACACACAATTGGCAGAATTCATTACACTAGTTACAGCTCAGAGAAATATTGGAGGTGTCCTCCACCAGCAGCTACACATGTTTGCACTCATCTCACCATATTCCCTGAAGTTTCACGGAGATGATAACAAATTGAGAGAAATTATTTCCAGCAAGAGGGAGCAATGTGCCATACATCTAATGACACCATGGAACTTGTAACGAGTTTCCTTGATAATGGATTGATCTCAAAAGATCTGTGCCACCCTCCCAGATCCCCTTTCCTAGCCTCACCATATTTTTTCTTGTGGGGTATCTAAACAATAAAGTGTACAACAATAGGCCAAAGAAAATTGATGTTCTCAGGAACTCCATTCGAACTGAAATAAGTAACATGGTGAGGATACTCTCCGTAAAACTTGAATGTAAACACGTATAGATGCTGGGTGAGGACACTTCCAACATTTTCTCTGTGCTGTAAATAGTGTAATGTAATCACCAATTTATATACTATATTCCCCCAAAGTTGCACGTGTATTGCATTATTGGTTCAAAAGTTGTGGCCTATTGAAATGGTTCAGGTTTATCTGGATCAAACTGGATATCAGGTTATGAGGAAGCTGACAAGGAAGCCAGAGCTATTGCAAAGCACCCAGCCTCCACCGCTTACATACCTACACCTCAACGACACCTTGCATCAGTTACAGCTAATAAATTCAGAGCAAAATGGAAAAACCATGGGAACAGCACATCAATCAGGAAACTTCATGATATAAGGTCAATAAACCCCCGCCTCGGTAGCGTAGATGGTAGCATGTCTGCCTCACGTTCAAGAGGTCCTGAGTTCGAATCTCGGTTAGGGTGAGTTACCTGGATAAGGTTTTTTCCGGGGCTTTCCCTTATCCTTCAAGACGAATGTCGGGTAACTCTAAGCTCCATGAACCCTGGACTCATTTGAGCACCATTTCACCCAATTCATTCACCGTCCTATATATCTTAACGTTGGGGCGGACGTAAATTAAAAAAAAAAGTGAATAAATAACCAGGTTGTGTTCTACATCAAATTCCAGAGAAAAGATCAAGTTAAATACTAAGACTAAGAATAGGAGATACAACACATTCCTACTTACTGTCAAAGGAAGCACCACCACCTTGTGATCTAGGTACATGCTCTCTTACAATTAAACATGTTGTATTTCAGTGTACAAAATGCAGTTATTCCAGAAAAAGGCACAATGTTTCAAGTAACACAGTTTTAACACTTACAGACACAAAGAATTTAGTTAATTTATTTATGTCTTTTAAGGAAATTTCTCTATATGGCTGTATATAACTTACAGATTTCAGGTTTCTCGCATGTTATATCAAACTGATTTTTTGGTTTCAACAGTGTATTGTAATATTATTGTAATATTGTAATTTTCAATGTGGGTGCTATAAGGCCTAGGGGTTCTGCAATCTAAACTCAACTGTAAAATAATTATCAGCAATGTGGTAGTTGGTGTATGAGAACAATAAACTTGTTTCCTTTCATGTTACTGCCTAATTTCCCAGGATTCTTAGGGAAAATCCTTCAATTATGTTTGAAAGTGGTTGTGTTCTATGGCTATACATAAAAAATAGATGATTCTTTTTAAGCTTACTAATCTTTGCAGTGATCAAAAATTTTTTCAAATTTAATGGTGAATTTTTTCCACAAATCTCTGGTTTGGCAATGCATAATCCACTTTCATCTTCTCTTCGTGATCTTTTAATGAGATTTTTTGAAATGCAAGTTACTAAAGAATTCCTTTTAAGTTTTAATGCTTTGTATAGTTTCGTAGAAAACTTTTTCACTATTGCTCCTGATGAACACATATATGATGCTCTAAAATCTTTAAGTGTACAAGATAAAGATAAAAAAATGCATGTTAGAGATAGAAAAGAAATGTTGTCTTCCTTTTCAATATCTAAATAAAATAAAATATAACAATAAGCTAAACTTGGGCTTTTCTAAGTATTCTACTCATATTGATAATTGCATAAAAAATAAAAGTTTTAACCTTTTACATTAATTTGCTGTTTTTAACGGTTTCATTTACAAGTTAATGTGTCCCAAAATAAAGAGGAATTAAATAGGGAATATAAACACATTATTAATACTGCTTTAATTAAGGATTATAATAATGATTTTATATATATATATATAAATTGAAAAATTAAAATACAAAAATATTAACAATGTTTCTAACCTTAAAAGAAGATGATTATAACTTTGAAAAATATTCCTACCATCCCTGTGTTAATAAAACTTTTACACTTTTAGATTGTGATCGTGTGTACATTGAAAGGATGAAACATGATTTTGAAACCGGAATGAAGGAACTTTTTAGAAATATTAAGTATAAACAGATAGATAAACCAGCCATAGCAGAACATTTGTGGTCATTTAACTATGAAACAAATGTAGAAGTTAAATTATCAAAACAACGGAATGGTCCAAAGGATTTAATGTTTTGGCATAAAATATATATCTTAAAAAGAGAAAATGGGTAATAAATTTTGAAATATTTCCAATTGATTCTCTATTTAAGTTTGTTTTATTTTCAGAGATTGTTAATGAATACAAAAATAATCTGTCACAGAGCTGATGTAAGGGTAACAAAATAAATAAGCTGAATGACTGAAGATGCAACAGAGATTTTTGGGAAACGAACCTCTCGAGTTCTCTGAGGGATTTATCAATTTCCTAAACACATAAGTAAAGTTTGTAGCAAATTATTATATTTTGTCGTAATATTTATACAGCACTCTAGTCTTTATTTTGCATATAAAGCTCATTTCACTATCTCAGTTTGTTTTATTTTTTACTTATTAATTGTACTAAATTTACAGAAAGAAGTTCTCTACTAAGGACAAATAATATAAGGGACAAATAAATATTTTATTCCGTTCAGATTGTTGCACATAATGAACTTGTAAGATTTAAATTTAATCATGCACCGCTGATAATGTCATTCTTTCAGTCAATATGACTGAAATTTTATTTTTACTGTCCCATTACACAAACCTTAAGAGATTTGCAATATTGGCATGCACTTCCTTTTGAATGTGTACTATTGAGACTTAAAGGCACATTTTATGATCCTGTGCATAATGCTCCACACAAGTAATTTTAAAAATAGTTCTATTAAAATTCTCCACCCAGATTATAATTAACAAAAGTATAATTCAATTTTGTTGTACCAGCCTTTAGAAAAGGGAATAATTTTTAAATATTATTGCATTGCATGTGAGAATTCTGAAGAATTGTATAGCTTTTAAAATTAAATAAAGGTATTATTAAATATTAATTTTTGGAACTTCAGTAATAAATATGACAATCTTTAGTCTTATTTAAGTTGCATTGTCTGTAGCATTCTAGGGAAAATTTGCTGGAAAAGAAATCATTTCTGTGAAACTTAAATTTATAGTCAAACAAACCCTTTTTGTGGTTTTTAACCTACTTAATAAGGAAAAGGAACTAGTAACATAAAGAACGAAAATGCAATTATAGATCCACAGTGTTTACAACATCATAGAATATATATGTCAATGAAGGTATATGTTATGTTTCGATGTAACATCCACTAAAGATTATGCACTGTAGTTGAATTTTGTAAATTCTCTTAATTTAATAAACATAAGTTTCTGAAATCTATGTTGCAAGTAAGATATAAAATCATCACACAAACAAAAGCATTCCTCAGTATCTCCAGTAATTTTAAATATGTTAAATCGTTTAACTGACTTAGTAATAATAAGAAACAATTATACGTAAGATAGATAAAATTAAACTTTTGGCAGTATAAACATTATTTATTTTGACAAGCGTATATTTAAAAAAATTGTTGGAAGTTGATTTTTTGATTCCATATTTAAGTGCATAATTTGTTGTGTATGCATTGTCATGAGTAGGCTGAGTTATTATTAATTAAAGTTTGCTACTTATGTACACCTTTGTATGAGGGTGAGATATGAAAGAAGAACAAAGAACAATAAGCTGCTGTTGTTTTTTACTAGCCACAATGATAACATTTCAGTCACAATACAGCCAACCTTACGCAAAGTTACATGAACTCTCAAGTACAATGTTTCAGCAGTGGGGATATAAGTGGCCCCAGACATCGTTACCACACGCTCACACAAGTGAGAAATGATTCTTTCTTTTGAACATTAAACCTTGACTTCTGACAATTTTGTAGAACATTATTTTTCTGCAATTCTATCTCCGATTTTATGTCATCAAGAACCTCTTCTTAGCTAACATAAAATGGACTACTCTTTCTCCCATTAGGATTAAAATGTGGGCCGTGAATGCTTTTCTAATAATATGAATGTTTGTTTACATGAATGAACAGCTTATAACTTGGAATAACTTGGTGTAGGGTGTCTTCACGAAAAGACCAATTGAATGAGTGTCACTAAATGACATTCAAAGCAAGGCTACTATATACAATATTTCATAATTGTTTTATTTCCCCCAAAATTACTGCATTGATTAGAACTAATTTGGTATTTTGACACCATATATTAAGGTATTTCCTGACGAAACAAATGTGTATTAGCAATTTAATTTTCCATGAGGAGTCCTCTTAAAACAAAATAATTTTATATAACTATTAATTTTATATAACAATTAATTTTATATAACCATTAATTTTATCTACTTATTAATTGTTTATAACTATTAAAGAATAACAGACAAAAATTACTACATAAAAAGCATGTCTCTTTGAAAGACAATTGTTCTAATTTTTTATTAGCATTAACCATTTCCAAGGTATTCAGTGCTATTACTATGAACTTTCCAAAACTCTACATTTCATTTTAAGTGCTAAGTTACTAGTCTTTTGTTCATTATGGTATGAAAATAGTAAGGAATTTCAGTCAGCAAACAATAACCCACCTTTTAAAGACCTGACTATTGCTTCAGTCGTCTCTATCTCCTTTTTGTCTATAATGAAAGACTTACGATGCAAATTGTAAAGACAGTGAGTAATGAAGGAATTTCTGCAGCTGCTTGCCCCGGTTATAAACTATGTAGAAGAAGAATATTTTGTAAAACCAGTACGTGGGAGAGATAAAAAATTTACAGTAAAAGCCTGTGATTACATTCCTGATTGTAATCTTATCCTGTTTATTATGTTCTATCTACAAAGTCCACGGACGTTATCATTGCTATATAATGTTACCGTGTATAGCACTTCAAAATCCTACTACTAGCACTGCTTTTTGGTTCAAAGCTGATAAAAAGTACAAATTGTGTACAGGCATATACATATCAGTACATAATTTGCAAGATGTGTAATGTTTTAAAGGTATCATGGCAAAATAGTTTGAAATTGTACAGAGAAATAGCTATAACTCAAATATTTTACCTGGAAAACCCTTCTGGCCCACACCATTGGCAAATCTTCTTGAAAAGAATTTGCACCTTTAAAAGGCTTGCTTTCAATTGGCGTTCTTAGACCTTCTTTGAAATTTGTGGAGTGTGTAATCAGTTGTAGTGTAGGCAAAATATGTTTTGGTAAGCAATAAATTACAAATTATGCAGTACTATAATGCAAATTACACCCTAAAGGGTTTTCTGAATCTCTAGGAACTCATTTAGTCTACGAACTGGAAGTTGACTTTTCTGTCTCCAATTTGGATTGATAGCTTGCAGCAAGTACGTGGGATAGTGTATGAGCAAATCCGTGATGAATCACAATGATTGGTAACAGTGATGTGAATTAAAATGCTAATATGAGGACACGGTAGTCAGCAATCAAAGAATTTTCCATAACAAATGAGCTGTTCCTGTTCATTTTGAGGTGTACTTCACACAAATCTTAAATAAAATATATTATACTGCATTTTTATTTAACTCAGTCAGAATTGTTTTTCACAATAAATCATATTCTGTCTCTAATGCTGTCCCAATTATTATGTGTTTATGCCAGTGTCCTTGGAACAGCTTAATTATATGGTTTTATGTTTACAAAAATGTTACATGACTTTCTCTAACTGTTGTTCTGTAAATTATGCGTACCAAATGCGTTTCTTCCATTTGCTTCATATTCATCAAACATTTTTTTTTGTTGTTGTTGCATAAATGGCTTCATTACACATTTTGTGTAGGTGTAGGATGTATGTAGAAGATTGAAGCGACAGACAAATTTCTTAAAATCAGGAATTATATGACCTGGCTCTATACAGCCCCTTGAGAAACAAATTAAATGACTTAGCGCTTGCAAAAGCACTTAGTATTCAACATTTCAAACCAAGTATCAAGAATATCTTTTAAACAGTTAATAATTCAAAGAAATTTTAATTAAACTGCCAGTTAGTGCAATCTACATTTTCTTTTGGTTTGATTTCTACAGCCACTTCAACTTCTATAGTCATACTGAGAGCTATGACTGGAGAACTTGATCGTGCCTAAACGGGCACGGGCCCTAACACACCACACACTCACTCACTCACTCACTCACTCACTCACTCACTCACTCACTCACTCACTCACTCACTCACTCACTTAAAGCCATTAAAGCCATATTTGAGAACATGACAAATTTTTCATGTAAAGTAATTTTAAGTTAGGGGAGGATTTTCTTGGGAACCTTTACTACAAAGTCTGATAACCTCGTGTAACATTGGCTTGCTTTGTGCTCTGACGTCAGCTTCCAATTTGGAGAAGAGAAAATGGCAGCGTGCTGAATTCACAAACCTCTCCAAATATGTTACAAAGTTCCTGTCCGAGTATACAATTTCACTGACAATTAGACACCAAATTCACTATATCCGGCCCGGAGGACCAAAATGTTCCGTCGTTGTGCAAGTTGTGGCCGTCAAACCAAAGCTCACAACTCAAATGGACTGAATTGCAGAAGAATTGGCGAATTGTCAGGAGAAGAAAATGTTTGACGCTTATATTGATGTATTTAATTTCTTACTCTCAAAGCCAGTACATTCTTGTATGTACACTAACTACTACACTTGCACATATCACATATAACTTATGCTGGCTAAATCTTATACTTGATTAAAACATTAAAACGATTTACAATGCAGAACTAGCTCATTGCCACGAACATGTTTCAATCTTCTCACTGCTATTCTCAATTGTCTGTTCCAAAAAGGGTCCACCAACTCCTTTAAACACAACAAATACTGGACAAATACTGAACAAATACTGTTACAGTTAAACTGATATGTGTGGAAAGATCAGCCCTTCTAATGATCATGGCAAAATGCATTTACTGATATGCAAAGATGCACACAATTTGTGAAAGTAAATTTTTTGGAAAGCAAGAATGAAGTTGGTGCTTTTACATAAAGATATGGACATAAATGAAGCCTAACATATTTTGACTTAAATGTTTCTAAAGTACGCTATGACAATGAAGGAGAATATCGGAGTAAAAACTTTAGGAATTGGTGCACAAATAGAGGAAAGTTAATCAACTACACCATTCCTCCTCATACACCTCAACATAATGGTACTGCTGAAAGAATAAATAGGACCCTAATAAATAAGGTCAGAGCACTACTATATTACCCTCATCTTGAAAATGAAATGTGGTGCAAAGCTCTCTATACAGCTACCAATTTAGTGAACCGAAGTCCAACTGTAACAAAGTGACACCGCTGAAACTTGGAAATAAACAACATTGAAGAAAATAGAAAAGAACAGATTTAAGAATGCCAAGAAGATTTCAAGACTGCCACCTGGAAGGTAATGAAAATTATGCTTTGTTAACCTATAAAAATGCATGGAAAGTGAAGAAAAGAAAAAATGGCTTGAAGCAATTGTTGGAGAAAAACAGAGTTTAAAAGCATGTAATACATGATAACCTGTGGTTGAAAGTGAAGCAATTTGGAAAGAAGTTACAAGCCATTGAATATTCAGAATAAAAGATTATGGAAAATATAAGGCACGTTTAGTAGCAAGAGGATGCTAAGAAAGACAGTACAATCTACACTTTGAAGAAATATACAGCTCAGTTGTTTATTCAAATTATTTAAGGACACTATGTGCTCTTGCTAAATAAAAGAAAATTAATGTGCTTACATTTGACAAAAAATCAGCATTTCTATATAGACAACTTAAAGATAGAGTAAACATGCAAGCACCTGAAAGATATGAGTTTCAAATAAAATATGTAAACTGATGAAAACATTTTACGATCTTAATCTATCTCCAATATATTGGAATAACCAGTTAACTTATTTTCTGAAATCTCACAATCTTAAACAACTGAAATCTGACAGATGTGTATTAAAAATGCAAAGAATAAAAGTGCAATGATGTAGCAATACATGATGATGGAATAGTCTAAAGAAATGTACTAAGAACATGCAAAAGCTTATGAAAAGCATGAATGAAAACTTTAAAGCAACAGTCAACACCAAAACAAATAATTATCTTGGAATGTAAATCAATGTGAGTGAACATGAAGTCTCTATAACTCAAACAAAATATGCCAATCAAGTTGTGAGAAATTATAGTGTGAAAGCTGCCAAGCGTGTAAGCACTCCTATGTGTCATCAAGATAAGCCAAAGGAAAAAGCAAATGGCGAAAAAGGAAAGAAAATCGAGAAACAAGAAGAAACAGCCAATAAAGAAGAAAAGCTACAACAGTAAGATCAATAAACTGCTATAAAATTTCCATATTGTGAAGTAGTGGGAAGTCTCTTATATTTAGCCTGTATGACTCATCCTGGCCTGAGTTATGCTGTGAACTTTGAAAGCAGAGCAGTAAATGCGCCGTCTGAACAAGATATTTCAAATATCAAGAGAACTCACACATATCTCAATCACAACAAAAATTTACGAATCAGTTATTCGTCAGAAAGTGAAGATGAAATCCAAGTAGAAGCGTAATGCGACTCAGATATTGTGGGTGACATGATGGACAGAACAACTACAACTGGTTTCTTTAGTATGATTGAAATTGGACCAGTCGTGTGGAGCTCAAGAAAGTAAAGTATCGTGTTACAATTCTCGACAGAAGCAGATTATGTTGCTGCTGCACACTGTTTAGCAACTGAAGTATTTGAAGAATCGCAATGAAGAACTTGTCAGCGTAAAGCCCAAAATTACAATGTTCAGATAAATTTATCTTAAAATTATCAAATCTGGGCAAGCATAACGTATTACAAATAACATAGACATTAGGTATAATTTCATTCATGATTATCGGAGTTAGGAAGTTTGTACCGCCCGCCGTTCTCTATACAGGTGACGACCGACCATCTCCCAGCATCCAAAGAAGTCATAGATAACAGCGCACGGCGGAGGAGCATTGAAACCGTTTGCCCAGAGAACAAAATTGTCCTAGGAGACATTCGTAAATGCACACTTATTTAGATCATTATGTAAAACATACAACTTCTTATATAGTACATACGGGCTTGTCTCTGGCTGATTTTACTATTTAAATAGGTACATTGTGGCAACACCCAAGCAATTATAACGCGAGTTGTAATATTTGCTGATCGAATGTAAAATAATATCCAAATAATAAAATTAATTTATTAAATATCTAAAGACTCTAACTAGACAAAATACCAAAGCAGGATTTTTACTACATATTTACTCATCTGCAGCCGTATTACTAAAAACAATAATGCACCTCTGAAGCCTTTCAAATGTAAAGCCCATCTACGTCCTGTCAAACAAGAATTATACTGCGAAAATGTTCCTTCGACCTCACATGATGTGATCGGGGCATATTTAAAATATTTTATCAGTATCACGGCTTTTGTTGGGATCCAAAAGTTCATCTGGTATGCGGTAAATCGCGCCGTACCCAACATTATTTTCAATTACACTTTTCATTTTCAATCTTTATTTCAGGTAGAATGCACGAGTTTTGGTGAATACGTTTCGATAGTTCTACGTGCCGCTCAGTCAGTCAGCTTCATACCTCTGGGCTGTAACAGTGTGACAGTTGTGGGTAACTCTTTGAACAAATGCGCAATCAATAATATATTTCTACAAAACTGTTCGTTACTAGATTTTTGGCAGTTTGTATGCTAAAACTGCCATCGGTTTCTAAATTGGCTAATACCGAAACAATTTTGTAATAATGCTCAGCATACTAGATACAACCTCTAGCCAAGTTCCCCATCTGGTGACAACTGGCCGTGGTGGTAGTCTGGTGCTAAATCTCTGAACTATGCAATCCTGTAAGGTGCTTTCAAAAATATCTTTTTCGTGTGAGCTATAAAGCTGTCTACACCTGCAAAACTACATTTGATTGATTCGGCCACTCGGTGAAAAGCATGTGCTAAGCATGTAATATGTATTAGTTTAGAATACAGGTTACAGTAATGAGTTGCATTCTACGACGAACCTTGCCCTTGCTACTAGCGTTGCGTGGTATAAGCCATACCCGGCCGCTCTTACACTGCTCAAAGAAATCGGTAGGAAATTCCTAGCCCTGATGATGATTTAAATAAAAAGTGATTTAATTTAGAGTGTTGCCCTACTGGTGAATAAACTATTGGCACTCTAACAAAACCTTTTCAATCTGTTATATTTAAGGAACAGTTAAACAAGTTCGTATATGATCTGTAAGACATATTGTAGTAAACCAGGCTGCGTTATGCAATTTATTTAAAGAATTTCTATACAAGCTAAAAAGTTATTTTAAAGTGTTTTCTCCTACAGGGAGTGGCTACATTATAATGTGTATAAATAGTGTATGGATACAACGTTATCATATATGTTAAGGGAGTGTGTTGTGAGTAACATGCAATAATCATGTTGGTAGCATGTAAATGTATCTATGTTGCATCATGAAGTAATGGACGCCACACAATAAAATAACGATAAAAAGTGTTTACAGTGTACTGTGCTTAAGTCCATGTATTGTGCAACATTAAAAATAATAACAAAATAATAACATGGAAGAATTCGTATTTGAAATTGTTATCCAATCTTACCGTTAAATAAGGCGAAGTCGCTCTTTCCTTATACCACTGCAACTGGAAACTCTGGGAAACTTATTCCTTTACTCTTGCCGCTCACGTTCTTGCAAAAGGGAACACAACACCATGGCACCTGAATTTTAAAGAAAGTGTCTGAACTATGATGTTTAAGATCTGGAAGGTCTTGAACTTAATGAGAACGTTTAAATTATTGTGCTACGAAACAGATCTCTAATAATTGCCACAATACTTACCTTGACATTCTTCTCTAAATATTTCTAAACCACGTAACACATAGGATACGCTGTACTTCAGATTTGATCAAAATAAGCTCTACTTTTACTCGGAAATTTAGTTTAAAATGTTACTGTTCCTAATACATTGTTAATTGTTGACTTCTATTTCCGGTTAGTGATCTTAAGATAAGAGAGTAGCGCCAATGCGGAAAGTTTGCGAAGTTCTTCCATGACGTCCCCTGTTCGCAATGAATTGCCGAGGCTGAGAGATACAGCAGTTGGCCATGGCACAACAAACATGGCCTTGTATATTACCGCTACTGAGCTTGCACGACAGGGGCTGCGAACATAAAGAGAAGTACAATTCGCTAGATTACGATGTTTTGATTGATTTTTAACATTAGGGCAGGGGCGGTTCCTCCATAAGGTTGCAGGTTTGCGCTACACCCACTGGTTTTGAATATACAACAGGTGCATTTTGCACATTAAAGCTGTACTTGTTTGCATTGTTTTATATACAATCATATTTCAATTACGCTTATTGTCAGTAGCTGCCAATGACCGCAGAAGTCGAAATAAACAGAGGTTAGCTGTAGGTTTGCAGCGAAGTGTTAACCTAAGATTTCCCCCTCTGAGAGGGTTGCGGGAAGGTGAAGAGATGGCAGTGGCTTCTTATACATTGCTTAAATGGAGGTTTATAAACCTAGCTCCTCCTACTCTTAGCAACGACTATAGCGTGACCTTCAGGCTTAGCTTCTGTGTGTTCTGCTTTTAGAGCACAGGGAGAATTTAATTAAATGCATGGAGGTTCTTCAGAAGAGAACTCTGTTAAACAACAGCGCCACACCTGTTCAGGCTTCTGGGTTTATGGGCACTTTGAAATATTATAATTCTGTATTCTGGCTGTCTTTTTTCTACAAGATCGTGCCCCATGTGGACATTTTGTACAATCAGCTGCAGAAAGGAGACTGCAATGCAACATTTGCCCTCGCCCAGCTAAACGCATTTGAAAGGGAAGTGCAAAAGATAAGAAATAGCGTGGATATCGGGGAAAACGAAGAAACTGCAATTAAGAGGAGAAGAATAGTAGATCATGATGTGAAAAGAAGAGAAGCTCTTGAAGTATGTGACATTCTTAGAGAAGCAAAGGACAGATTTAGCTTCACGTAACATCTGGTAGCCTCAACTTTGTTTCATCAAGAAAATTTCTAAGATATTTCCAGAGGATTCCCTTAGAGAAACAATAAGATTCTATCCTTTTATCATTGGAACAAAAATTCGTAGAGAACTGACTGTAATTTACAGTCGAGAGGAATTTCGTGGAATGTCCGGCGCTTTGTGGTTGATGGACATTATTAAGGAAAACAATTTATGTGCTACATTCAGCGAATATGTCAAACTCCTCCGAGTACTGTTAACTATACCAATGTGTGCCGCTGAAGCAGAACGCTGTTCCTCAACTTTAAAAAGAGTAAAAACTTTCCTTAGGAACACAATGTTACAGGACCGATTATCAGTATTAGCAATGCTTTCAATTGAGAGAGAGTTTGTTATGAAGATCAGCGACTTCAAAGCAAAAGTTATCGATAGATTCGCCAGGTCTAAGGAGAGTAGATCAGAGAATCTGTATAAACAGGTGAGTCATTACTACTCTGTATTTTATTTTTCATTTGTACACCACCAATAATTTAACCCACCAGCCGCCACTGCATTAGGGCTTATCTACACAAATCCTAAGACTGCACTCTGTAGTCACTTTACCATTCAGCTGCTATGACCAACATACCAGCATTAGATTTAATGAATGGCCATAGTAGCTCAATTGTTAAGAGCAACCGAACGGAGACCGGGAGATCTGTGGTTCATATCCCGGCTCTGGCATTGAATTTTTCAATCTGACTGCACCTATACAAAGAAGAATAATAATGATTATATTGGAAATGATTTCACTGAAACTGTATTTTATACCTTTGTGTGTTTTAATTAGAAATAGATTCTTGGTACAATAAGAATTTATCCATCACTTATCTACGGTTTACCAGTTATGCAAATGTCAACGAGAATGAAGAGAATATCAGAGGATATTCCTAGAAATGTCAAGACATATATTAAATTTGTCATGATTATAACTTAAACATATAGTATTGTAATTAAAATTGTTAAAGCCATGTTTGAGAAAGTCAGAATTTTCTAAGTCGTTTTCAATGAAAAGGGTAGTATAGAGTGAGGGATTCATTCAAAATCTCCATGTCTTAACCTCAGATGATCTTGCATTTAAATATTAAACAAACACACACACACACACACACACACACACACACACACACACACACACACACACACACACACACACACACACATACATGGATCGTTTTCTGAAAATGAACGTCCTGCATTCATTTTTGTTAACCTCCCCTACTTGTATATTTTCCTATTTTCGTGCACTTCGGTACATCAATTTTATTATTTCCTCTAACCATTTGCTATATTGCAGACATGGAATATATTAGAGATTATTGTAGTTACAAAATAAGAATAAACATGGGTTTATCCAATACGGTGACCGTACTGTCTTGGCGTTGCCAGTGCCACGGCTATAGTGCATGAGATTTAACTAGACCCCTGGTTTGTAGAAATAGAAAGAAATACGTATTCACGATGTGTTTCTAACCCGCCCCTCTTTTATGGCCTGCCAGGCAGGTCAGACACAACAGTGGCGCTTGATTCTTCTTCGTCCTCCAAATTTGGTTGCTGTTCCCCTCCTTCATTGTCAGAAACTACAAAATGTTCGTGTTAACTATCTGAATCATCTTCCAAATTAATTATCAACCTATCACTGATTTCATCCATTAACCCATCCTTCTCCCAACAAAACTGTTCTATTTTTTTCAAAATGTTCACGAGATCCCCGCCATATTTGTTCGGACACTTTACCTACTACACTACAAACAACTACTTTTCCTCACTATCTTAAATGATATGTTTTGGGACATCATTTTTATATGTGCACCGGGAACCCTTTTCTCTTTTATTTTTCTTAGAAACGCAAATCATTTTACACAACGGCTGGCCATTCCATCAGAAATTTTCCTACGCCTGAGTTATTTACAAATCTAAACTTCATTATGCTCGACACAGATATAATTGTCTTTCTGCATTTTAGGGCCTCGTATTGGCCCTTAAAATATCATTGGCATTGATACAATTTCCCTGCCATCTGATCTTATACCTTTTCCCTTTCTTCCCCCTTCTCCTATATCTAACACAGACACTTGCACTATTCCCAACACTGTTTAAAATAATCAAAAAATTCTCAAATCATAAAAATATTTTTTAACATTTACAACACGTTAACAACAGATACTTCACTTGCAACACCAGTGATACCTGTTTGTGCTCACCCACATACCAACAAGAGGGTTTTAAAAGGGACTGGCCATTTCAAGGAAAGGAAACCAGCGCCCCTGCTGGACAAGGATAGTGCAAAAAGTGCCAAGTTAAATCTCGTGCAGCAGGCGACAGAGATGAAAGATATATCTTTGTCTCACCGAATCCACTTAGCAAGTGATATGAGATATACATATAGATGCTGACAAGGACGTTCACTTAATACTTCAGCATGTGTGATAACATATACAATTATTATCGTGTGGTAGTATAATCTGAACCTTAAAACCTTGAACTGGAGAACAGTTTGCTTACGTAGCTATCGCCCATATGCACACAAAACAAAATGACTCAAATTAGATGCGTTCGGCGAAAGAAAGCGTTTGCTATAGTGAAACAAAATAGTGACATTTCAACAATTTGTGAATATAGTCTATAATGATGCCATATTTGTATACTGTGACTTTGTGAGTTCGTGAAATTAAAAGTTCAATTGTACAACTCAAAAATGTTCTTTATTTCCACCGAATTACAGTCGGAACACTTGCCGATTACACAGAATTACGTAATGCACACAATTACAATTCACCAGTTCGTCTGTCACAGGTTCACTGCACGCTCACAGTTACGTACAACTCCTCTGATACACGTTCAGTCTTCCGTTCCGTTAACTCACTCGGCGCTCCTCACGGATGCTCGCCAAGAACTGACTGACTCGCCAACTACAGGCCATATATAGGGAAGATCGCTGTTTCTGGAAGGTTCGCGGCGCGTACAATTATCCCGATGTTTCCAGACGTCTGGTGGGATGGGAAACAGACGGTACAGAGCTTGCGCCGCTCTCCTAATCATCCTTTCAGTTAGTGACACGAGATAAATGCGTAGCCGTGGCCTCAATGCTTCCCGTCTGGCCCTACTGCCGGCCGGTTCTATAGGCAGTTCCGACGTTCGGGTGACACTGCTCCCTCCTCAAAGCTGGTCGTCCCGAACAGCACCATCGTAGCAGAGAAAGTAAATATATACATACATATATTAAATGCTATCTTCACACCGATTTTTGCACTTTTTCCGTCTTTTATTGTCTAAAAACATGTTTATGGGCACTGATGTCAAACCACGAGATGTACTGAACGAACACACCTCCTCATTGCTGATGTGGTGCTAATAGAACAAATGTTGAAACATCGCCAATTTAATCTCTGCAATTACGGACAGAATTATTCGCTTTTATGTTCTTCTATGTTAAATTAATACAAGGAATGTTTATGGAACTGTCTTAGCATTACGCAGAGGTGGTTTTTGGAAGCTCAGATAAATACTTTACAACAATAACTTCGAAACGTTTAATGGCAGAAAGTACTGTATGTTATGACTGTTCCATTCTGTGTAGTATGTTTAATATCTCTTATGCTTTACCAGTTATACAAAACTATGCGTTATTTGAGAATAAAGAGAACATCACATTTTATTGTGAGAATACTCAAAATACATTTTAAATCACATGAACATATAAATGAGCATGTGACATTTTACTGAAAATCATGAGACGTTTATCAAGGCCCATTTATTCATAAAATGTTCTTGTGAATGCTTGGTAAATTCTGAAGTTAAATACTAAGCTACTCATTTAACCAATAGTTCTCTCCTCCCTACATCTGTAGGCTTAAAGTACCTCCATTCAGAATTTCTATTTCCCCTTAAATGTCTGGATCGAACTTTTTAGTGTAATACAATGCTTTCTCTCACTACTACAGATATAAGGTGTCAGATACGGTAGAAAGAAACGTTAAATGCTATCTTCTCAATGATTCTTTCATTTGCTTTGTGTTTTATTCTCTGAAATGGTTTGAAGAGAATTGATCTCAAACTGTGTAGTTAACACACTTCCTTAAATTTAATGGTATCCTTATAAGGATACGTTGAAAGGTGTTGCATCTCAGTGCAAATTAGAGAGTAAGAGACCGCCTACTTTGGCTAGTACCACGGACGCCGGCATCGTGCAAACTTCCAGGCACACCATGCATGTCAGTTGGCGGAGCCATTTCTAACCTCTCTTGTACTTCCGCAGTAACCATCATAACAACTTGTTTCAACAGTATATACCTGTGTAGAATTTTTTTTGTGATAGCTCCTCAAAATCATTTCTCTTCATAGTCCGTACTCTATTATGGTCTTAAATATAGCAAATTGACATCAAGAGCTGAGTTCATGCCCGCCATCTTGAGTGTTTACTAATGTTAAGGACTTAACAACAAAAATTTGGCTTGTTAGTTTAACAAGAGATTTCACACGAATGTTAAGCTAATAATTGTTGGTGAAATGCAATTTTTATTTTAACTATTGCAAAACTCATGTAATGACTTAACATTTGTTGGTGAAATTGGGAATTAGAGTATTTAGACAGTCTAATCTTCTTACACCACAACTAAATGCTGTTGCTGGATCTGTAAGCTTAGATGTATTTTAAATGTTGTAAAATAATGCACTTCCTTTATGAAAACTAATATAACAGTTTATCATTAACTTGGCAGACTACCACAAACAATTAGAAGTAAACATTAGCAATAACTAGTTGAATGCTAATCTTCTTAAACAGCAGTTAACCCTTTAAACAATAAAATGATGAAGTTGAGATTGCTTTAAAGGTTGATAATGATGCTATAAGGTTTTGGATAGATAGTCAAACTGAAAAATTAAATTAACTAACCTAATTAAATTAACTTAGCCTATATACGGCTAGTGTGAAGAAATGATTAATTTCTATCAGTTAACTTAAATAATAAGAGTTTAATAATGAAGTATTTAAATAGCAAGTTGCCACAAGCGCTGCATCTCGAATACGAGACTCCCTAGTGGTTTACCGGGAAAATATATCAGTCAATTGGAGAATTTGATGTGAAGATGGCACATTAGACATGGTAGTTCAATGGGTAAGAGCGACTGGATGGAAATCAGGAGATCCGTGGTTCAAATCCTGGCCATGGCATTGAATTTTTCAGTTTGACTCTATTAGTATATTACCTTATTAATCTAGAACTAATTAATAATATTAATATTAATCTATTATTTTAGTTAATTGATGGACATTAATCATTTCTTCACACTAACCGTATATAGGCTAAGGTTTTTGATAGAGTCAGCAAGAAAAATTCAATGCCATGACCGGGATTTGAACCACGGATCTCCTGGTTCCCATCCAGTCACTCTAATCCATTGAGCTACCATAGTCAACGTGCCGTCCTGACAATAAATTCTCCATTTAACTCGTATATTTCCCCGGTAAACCACTAGGGTTTCTCGCATCCGAGATACACCGTTTAAGGTGACTCTACCATCGTAGGTACTTGTGTCCCAGGCTTCATCATTTAACTCTTATTATTTTAGTTAATTGATGGAAATTAATCATTTCTCCACACTAGCCGTATATAGGCCGTGGCCATGGCATTGAATTTTTCATGTTGACTCTATCCATCAAAAACCTTAGCCTATATACGGCTAGTGTAAAGAAATGATTAATTTCCATCAATTAACTAAAATAATAAGAGTTAAATGATGAAGCCTGGGACTCAAGTACTTACGATGGTAAGTTGCCACAAATGGTGGTATCTCGGATGCGAGAGCTCCTAGTGGTCTTACCTGGTAAATATACTAGTCGAATGGAGAATTTAATGTCAGGATGGCATGTTGACCCTGGTAGCTCATTGGGTTAGAGCGACTGGACGGAAACCAGGAGATCCGTTGTTCAAATCCCAGCCATGGCATTGAATTTTTCATGTTGACTCTATCCATTAATGTATTACCTTAGCCTATATACGGCTAGTGTGAAGAAATGATTAATTTATCTCAAATAACTTAGATGAGATTTATTGCTCGTATTGCTCTGCACATGGTAACTGGAGTGGTAATTTTATTGCCATAAGGAGACAAGGTCCAAGTTCTAGTTTCAAATGTGTCAATGAATTGTTGGAGTTTAATGTTACTCTCCCAGAAGTAGAATTACTTGCATGACAAGGATGGAGGTGTGTAGGAAGTTTGGAAAAAGGTTAGTTAATTTAAAGAAGTTCAGTGTGAAGATTATACTAATTTTTATATATACATAACGTGTTTTTTTCTCCACAGATTTGTTAATGAAGTTAAGAACAACCTCTTGGATGCAGCATAGTTGTAATATGGATACCAAAATAGAAATCAAGGATGATGATTCTCTCTCAGATGGCGTAGTCTCACTGAATCAGCCAGTGTTGCTTTATAAAGATGATGCAGTGAAGACAGACAGTGATGCTGCAGTTTTAAGTAATGATTGTGGTAGGAGAATCAAAGCAAAGATAAAACCAGAGACTGTTCTTCCAGACTTCTGTTCTCAAAACGAGAAAGAATGTTTTACCAAACATACTGTAAGGCAGAATAATTCTGAAGCTATTACATGCAACAGGTGGGCGATATATATCAAAACAGAAATTGAGGACAAGACTGATGGTTCAGAATGTAGTTCACAGGAGCAGAGACAATTTTTTCCGCAGTATCCAGTTTTAAAACTCAAAAAATTCAACAGTGAAAAATATAATAAGACAGAAATTAAACAAGAGCCTTGCTGGTCTGAGACAGAATCTTCATCTGTTTGTGATAACACTGAGGTAAGTCGTGTCTAATTGCAATTTAAGTTTCTTTTTATTGATTGTAAAATAAAATATTAGACTATGTAATGATTAATAATGTGACCAAACGTTTTTGATAAAATCACCCATTCTATTAGTTAATGCTTTGCCCACCTTGTAGTGTAAATGGTAGCATGTCTGCTTCACATTTCAGAGGCCCCAAGTTCGAATCTTGGTCAGGGTGAGTTACCTGGTTAAGGTTTTGTCTAGGGTTTTCCCTTACCGTGTAAGACGAATGTTGGGTAAATCTAAGCTGTATGTATCCTGGTCTCATTTGAGCATTATTTCTCCCATTTAATTCATTATCTGATATGACTTAACATTGGAGAACGTAAATTAAAAAAAAAGGATGCTTTGTATATAGGAGAGTTGAGAAACAAACTCATGAGGCACAATCAGTCAAGAACTGCAAGAAGGTTCCTCTTGAGAAAGTTTGCTATTTATAATCAGGATAATTCAGAGCATACATAATGTGGCACCCTAGCAATAGAGGACCATAAAGATGCAGGAAGCAAACTCCAGATAGTTGTAAATGAGCTACAGTGATTTCTGTGTCTGAGCTCTAAGTTGTAGCTTGTAATGCACTTCACATTAAAAATAAAGTTTGTTTTAAGTCTGCAGCTGTTTTTGATTGCCACTTCAAGAAAATGAGTGAATGTGTACATTGCTTATCTGATGATTTATTTAGAAGGCTGCCCACCTCGGTAGCGTGTCTGCCTCACGCTCAAGAGGTCCCGAGTTCAAATCTCAGTCAGGGTGAGTTACCTGGATAAGATTTTTTTCCGGGGTTTTCTCTTATCCTTCCAAGACAAATGTCAGGTAACCAAGCTCCATGGACCCTAGACTCATTTGAGCATCATTTCACCCAATTCATTCAACGTCCGATATGACTTAACATTGGAGGACATAAATTACACAAAAAAAAATTAAAAGGCTAAAAGTAAGGTTGGAGATAGCTCTTGAAGCTTATAGGTTTAGGAGATAATTTCTTTTGAAAGTAATGTTTGTGATAGTTCTTGAAAATTATAAGATGCTTGAGATAGTATCTGTTAATCTATATGGTAATAATAATATTTACTCTCAACAGATTGTTGGTTACAATTTCTGACATAGTCAATTTTTCATCATTAATACTAATTGTACATAGCCAATTCTATAGCATTAAAACCTAATTTACATAATCAATTACAGCATTAGAAACTAATTCTACACATGATCCCTTAAGCAGCTTAATGAATTTAACACTTTCAAGTATAATTAAAGCTACAATGTTATATAAACATTTGTTTATGAGGAAAGACTTTAACTTCTATTTAAACTGCTGTTTTAAGATGCTAGCTATTGATTTAATATCAGATGGCAGTTTATTGTAAAGCTTAATTCCTAGTATATGTACATTCTTTTGAGAGACAGTTTTAATTACACTATCTCTATAGTAATTCATACTGGTTCTGGTGTTATGTTCATGTACTTGACTGTTTTAACTGGATTACACCTGTCCACAATAAACATTATAGCTGTGTAAGCATACAGAAAGTAGATGGTGATTATTTTTTTATTTATGAAGGTATCCGAGCAAGATTCTCTTGCTTTTAGATTATATATGATCCTAAGATACTTTTTTGGTAAATAAGCAGTTTATCCATATCTGTTTTGGCTGCTGAACCCCATATTTCTATTCTATAGATTAGATATGAATATATAGATCCATAGTATATTAATTTTAGGATGTTTGTATTGTTGTACTTGCTAAATAATCTTAAGAGATATAATGATTTACTAATTTTTCCGCATATGTTTTCAATATGATCAGCCCAAGTTAGTCGATTATCTAACACAATACCCATAAATTTATGTGTTTTCACTTCTGACACAATGTCACTCTGTACTTTTAGATTTATATTACCATAATATTTTTTTAGCAAGTTGAAGTGCATCATATTGGTCTTTTGCCAGGCACGTATTTCTGAAGTCAATTTCCGGGGAGTCCAAATAAATAATTTAATAAATAGTTAATCAGGGATGTGTTTTTTATGTTAGTAAAAAATAAAATCACATGTAATATATTATATTTACATGCCTTTCTCCACGCAAGCTTCTACAAATTGTTCTTAGAAATGTTCCTTTTCGTATTGTTTCTCTGGATAAAGTCTGTTGAAAGGCCTTGCACACAGCACATTTTTTGTTGTTATACCTGGGATAAAGTGATATAAGCAGTAATCAGATATTTAAAAAGCAAACCACTGATTTATGAATTTGAAGTATTAGTTCCCCTTAAATGAAAAAGCGAATAGGAACTTAGAAGTTAAAAATTACATACCTTTATGTAAGTATCTGGGAATTCTAATCAACAAATTGAAATACATCGGAATTGGTTAACTTTGCAATACATTATTGTAATTGACATTATTTGTGTATTTTAACGAGTTCTACAACTGCTGTGCAGTAACTTTTCGTTTATCTCTTAAATAACTTCATGTCTGGCTGAGAGTGAATAAAAACGTTAAGATAAGGTTAAATAAACTTTTTTTGACTTATTTTAAACTAAGTTCTATTTCAACTATTTATTAAAAGTTTGAAATGATAAGTAATTTGGGGGTTCCGGTCCCTGAATACACCGTCTTACAATTAGTATTTACATTTATATGAACGATTTTGCTCCTTATTTAGATAGGCAGTTCCTATCGTGTCTGTGGAGTAGTGGAAATATCATTTTAAACTATAAATTCTAAAGTATGCATACTAAACCTAACCTAACTTGCCATAGATTGAGAACTGTAAGCTTATACGTATAAATCCGGAATCAGAGCATAGTTAATGAAAGGACGCTTGCTTCGGTAACGTATTTTGGTGTTAACATAAGCTTGTATAAAGCTAGACCTAACCTATCCTCCTGTGAATCAGAAATTCATGGTATATTACATACGTGCATAACTTGACTTTCCATGAATCAGAAACCTAAGCTTTCACAGCATCGTTAAGGAAGGCATGCCTGGTATAATGAATTATAATTAATGTAAGGAAATAAATATGAGATGTATATTAAAAGAAATAATCTATGTTTAGGTAAATACTGAATCATAACATATTTAAGGAACACACGGTCGCTTCCTTCACGCTCTTTATTCTAGATAGGTTAGAATATGCATGCTGACTTATTATTAACCTATGTTCACTACTTACGTGCACTGTTGTATGAGTAAAACACAAGATATAGCAAAATAATTACCTGTTATAGTCTATTAAACACCTAGCAACATCGCAACCACAATAAAGCAAACGTTACGCAGCCATACGAACTGTCAGGGGCAACATTCCTGCGGCGGGGATATAATTATTTAAATAAGATTATAAAAAACGGTTAGCAACTTTATAACAAATGGTTAGCTGCGATAGTACTTCCGTGGTTCATCGGGGGTGAAGCGTGAAATTACGCACATTACAAGCGTGCCAAAGTGTGTTTCATTGTGTTAAATATGTAAAGTGTAGTGTTAGTGTTCAGTATATGTATTCCTCACAGATGGGGAATAAACGGGTTGCACTTACGTCAGAAATATTTGTGTGAGTCCTTTCACAATACGAGATCTTTTGTAGTAACGAAACTTGTAGCAATTTAGGTAGTCATCATTTTCTTTGGAATTCGTACTAAACAATTATTTTTAATTTATCTAACGGCCAATAAGATGTAATTTCTTTTATTAAAATTATCAAAACCAATGTGTACATTTCAGTTGTTCTACTCATCCCTCACCTCATTGTTATTACTTTTCCGAAGCAAAACTCTTTTTTTCTGTAGTATAACGCATAGAAATGTATTCACCACTATCTGATATAATATTAAGATAATGTAGATACAGAAGTTTTGACTGTTTCGAAGCAAACATTTTTTTGATCTGCACAAATTATTGAATTTTCACAATTATATAACATAAAACCGCTCAACATACACATTACTTTAGTTTACTCCAAAATTTCCTTGTCTTTGTTCTTCCTTTTATTGTTCTTGCACATATAGTGTGTTTAACAACAATGGTTTTTATCCTTCAAATTTCATTACGAGAGAAAACACGTTTGGCACTTGCAACAATTTCTAGATACCCTTTCTATTTTCTGGTTTGTCCCTGAGCCATTAACGTTAACTTCAAAACGCTTTAGGTTTTCCACTGTGCAAGGTATTCCTTCTGGAAGCACACTGAAGATGGATGATTCATCAGGTAGTTCACGAAGTGCACGGGGCAGTGATGAAAAGTAAGGATGCTTAAGCGCTTCTTCAGCTGCTATTCTGTTGCGCGGGTTCAGCTGAAGCAAGGCTTCGGCCATACTCTCCCCTTCCTTCACATCAGAGAGACTGGGAAAAAACAAGCTCAGCTTCTTTCTACGGTAGAAACCTAATCTGTTAGGTATATAAGCTGGCAGATCTGTAACTCCTGGCCAGGTAATTTCAGTAGATGTGCCTAAGATCTTGAAAATTTTGTCAAGCTGATCATAGTTATCATAAATTCCTTGAAATATTGGTACTCCCGCAATCATTTCAACAAATACACAGCCAACGCTCCATATATCTATAGATGTTGAGTATTCAGTATTTCCTAATGAGACATCTGATGGCCGGTACCACAAGGTTACAACTTGATCTGAATATGCGTGTGACGGCACAGACTGTTCCCGAACTAAACCAAAGTCAGTCAATTTGAGTTCTCCTTTTGAACTAACGAGTATATTTTGTGGTTTCACATCTCTGTGGAGAATCTTCCGTCGGTGACAATATGCCAGGCCACGAAGCATTTGGAATAGAAATATCAGCACATGAAAGTGATCCAAGCCGCCAATGTGCCTTTTTATGTACTTAAACAGGTCTGTATGTGCATATTCAAGCACTAAAGTAAGTGTTTCCTTAGTGTGTACAATATCATGGAGCGTCACTATGTTGGCATGTTTAAGTTGCTTCAGAATAGATGCCTCCCGGATGGCTGTGAATGGTGTCCCTTCATTCTCTCGCAGTTTTATTTCCTTTAAGGCTAACATTTGCTTTGCAAGAACACTATAGCCTTTAAAAACGGTTACATAAGAGCCTTCTCCTAGTTTCTCCAGCTTTAAGTAAGCTTCAGGCCGTCCATATGGCGAATCCCCGCCGAATGCTACCGCTCGTTTCGTCCATATTTGTTCTTTGTTGCGAAAGTTGTTCACCGTTGACTTGGAATTGTTCAAAACGGAGAGCTTTCCGTGGACTCTGTCAGGGATTTCTAAGTCATCCGAATCATATCTCACATCCCAATCGTTGGTGTTGCTTGGGATGCTGTTTAGTTCCAGGTTGTCCATCGATTCTTCCTCGGAATTGATTAGTCTTACCAAGCTATGACCTAAGAGTAGCTTCAGTTTCCTCATAGACACACCTTTCTTCTCTCTCGTCGTAATACCATCACTTGCTGTTGAAGATGAAGTATACATATTCGTATCTACTTGAGAGTTCATGCTTCTTATAACGCAGTTAAAAAGTTTAAACCTTATCAGTCTTAGCGAATCAAAGAAATCAAACTGGCCACACCAAATTGATTGCAGCGATTCAACACACAAAACACGAATGCATGCTTCCTGGCAACCGTCATAGCCCACTCGAAATATTCATACGCAGTTGTGTTTAGTTCACGTGCCTGGCGCATGTGTGGTGCATTAAACGAATAGTAGAACTCCCCTCTATTTGCAAAATTTTAAATTGATTTGCAGCTTTGAAATAAATATATTCTTAGAATAACTATAATCTCCAAATTATTTTAATATTCACCTAAAAACATTAAATTAAAAAAAAACATCGGAAGGCATTCATTATAACCTCTTCTACGCATTGCATTTTGGGTACAATTCCTGCAGTACTCTATGGCTACGAATCATAGATACAAAATATTGAATGCAAAACACACGAAAACCATATGAATATCTACAAAATGAAAATTCCTTAAATTATCCAAGGTTGAATGATTGAATTTACATAACTTTCTCTGTCCATACAACAACTCCTTTTAAAACGTTTATTCTTCTTTCAACCTCACTTCAACCGAGGGAAACATTTGTAGAAATGCTTTATTTGCATATTCCTTTGCAGGTTGATATGTATGGTCATGAAATTCTTTACTCTTTGCCATGAGCGGAATAAAATGAAAAGAGAAGTAAAGGGATATACCTATATTTTGTTTTACGTTTAACGCCGTCTAATCGGTTAGATGATATCTGATGATGAAAGAAATGGGTGAAATGATTATAGAGGGAGCTTAGTTACCCGACATTCATCTTTCACGATAAGGGAAAAAACCTTACCCAGATAACTCACTCTAACAAAATTTCGAACACGGAGTCTCTAGAATGTGAAGCAGACGCTCTACCTCTACATTAAAAAGGTGTTCCACTCACATGACGTTTTCTGCACTTATACAAACTAATCTTATAAACGATTTTTCCCCTTCTTACTTCATGTTTTTGAAACATTTGCGTGAATGCCCTTACTGCTAATGTTCCTGTGGGTATAAATGGTATATGAGAAATATTAGACTTTTGGCGACGTCAAATCATTAAAGAGCTAGTCGCTGTATAACGAATTTGAAATTCTAATCACTTTAGGTGACCAGTATATAAAAATGCTGATGTGTTGCACCCATTTGACTTTCCCTGCTCTTGTATACACCATACTTACAAGCGCTTATTCTTCTATATATTTCATGTTAATCGAAATAAGCTTTAGGTACTTTATTGCTAATTTCTTGTAGTTACAAGGAGAATACAGGAACACATTGGGCTTTAAATGATAGTGAAATCCTTTAAGAGCTGATCGCTATATGATTGCATTGAGATTCTATTGTCTTTGCATGGCAAAGAGCTAAAATCTAATGTCTGCCCATTTAAAAAGAGAAATACAAGTTCTAGAAAATTTAAAAAATAAAAGGGTATATTTTCGAAATTTTTTTTTATTATCAGTTTATTTTAGGTTGCAGAACTCCTAGGTCTTATAGCGACCACATTGAAAATTACAATATTCCAATAATATTACAACACACAATGAGAACTGAAAATCAATGTGACATAACATGGTAGCAACTAGAATTCTGAGAGTTATATACAACCATATAGACAAATTTCCTTAAAGAACATTAAAAATTAACACATTCTTTGTGTCTTTTAGTGTTAGTAACATGTTACTTAAAATATTGTGTCTTTTTCTGGCATAACTGTATTTTGTGCACTGAAATACAGTATGTTTAATTGTAAGAGATCATGTACATAAATCACCAGATGGTGGTGCTTCTTCTGACAGTAAGTAGGAATGTGTTAGTTTTGCATGTCCTATTCTTAGTATTACTATTTTAACTTGATATTTTTTCTGGAATTTGTTGTAGGAAGCGCTCTGGCTGTTTATTGACCTTATTCCATGAAGTTTGCTGGTGGATGTGTTGTTCAAATGGTTTTTCCATGTTGCTTTGAATTTGGTTCCTATGACTCATGCAAGGACGCGATGAGGTATAGGGATGTACGAGGTAGAGGCTGGGTCCTTCGCAATAGCTCTGGCTTCCTTGAGACCTTCCTCAATACCTGATATACGTCTGTGAGAGGGTATTCATATGAAAATTATTTCCTTGTCTGAGTTTTCGGGTTATGGTGTAGTATCAGTATTTCTTTAATCAATTAATCTGTAGACCAAGGGTCACATATTGCCTTTAGCAGAAAGAAGGAAGACATAGTTCTTATCAAAATGTATTATTTGTGGCATGGGATGTTTAATTGCATAAAGCTCACAGCAAAACGCTCAGAAGTCATTTGAAAGCTTTATTATCTAAACATCAAATGCGCATTGTAATGAAGCATAAGTATGCTTCACTTGAATGCTTAGGTGTAGCCACTGGTTGCTAATGAACCTAAATTTGGAGAAAAATAAAACTAAATATAACCTAATCTCCTGTGATACAAAAACATGAGTTGAAATAAATTGATAATATAAGCACTGTTAAAAAAATGTAGGATGAATTTGCTCAACTTCTTTGCTAGTATACTGTTGATAGCTGTCTACTTCAGATTACAGTAGCAGTTAGAATGAATTTGGGAGTGCCTTTTATTTCAAGAAAATTATTTTCCTTATATTAAAGCTGATATTTTGGCCCAAAGATTAATATGTACCATGTTTAACAAATTTTAAAAATAGTAAACTATATTTTCAGAGGACTTTTTTGTCACTTTTCAACATAGTCTCCATTTCTTTAAACATGTTATCTGTGTAGTTCTCTAAATACATTTGGAATAGAACTCTGTTCTAAGTGATGCTGTTCCATAAGTCAGGGTTTTGCTTCCAGCTTGTACTGATAGAACAAGCTTCCATCGTGTGTCAAATACTTGTCAGAAATCATCCTCTTCATCTAGAACTCCCTGATAAAAAAACTTTAGGCGATGGTTCTTTCTTAAAGTTTGTGATTCTTGGGCAATAAACTTAGGAATCCACAGACCTTTTGGTAGCCTGAACTTTTAATAATTTCTTATACTGTTCTATGTTCCACTGCAGCAATATGCCACATTGACATGCCTGGCTTCTCTAATGAGCACATTCACTCCATCCTTGTTGTATTTCATGGAGGCTGTTCCAGGTCAACTACTATGAGACTCATCTTGGACGCTCATGTTATTTGTCTTAACACTCTAGTCATCTCCATAGAAATGCTGAAGTCTGTGGTAATTTCAGTAAAATATTTTTATTCTTTAACAAGAAATTCAGTACATGATACAGTACTGTATATGGTCACGTGGTAGATGATGATGATGATGATGATGATGATGATGATGATGATGATTTAAAATATATAGATCATCATCATCATCATCATCATCATCATCATCATCATCATCATCATCATCATCATCATCATCATCATCATCATCATCATCATCATCATCATCATTGATATTATTGTTATTACTATAAAGCTTCAAGTAGTAAAAATATATAATTCAATTAATAATAGGCTTATAGATCTCAAAAGCCCTAACGCAAGTGAATAATACCAGAAATAAAGCTAGAAGCATTAAGGAAGTGTAATAAACTTAAATAAGCACATAGCAGTAAATAAATCTAAAGCAATTAATATCATGGGGGACAGTGTTAATTCACAATATTACCGGCTGCACCGTCGCTCAGTGGTTAGACAGCTTGGCTCTCACCAAGGGATCCCGGGTTCGATCCCACGCGACCACAAAGTGAGATTTGTGGTCGACAACACGGTGCTGGGGCAGGTTTTCTCCGGGATATCCGGTTTCCCCCGTCATCTCTTTCCACCGGTTCTCCATCTTCATCTCATGTATCATCAGTGGCATCGCCTGCAATGCCGTATGTAGTAAAAGCGGGCGTTAAACACTACACATTTCATTTCATTTTTCACAATATTACCAATAACTGTACAACAGAAAATAATATTGTGTTAATAGGAAACACTGAAGTAATTGGTATTTGGGAAACATTGTACATAGGATTAAAATGGTGGATATCAAACACTTTACATATCACTAACAGCAGGTGTGAAACAATAATGAAATGTAATCCAAGTAAATAATAATTGTGAATGTTAAAGAAATGTAATAATGGTGAATAGTGGTACATGTTCAGTTAGAACTGATAACGGAACATGATAAATTTATTGAATAATAACTGTGAATCTAATGCATGAATTAAATAATCATTGCAAAACAGTTAAAAGTGTAATACAGGTAAAAAGTAATACATATAAAGCTGGAAGCAAGCATGTGAAAAATACATTAAATAGTAACAAAAACAATATACAAAATTAATTTGTCATTATTCAAAACTTTGGACCTTGTAAAGTTGCATAAGCTGTCCAATGATAATCTCCAATTGTTAGGAATGCAGACATGCTATCCTGATGAATTAGATACTATTATGTTCTAGGCTTTAGCAAGCCTGATAATTTTCTGACAGGCCTAATTCAATTTTTACTAGATATTTCATCACCGTTTTCATTGGAGCTTTTCATAAAAAGAAAAGTAACTTTAGACATTTTAGGTAACTGCAATTATTCATTTGTACATGGAAAACAGTGGCAGAAAATTTGAAAAACTTATCTAAAGCTTACTAATTTTAAACAGAAGAAATAGAAAGTACAGTTAATTATTTTCATATACAAATATAATAGTGATTGGTCTATATATATTTAATGCATAATTTTGGCTCAATTGCAATCAAGTTTACAGTTATACTTTTCAGTTTCATAGGAACGCTAAGCCAATATACACATATATATGCGTTTCACTTTCTCCAATGCTTATATAAAGCGTGTAGAAGATATATAGCATTCCACCCAAATATTCAGTTTCAAATTTTACCAAAATCAATTGTTTGTGGTCCCTTGAGTAAAAATTTTGATTAAAAACTCTTTGTACATATGTGTACATGGGAATGAGAGACAATATAACTCAAATACTAGTTGGATACATACCAAACTCATATTTTAATTTGAAAAGAATGAAATCACCACCTTAACAGCTTTTAAGTTAAAAAAAATACAAGAACTTCACATATCATCCATGGGCAACCAGAACATTTCAAAAAGGTTTCAGTGAATCTAACATCACCCTGACACCAGTTAACAAACTCAACATCAGAAACCTCATCAGCAAACCAAAAATAGACAAAATTCCTCTGGTAAAGAAACCTGGCATTTATAGAACTAATTGCTCCTACTGAATAAGACATACATTAGAAAGATGAAACCTAATATTGAAACCAGATTAAACGAACACTTTAGAAACATCAAGGAAAAATAAATATATAAATCCACAATAGCAGGACATTTCTGGGATCATAGCCACAACATAGAACATAACACCCAAATACTGAGCTCAGTTCACTTGAATCAACAATTATACATGTGGGAAAACATTTATATTAAGGAATTAAAAACACACTTAATACACTGTACATTCCATAAGAAGAACATGTTCTACTTAACCTCATTGGATTATCGCCAGATGCCTTGTCAATGGAGAACCATGATAAACTGGAACACCAAGGTCTTAGGCAGCTGACAGTTTTTTAATAATGCCTTTTGTGGAATTTGTGGAAAGTACAAATTGTCTCAGTCAACACATTATATAATTTTAGTTATTGCATGTTCTAGTTGACAAAACCATACTGCACAAAATATATATTACCTGCACAGAAGTCCAGCTTTTAGAAGCGATGCTCCTGCATTAAATGTTCGCAACACGAGCTGGTTGCAGCATTACATAGTGGATGGGCATGAAACCAAACTATGAAAACTTGTTCCGCAAAATATTTACATTGTTGGTAACTACTGCTGATGCAAGTTTTTCATACCTGCCTAGCTGTCTCTAGATCAGCCAATTGTAAGCTCCAATTGCATTGTTATGAATAACACAAAAAGCTAAGTTATGTGAACATTGGTATTGTGGCTCACATGAGCTATTCAAACTGCTTAAAAAGGTGTGATTAAAGCAATTTGAATAGCTCATATGCAGTCAGGACTTCTAAAGCTCACGTCACCTAAAATCTTACACCATCAGTACAATACATATTTGAACACACATATCACATACAATCTCAGACTTTTAGGCTGAATATAAAGTTCAAGATCTTGTAATAATTTTTTTCTGTATGCTTCACAGAAACCTCTTGTTTACACAAGTATTATGTGAATCTATATTCAGCTAACTGAATGTGAAGCTTCACAGGAAAATGGGAAGAATAACACTTGAATATATTTCTTCTAATGTCCATGAATAACAAAATTGTATATATTTGTGTAACTAACATGCATAATATTCCCCTTCTTACAACAAAACTTGTCAACACTTATTTTGCCATTCACCAGTTTATCACCAATGCAACAAATGTCATTACCAACTGTGTCAGATCACGTCCCATATTCACTATCATTTCACTTTGCGTTTGGACTTAAGGCATCAACACTGGACACAATGAACTTGAACTCCAACTTGATATTGTGTACTTCCTATAAGTAACCAAAAGCACAATGTAATTAGTAGCAGCATTTAAATATACATTGTAGTCTGTTAGAAAATTTTAAATGGGTTATACTCAGTTTCACTAGTAGTAAATATAATTATTTAGCAAGGAATACATATTCTGCCAGAAGTAGCAGATTCAAAATTTCATCAGCTTTATCAGTCTCATGAAACCTTTAGCCTATACGTGGCAGCAGTTAATTAAGATTGATTGAACTCTGATTAAAGATGAGGTCCACAAGATTATAAGTTGCCATTGAGGTACAATATATGAAGATCAATTTGAGAAGATGAAGATGAATGTTGTCTTCCGGGCTTATGGGCCGTGGTCTAGAAGTTATTGAAGGAACCGACATTTCACCAGGAGCTGCGCCTAGCATTCTCAGGGTTGATCCGTCCGCTGTAGAAGTCAGGAGTCGAATGAAGCGGTCGTTCGCTCGCTCGCTCATGCTGGCTGGCTGTATACAGCAAGAAAATTTTTGCTGCGTGCGCACCCATTAAGGGTTTCACCACAGGTAGGATTAGTATTGAATTTTGTAGGGTGAATAAGCGGACAACTGCTTCATTCGACTCCTGACTTCTACAGCGGACGGATCAACACTAAGGATGCTAGGCGCAGCTCCTGGCAAAACGTCGGTTCCTTCAAGAACTTCTAGACCCTGGCCCATAAGCCCGGAAGACAACATTCATCTTCAAGACGCCCGTCGTGAAAGCCTCAGCTTATATATCAATTTGAGAATTTTTTTATTAGAAAGAATGTGAGTCATCTGTGGAGTTCTGTAGTATTGGCATGTTGTCATGCAATTGAAGTGATTACAGCAAAAATATGAATGCATGGTTCTATCCTGGCCATGAGATGTTATACTTTATTACAGGAATATCTTTTATGGATTTTATGAACAATGAAACTACCATTTTCCTGGACCAGATAACATGAAGGCTGTGTTATATTATGATAGTCATATGAAATTGTCTATGATGATTATACATTGGAATTATATGCAAATGCATATGGTGCATATATTTACATATTTAAGGTACAGTTGCATATTTTCTGATTATGGCATATTCGTGCATATATCTAACATTTTTACACCATTGACTCATATTTTATAAATTAACAATATAAATATGTACCTTCTAATTTGTATAATATAAGTAATATACCTTTCTCATACAAGCGAAGCAACCCATATCCAGCCTCTTGTGTGTATGTGACTCAGCTTCATTTGATACAATTTAGATGTTTGCAGGATTCCCCATCAAGGACTCCCCGGTGTGCAATCAGCATCTGAAGAGAGGTTTTAGTTCTACTGTTAAGTTATTGATCGTCCCGGTGCATATTGTAATGCCAAAATTCAATAAACATATAAAAAGTGAACTTTTAAAATAGTGGGTTCAGGACTGTGAGCCATTGAATTATACTACAGATGAAAAGTCGTATTTTGTAAGGTGTGGAATAAACAAATTGTGTGTATGAAAAAGTTTCAGCTAAGCCAAAATTCAACAGCAAATCAATACCTTGCAGCCAAAAAGAAATAAAGTTCCTTGAAGCAAACATTATTGACACAACAAAAACCCCTTTGTTTTTTTAATTTAATTGATGGAAATTAATCATTTCTTCTCACTAGCCATACATAGGCAAAGGTTGTAGATCTCCTGGAGTTCCATGGTTCAAATCCCGGCCATGGCATTGAATTTTTCAGGTTGACTCTATGTAACTTTTCTCTTAATTTAAAACAGCAATTTTCCAGTTACTTATGACCTAATTGCAGCAAATATCCCATGGAATTCACTTAGTAATCCCACATTCCAGAATTTTTTAGATAAATATTGTAATCATACCATTCCAAATGAATCAGCCCTCAGAAAAAAAAAAATCCTGTAGGCTGTTAATAAACAGCAATTAAAGAAATCTAAGATGATTTGAAAGATTCTTTTATATGGAGTGTGGTGAATGAAACTACTGACTCCTGTGGATATCATGTGGCAAATTTTCTAGTAGATTGGTAAACTCAGTGAACACGAGCCAATTTTTGTTGCAGCTGGTGTGTTAGAGAAAACTAATAATTGCACCATTGCTCACTTTGTCAAAAATGCTTTAAGAATATTATGGCCAGAAGCAGGTAATGAACATAAATTTCAAGTTTGCTTGAAGATGCTGCAGCTTATATGCTGCCAGCTGCTTCGGCTCGGAAAATATTTTATCCCCATTTACTACACGTAATATGTATTGTGTATGGGCTACAAATGGTAGCATAATTTACACAGGAGCAGTTTCCTGAAGTAAATACCTTAACTTCTACTACGAAGAAAGTCTTTGTAAAAGCCCCTGGCCAAATAGCAGCTTATAGGGAAAAACCCGCGGAATATGCTCTACCCCTGGAACTAATTCATACCCACTGGGCTACATGGATAAATGGTACTTTCTTTTATGCTGACAATTTCAGTGCAGTTATGGAAGTTGTCTGCAGTATAAATCGAAATAATGCTTTGGGAATTTACAGTTCACAGTACACTTTCAGAATTTAAGCATTGCAGAAAGAGTTGCCTATTACAAAGGCACATATCAGAATTACACCTCAAGCAATAAAAACGGAGGAAATGCTTGGCTTGTACCTTCATGCATCTATATCAATCTTTGAGGAGGTGATGAGTGTACTTCAGTATGCCTGTTCAAACTATGAACAAATATTGAGTGCAAAACTGTGCAGTGTATTACAAGGAAATCCCTATTTTAATATTTTATGTCCTGTTAGCAAATACTCCAAGATGACAGTGCAGAACTTCCATAAGATATTCCTCTAGAGCTTGTTAGAGCTTATAAATACTGTCCAAACATATATGTAGATGTTGAAAGGTGCTTTTCTGCATGCAAACTCATACTATCTGCTAAACATCATAAATTTACTCCTGAATATTTGGAATAAATGATTGTGTACTGCAAGTCCAATTATAGCGTCTAGTCTGACATAATATAAAGAAGAAGATTCAATGTGAGTAGACATATCAAATTATTTACTTATGTATATGTAATATATGTAGTGCATATTAGCATATTTTAGTCCATATAAACATATATTGGTACATATTTTAAAGGTTTTAACAGCATAAAAGCATGCATACTTTAGACATTTTTAGTACATATAAATCCAATATCTAATGATGATGATGATGATGATGATGATGATATTGATGACGACCTATGTTATTTTTAATTTATTAATCTAGTGTAGCAGATGTTTCATTCTTAGGAAATACCAATTATGACTTTGCTATTAGTTAAGAGTAAAATTATCTAATGTCATAGGCATGCATAGGCATGCAATTTTTTCTTCTATATGATATTAATCTATGTATGTAAACTTTGTTTTGGTTCTGTAAATACAGGTCACTCTTGAAGGCAATTTGATAACATTTCTGTAATAGTTGTATTGCATGTTGCAATTCCTTATTTGCTGTGGCTTTTGTGGCTGGAGCATTGCCAAAAGTAAAAAATGAATGAGCTGAAAATGCTAACACTGGGAAACAAAACTAGTGTTACAGACCTGCATAGAAGACTGGCGATACTTATAAAAGTGGGGAAGAATGATATAATAAAATGAAAATTTTATGTGTGTTAACAAATTGTATTGAAAGTGTGTCATAATTTTTAAATGGATCAATAAAGTTAACTAATTCTCAAATACTTTCATTCTCATGAGGAAGTGGCCCTTAGTAACAAGTATTCCACACATTCATAACTCAGTTTTTCCATCCACTTTGCATTTATCATGATAAATATTGGCCTAAGAAGCTTGAATACATTAAAAAGTATTGGTTAGGGTTCATTACTTGGGTAGAGAAAGTTGGGTGTAGTAAACGTAAGTAATTTTAATCAGATCATTAATGAATATGAACATATCTTAAAATTTAAAGTTTCCATTAGGCACTTAAAATTACAAAGTTGCAAAAGATGTCAACTATAAGTGTATCCCATTCTTTATGGATAGCTGAAAATTAATACAAATATCATTAATAATTACAATATAAAAGCTTAAGGCAAACAATAACCTTCTCTGAAGTTTACCTGATTGCAACAAATTTCACAAAAATGAACAGAAAATGCCAATATTAACACAAATATATTCAAGATAAAATATCACAACTTATAGTAGCCTTTCTGATCGTTTCCCAGTGAAAAAGCACCATTCAAAGAAATGCTTTACTCAAATCCACAGACAAAATCAAATATGATTCTTTGCACTTACAGAACTTTTTCAGAACAGCTGCAAATTTCAAACCCGAATCAGTCAGTTGACTTTTGCAATTCTACTACACTAGCACTCCATATTGGCTGAACACCACATTAAACCTCGTGTTGCCATTTCCAGTCTCAGCTTCACCCCTATGATTACCTGTCTGATGAATAAGTATACTTATGCTGGGAGATTACTGATGTAGCATGGCATGCTTCATAGAGCTCAGAGTAGGCGGAATATAGTAAGGTCTGACCAACATGAGCACAGCATATGTAACACATACTTTTGCATTTGGAATATCAATATCCCATGCCTTTAAGTAATCTCTAGAATGTGTTTTCCTTTTTTCTCTATTTTTTCTATTTATACCCCAATGGTACCCAATGGTACCCCAATGGATGCAATATGCAATGGTGATATCGGCAGCCGGTCTCCTTTGCAACATATCAAAGGTGTTAACTCGTATTCACTGGGTTTTAATGATTACATCATGCACACATTCACACTCTCATTAATACTTCCAGACTCTGGGGAAGATGCGGAAATATCTTGGTTGGAGAAAAATCCCCATCCTCAGCCGGGAATCGAATCTCGGACCCCTCGCATGGCAGGCAGATGCTCTACTGACTGAGCTACAGCGCTAGCCAAACAGAATGTGTTCTTACCTTCAAAAGGGATATTTTCTTTAACAGCATTTATGAGTTTATGTACTATAGGAATTTCTCTTCTTTGTAAAACTTTACTAAGGCTCTGTACACAACATGCTTTTAAAAATTGAGTTTGAACCTTTTTGGATATGGGCGATGTTTACCAGGTATTAAAAGATTTTCACCCATGCGCTTTGAATTTTAAACATTTTTCACTATGCTATGATCAGCTTTTTTACTTTTCTTCACTCCTCTTGCTGTCATTTTTATAGCATTATTTAACAAAGTAATTAGAAGTTTGTGTTTCTATTCTTTATGAAACTGTAACACATTGAATATTAAATCTCCACTCTGTGCATGTATAACTTGGTACAGCAAAGTGTGCATTCTGACTTGATCCAAACCCTCCACAGTAAGAGACTCGACTGCTGCATTCCATTATTGCCGAATGATACAAGGCATGCACTGGAAATAGTAATGTAGTACCACTTACCTGTGTTTTGCAAGTTTCCATTGTTGGCTGTCTGCATTCATCCTTCAGACAGCCCTCCTTAAAGCATAACATTTAATTCAAATAAATTTTGTTTGGGCGTAAACGATTTTCAGGATTTTCATTGCATTGGCTTGAATTTTTTAATCCTTTGTTATATATTTTTTAAGTTTTAACTCATCATTCTTTGTCTCTCATTATGTTTTATAAGGCATACTGAATTTCAGAGCCAACCAATGCAAACCTGCATTTTAAGTATATTATGACTACTGCTTCAGCCTACCTGATTTCTAATGTAGATAAAATATATATAATCAAATAATTTCTGCAGTTAACATAAACTGCAAAACAGATATAGAGAAAATAGTGTGAATATAATACACCAGGTATTTCTAAAAATATTTCTCTTGGATTAAGGAAGTTTCAAACCATGTATTTCCTATGATATATGAGTTTTGGGTTATTTAGTGGAATACAACACCTCCTCTCATTATAACAGTAGACAAAAGAAAAACCTGCATGTGAACAACAAACATACCAAATTCCTGCACTGAGCATGGGTGATAGGAAGTACCAACCAACATGAGAAGTGAAATTTGCTGTATTGGGAATGTTTTGATTACATCATTGGGATTTGTGACTATCTGTGGCTTACTGTTTGTATTAGCATAGGATTCTGAATTATATGCATAATTTCTGTACTCTTAATGAACAAATGTTCTCTTCACTTGCATGCTTTGATGCAACGTTAGGTAGTATATTAACCTAATCTTATTTAAGAAGAAACCTAAACATACTCTAACCTTCCACTAATCGGAAACTAATCCTATATATCATTTGTGCATTGTTCTGAAAAAATATGTATGCTTCACTTGCATAATAAAATGGAGATCATGGGCATTGTTAAAAATGCAGAATCAATTCAATCGAGATCTTCACTAGTATAATGTTGACAACTGCCCATTTGGGATTGTAGTGTTAGTCTGAATATGGGGGCAGTGCTATTGGAGTTAAAGTGCCAACATTG
This sequence comes from Mantis religiosa, assembly GCA_030765055.1. Lineage (NCBI taxonomy): Eukaryota > Metazoa > Arthropoda > Insecta > Mantodea > Mantidae > Mantis > Mantis religiosa. The sequence goes on along the minus strand of CM060950.1, from coordinate 294,242,090 downwards.
CTAATACTTTGCTATAAGAAATCTGAGATAAAGGAGTTCAACTCTACCTGTTGATTGTGGACGGGTGTTACATTTTTCTTCTAAGAAGATGATCGTTAGTTTGAAGTCAATTTTTGGGCTGGAATTTCGATATTTGAGTGCCCTGTAACTTGTTTCTTGATACTGGCTATGCTTTTTTCTTCCAGGTAGATATGTTCTTTAGATTGAAACTGAATTTTTGGCACAAAGTTTGTATTGCACAGTGTTCAATAAATTTTAAAAATGTTAAGGTTTATATTTTAGAGAAAGTTTTGTGACACTTTTCACCATAGTCTCCATTTCTTGGAAAACACTTTCCATATCTATCTGTAAATACTGTTGCAATGAAACTCTATTTCAGGTGCTACCATACCATTCCATAACCATTGTTTTCTTCCAGGCTCATAGTGATGGAACCCGCTTCCATTGTCTGTCAAATTGTTACCAGAAATCATTTGATGGTTCTCTTTTGAAGTTGTGATTCTTGGGAATAAAGTTGGCTCCCCTTTAACTTTTCGATAACCTGAGATTTCAATCATTTATTTCACTGCATTATATTCCAGTGCTGCGATTACAATCACACTGACATGCCTCTCCTTTCTAATGAGCACATCCACTCCTTCCATGTTGCATTTCATGGAGGCAGCTTCTGGGCAATTAGTATGATGCTTATCTTGGACAATAATGTTTCCCATCATTGAATTAACACTACAGATATCTCCATAAAACCAAGCAGGATGTCTCAGGGGGTTTTGTCTGTGGCCTGCATTCAGGAGGCACGGGGTCAATTTCTGTGGCCGATCTACCTGACCCATGGGTTTTTTGGATAATAATTATCTCTTGAGCAATTATTGGAGTGATTAGAGGTATTAATCAAATTTCCTTATGTAAAAGCTTCTCATTTTCCTCTATTAATCATAATGGATGAATATTTCTTTATTCCTCAAATAATACTTTTAATTTCTTAATAATTTTCACCAATTTTATTAATTTTACTATCATCTCACTACATTTAACAGAATTAAACTCTAATCCTAAAATATAAAACATTTTTGTGCACCTTACAACAAAATGTGTAAGGTCTCCAGGTGAATGTTGGATAGGATAATTACATCCCCTGAATTACCTGCCCCTCTGTTTCATCTCCATTATCATTTTACATCATCTCTCATCAGTAGTCTCTTTCAGGGTAGACGTGTCGGCACGTGTCTTGGTGCCTTGGGTCGGCTGCTCTCTGTCTCCTCTTGCCTCATCCTTCCTCCCAGGGATGCTTAGGTATAAAAACCATAGGTTCTGGTGCTGAATCCCCTCCATAATAACCCTAATTCTAATCTCCATAAAACTGCTGAAGTCTGAGGCAATTTCAGTGGCAGATTTTTACTGTTTAACAAGGATTTCAGTGACCATACATATTGCCTGTGGTCACTTAAAAGAAGAAAATTATGTCATGTTTAAAATCTATAGATTATGATCTTGGAAACTATTTTTGTTACATTGCTGAATATGAAATTCAAGAGTAGACTGCTCACAACTTTGAGTATGACTCATATAGTGCTTCATAAAACTGCTTAGCAATATTGATACTGTTTTTGATTCAGGAAAAATAAAGGCTAATGTATCAGTGTGGATAAGGACATTCACAGCCTTGGCTACAGCTATAAAACAAGAGAAGGCAGTGCATTTTGGGAAAGACTGCAAAACTTTGGCAGACGTGAAGGTTGTGCCTTCCAAAATTATGGTGTTTTTTGTAATTTACGTCCTCCAACTATATGTCATATTGGATGATGAATGTAATGATACTCAAATGAGCCCTGGGTCCATAGAGCTTAGAGTTACCCGACATTCGTCTTTCAGGATAAGGGAAAACTCCGGAAAAAACCTTATGCAGGTAACTAAACCTGACCGAGATTCATCGCATGTGAAGTACAGAGTATCTCAGTCAACTCATTTAATAATTTTAATTGTTTTATTATTTCCATTACAGAATACATTGCTATTATCTCACACAAGTTTATGCTGCTTCATAAAATATTATCTTGCCTCACCTACAACTATCTCTTTGTCTCATAAGAGTTTATCTCCACTCACATAGAACAATTTGTTCAGAGATTTGCCCTATGCTCTTTGCAGTATGCTTTGTGTTACGTTGTCATTCTTTTATTAAAAGGACAGTCATGACAAATTGTTCTCCTGCCAGTGGCCTTTGGTTCTTGCCTTTGGAAGGGTGACTGTTCTGGGAGAATATCCTTTATCATTACCCGGCGGTGTATTTGTAAACTGGGGCCCTCCAGTCTCTTCGCTATCCACAGCATTTTGAGTTCCTCAGACAAGCACAATAGGTAGTCCTTTGTTGCCAATTTGTGTGTCCTTTGGCAATGATTATTGTGAGTGTGGATAACCCAGGCACTTACACAGCCTATTCCATAAAACACACAGTAGCCATTGCTACATTTTCCAGCTATAGGAGTGGGTGTTACACATCTGATCAAGGACATCTTCTCCAAATTTGGTAGCATTACAATTTTCTATTATATCTGGTTTGTTACTACAGCTACTGACAGTGGGCACATAGTGAGCAGTTGACAATAGAACAACCATTTTATTTGGCTTTCATTTGTATGAACGCAAAGTTTTTTCATTGTCAAAGCAAAACATAGAAGCTTCAAATTTCCTGTTTTTGAGCAATAAAAGCTCAGGAGGTATTTTGCATTTTTGGTTGTGAATAGTACCAACTAAAGTTATTTTTTCATTCAAAAAATCATCTGCTAGCTTCACTGAGGTAAACCAGTTGTCCAGCACACTTTATTTAGATCCATGAAGTGTTTTGGTCATTTCCATGTCATAAAATTCGCAGAGAGGCATTCCATTTGTCTTTGTGTATTATGCTAGATAAGAAGACGCATCAAACATATACTTCGTTTTTGTGTCACATGCCATTACTATTTTAATCCTGTTTTTACTCGGCTTATTTGGGATATATATGTGAAAAGGGCATCTTTCTGGGAACCCTAAGAGTTCCTTGCCAGTGGTAACAAATGGGGCTGGTTTATGATGCCCTGCAGTTTTGAATAAACTGATCCCGCCCATCGAATATTGATGCAAAGTAATTGAATTTTCCCTTGCAGCTTGACCAGCCACCTTATCAAATCTTAGACATGAGACTAAATATTCAAATCTGTCAGCACCCATGGAATTCCAAGAAGAGCTTCTGACCTCAGCATGCACGTTTGGTTATGTGTGTATGTTGGCAACTTATAGTTAAATCTCCTTCTAGTTCTTGATTAATATGAACCACTGTAATGTTTGCCATATCATCAGTGATGAACATGGAAAAGGTTTCTTGGGGTGTCTTTGATTCTTTAGCCTATCTAATAGGCTTTTGAATGAAGTGGATTATGTTTCTCATTGGTGTATGGCATCCTGAGCAGCTGGCACGTTTCGCAGAAAAGATGCTAGTTCTTCCCTTTCAGAATATTTTTTGGTGACATCACAGTATATAGATTTTCTGCTGGCAAAGAAATGTTGCTGTTCTCTTCACTTTCAGATGCGGGTGAGTGAGTGAGTGAGTGGAGTTTTAGGGCCCGTCGACAGCAAGGTCATTTGGGCCCTAAGTCAATACCAAAACCTACACAAATTTAGTTTAAAAAGTACAATGAAATAAAACACTCAACCATTAAAAGCACATAAAAACCATCTAAAAACTAATAATTTAAAACCTCTAAAATGGATAAATATCAAATACAAGTTACACTTGTTTATTAAAACCTATTTTAAAAACAAACCGCAGTGCCTTATTCACGGCCACTGGGTCGTCACCTAAAACGCCTTGCAAGTTAGTCCCCAAGCCCAAACACTGGCGAACGCGGGCGTACTGTGGGCAATGCAGCAGTACGTGCCGCACCGTGAGGCGTACTGAACACGAGGCACACACAGGGGCCGGTTCCCCTCTTAGCAGATGGCCATGAGTTGCTCGTGTGTGCCCAATTCTCAGCCGGGTGAGTATCACCTCGGCTCGCCGGTTATCCCTGCAGGATGTTTGCCAGGGTTGTACGCTCTCCTTTATACCCCGGAGTTGTGTGCCTTCTAAAGCTGTCCAGGATTGCTGCCAAGCAGATAGGAGATGGCGACGGAAAAAACGTTGCACATCCTGGTATGGCACCGTAGATGTTAAACTCCGGGGCAAACGGCAAGCGGACTTAGCAGCCGCGTCCGCCTCCTCGTTCCCGGAAATGCCCACATGGCCTGGGGTCCAAGTAAAAACAAAATGGTATCCTCGACCGAGCATTTGCGAGATCTGGGCCTGTATTTTTAAAGCAAGAGAGTGAGCGGCAGTGTGCTGTTTCAAGGCCTGAAGAGCACTGAGAGAGTCGGTGCAAACAATAAAAGAGCCAGGGGCTAACTTGCAAATAAAAAGGAGCAAATAGAAGATGGCATACAGCTCTGCTGAGAAGACCGAAGTTGAGTCCAGAAGTCGAAATTTGTGAGCCTCACCGTTAACGACGAAAGCGCAACCCGTAGCGTTACCTAACTGAGAACCGTCTGTAAAGACCGGAACATAGTTAGGGTAACGGCCCAGTAATTCGGCAAAAAGTTGTTGGAACACCGAATGTGGAGTAGCGAGTCTAGAATTGTTTGAAAGAGCGAGATCGAACTGCGCACGATTGAGCTGCCATGCAGGATAGGGGCAGATGGGCGACCTCTCCACGCGAGGCATTCGGAGGCCATTCGAATGTAGTAGATCCCGAAATCTTATTCCCACGGGGCGTGTGTGAGAACCAGGGCGCATATAACGGTGGACTAAATCTGGACACAGAACCGGTTTAAAACAAGGATGATTGGGATAACTTGCCAACTTCGAAACGTATGTGCAGAGTAACAGCGAGCGACGAATATGGAGTGGAGGTTCGCCTGAGTCTGCATACAGGCAGTCGACTCGGCTGGTGCGGAAAGCTCCTGTGGCAAGGCGGATGCCAGTATGATGCACGGTGTCTAAAAGGCGAAGTTTAGAGGCGGTCGCTGCGCCATAAATAAAACTGCCATAGTCCAGCTTGGACCGAACCAGAAAGCGGTACAACCTCAACATTACCGTGCGATCGCCCCCCCAAAATGCTCCAGATAATACCTTGAGCACCCGAAGAGAACGATCGCAAGAGGCTCGAAGGTGACGAATGTGGTGCTCCCAATTGAGTTGTCGGTCCAAGTACAGGCCCAAGAACTTCAGGTGCGAGACAAATGGCAGGGCTGTGCCGTTCAAATGAAGATCAGGAGGCGGGTGAATACCTCGTAGGCGGTGAAAGTGGATACACTGCGTCTTCGCAGCTGAAAAACGGAAGCCAGTTTGAAGCGCCCAAGCTGCTAGCTGGGTAATGGTCAGCTGCAGTTGGCGCTCAATGTGATCTATGTTGGCAGACCTATAATAGACTGCGAAGTCGTCAACATAGAGGGATGATGGAATTCCACTTCGAACGGCACTAGTGATTCCGTTAATCGCTACGGCAAAAAGGGTGACGCTCAAAATTGACCCTTGAGGTACGCCGTTCTCCTGTATCCGCTCCCGTGATATCGTGTTTCCTATGCGAACCCGAAAACGGCGAAGTTTTAAAAAGTTGCATAGGAATTCGGGTAGATGACCACGCATACCGTAACCATGTAGGTTACGGAGTATGCCGTACCGCCAGGTGGTGTCATAAGCCTTCTCCAGGTCGAGGAACACGCCCACGGCGTGCTGTTTCAGTAGAAAGGCATCGGAAATATACCCCTCAAGACGTGTTAGATTATCGACACTTGAGCGATGGCAACGAAAACCGTATTGCAAGTTGGACAGATGGTTATGTTTTTCTAGCCACCAATTTAACCGAGCGTTTATCATCCGCTCGAAGGTCTTACAGATGACACTCGTCAGGCAAATGGGGCGGTAGCTAGATGGTAGCGTGCGGTCCTTTCCGGGTCGAGGGATGGGAATGACGATACCCTCTCGCCAGGAGGAAGGGAAAACCCGCTCATGCCAAATGCGGTTATAGATGTTTAAAAGAAAACATAGCGCCTCAGATGGAAGATGTAGCAGCATCTGTCGGTGTACGTCATCGGGACCTGGAGAAGAATCCTTTGCTAACTCCAGAGAATGGGCGAGCTCGGCTGCGGTAAAAGGTTGATTGTACGGCTCGGTGCAGTCACTATTAAAATTAAGTGGTACCCGCACCGCCTTTTCCTTAATCGGCAAGAAGAGAGCGTCATAGCGGGCAGTTTGGCTAGTAGCAGCAAATATGGTAGCTAGGGCTTCAGCCATGTCCTGCTCGGTAGTGCACATGGAACCGTTGTTGGCAAGGCCGGGAATTACCGTCCGGCGATACTTGCCATACATCCGCCGAACAGCTGACCATACTTGTTGGGTAGAGCTGCGCCGGGAAAGCGAAGACACATAGGCTTCCCAGGATTTACGCTTTGCGTTGCGCAGTATAAAGCGTGCCCTAGCGCGAGAACGTTTGAAGGCGACGAAGTTCCCTTCCGTCGGGTGCCGCTGAAAAACGCGCAAAGCACGTTTGCGTGCTTTGACAGCCAAACTGCATTCCTCGGACCACCACGGTACAGGGATACGACGTGGTGTAGGTGAACCTCGAGGAATGCTGGATTCTGCTGCGAGCAGGATCGAGCAAGTAAAATATTCGACTATTTCGTCGATGGTGTCGAAACCATCGTCGATGAGGTGTATGAGGGGTTGGAATTTTCCCCAGTTAGCTTTGGAAATTATCCAGCGAGGATGTCGAGAAGGTACACATTGGCGGCCAGAAAAATGAATGTTAATGGGGTAATGATCACTGCCAAAGAGGTCGGAAAGTACTGACCACACAAGTAGTGGTACTAATGACGGACTGCAGAAAGAAAGGTCTAGTACGGAATGTGTACCATAAGCGGATGATAGGATTGTCGGGTCACCAGTATTTAGCAGAAGCAGGTCAGACTTATCGAAGACGTCTACGAGGAGGCATCCACGGGCGTCATCAGTGTCTGATCCCCAGAGCGTGTGCTTGGCATTCAAATCTCCCACAAGGAGTAGTGGTGAGGGGAGCTGAGCCAATAGAGCTAGAAGATCCCGCTCTGTAACTATACTGAGCGGCGGCAGGTACATGTTACAGATGGTAAAACTGATGCTCTCCAGCTGTATCCGGACGGCCACAGCTTGCAATGGTGTGGTGAGAGGAACGTGGGCGGCGGAAATGTTAGGCGCCACTAAGGTAGCAACGCCACCGCTTGCACGCATACCTGCAAGAGAATCGCTTCTAAATGCCGAAAAAGAGTGAAGGTGTAACGAGTGATTGGGATGTAAGTGGGTTTCCTGGAGGCAAATTATTGACGGTGACCATTGAGAAACTAAATGTTGTAGGTCTTGAGCATGAGCTCGAAAACCATTGACATTCCACTGGATTATTTCCATGAAGAGTTTTTAATGGGCCGTTTTAACCTTTTTCTTGACCTTGGCTGACCTGGGCCCTACGATTCAAAAATCGTTAGCCTCCTGTGACTCCGCTGATGATCGGGAGTCAGAACTCCTACGGCTCGTAGAACGAGACCGGGATCTAACAGAAGGCGAGCGACTTCGCGATCTATGTTGTGGCCGGGTTCGGCTTTTCGCATTTACTACGGGATGGTTGTTACCCGCTGATGGCTTGGTGGCTGGAGTCTGTACGGCTGAAGCAGAGGCTGTGCTGGTGGATACACAAACAGTCTGAGACGTGGGTTTAACGGCTAGAAAGTCAGTCTGCGTGGATGCGTGGGCGACAGGGACGTGTTGAACAGCAACAGTGGTATTAGGAGTACGGCGAGCTGCTGATGCATATCCAGTAGTAGTGGTAGCAGGCTTTAGTTGTTCAAAGCGCCGTCGTGCCTCTGGAAAAGTCAGGCGTTCTTTGATACGTAGCCCCTGAATGCTTTTTTCGTCCATGAATCTAGGACACTGTCGCGAGCTGGAGGGATGACTACCGCCACAGTTCACGCAGCAAGGTGTTCGGCTGCAGTTTGGGTCGTCGTGTTTAGCTAGGCCACATTGCTCACAAAGAGCAGGATTGGTACCCGGGACCTTAGTATGTCCGAACCGCTGACATTGGGAACAGCGCATGGGGTTCGGGACATACTGGCGGACACTCGCACGCTCATAGCCGCAATAGATGTACTCCGGTAACTTAGTCCCAGCAAAAGTTAGAAAAACCGTACGTAGTGGGTACTCCTTGCCATCTTGCTTTCGTGTTAGCCGGTACGCCTGACAAACGAGTTGGTCGGAGAGGCAACTTACTATTTCTTCATTTGCTAGACCATCTAAACTGGAGGTGGTGACTACTCCTCTGCAGGTGTTAAGGGTCTTGTGTGGGGCTACCCGGATCGGGTAGAAGCCCAACAAAGACGCCTTTTGCAGTTTTTTAGATTGGTCCGCTGTTGTGGTCTCTAATAGTAAGCTGCCGTCTCGGAGACGGGTAGCGTTTTTAACAGGGCCACTGATCTTATCGAGCTCGCGTTTTATATAGAATGGACTAATATCTTTAAAAGTTTTGCCATCACATGCCAAGGTGATCAATAAATATGGGTCAATGAAGGAGGTTTTGCGCGGAGACATGATGATATAGACCCCCATCCGGAACCGTCGGCGTCAGCCTGCCATCCGGGGGTTAAAGAAAGAAAGACACCGAATCTTCACGGTCTGTGCCGTCATGGGGACCCCACCCTTGACCGATCTCATTTGTACCTCAGAAAAGCTACCCTTCAATCTCCACTGCTTGTCCGTATGGGTAAACCGTTCACCACGCACACCCCGGTTTTATTCCCCTACCACAGGAATAACCGCCTGTGGCTCCCCACTTTAGGCCGCGCATGCGTGTAATAGGCACACGCGGATTCAGGGGACTTGTGGTTGATTACACCGGGGTTCCGTCAGCGGTAACACGTCCGGTCCGTGATACTAACCCAACGGCAACACGGCCGTCGGGAGATTAACACAGACCGGGCCCTCAAGGAGCTACGTGGGTGTACTTGACGGTGTGGACGGGCTCCGCACCTAAGGCTACACATAGGGGCAGTGCGAAGGGTCCGCTCAACCTTCACTTTTGAGACCTCCGGAGAGCACACATGTCGGAAGCCGCGCTGAAAACCGTGGGACAGAACCACGGAGATAGGAGAGATCTCTGCTGGTGAGACAGGAGTTATAAACCTAAGACCTTACGTGCTAATAATAAGAATAAAAAACTAGAAGAGGAAGAAGGTGATGCTTACTGACAAGCAGTAGCTCAACGTGGCACAGTTGATGGAGATGAAGGGGATGAATTGAGGGTGAGTGGCTAGGGACCCCGGGATCGCCAATCCCGTACCTACCGTAGTAGGTCCCTGGGGAAAAATACCAGAGCCTCTTCTGCCAGTTTTCAGGGTTACTGATGGGCCTTCTTGGCAGCCGTAGCGGTCGTGGGGTACACCAAGTCCCCACCGTACATCACCCCATCAGTCAGTCCCCTACTTCCTGTTGCCCACCCCTCGGGACGAGGACCGCAGAGGTTAGATTTTGAGGGGCACTTTCAGATGCAGAATTACTAAAATATTCATTTGTTTCTGTTATATAAACAGGGTTTTAAGAATTACTCAAAAGTAAATGTATATTCTAAGTCTGAGTCAACCACAGAACTGGTAATAGGGGAAAAGTTCCCACAAACTAGTTTTCATCAAAAAAATTGTAAGTGGAGAAAAGAATATACAGGGTTGAATCATTTGCCTAATTTTAGTATATTCTAACAGTTTGATCACATCTATAGAAGAGTATTTTCAGAGGAAAAGCTGTTTCTCACTTTAAACTTCAAATATAACAAATTTTAAAGAAATTCTTGTAAACATAAGTATATGTATGCTTGTGCATGTGTTTGTAATTACTTAGGTTTATAATTTAAACATCTTTTTGTAATAATGCTTGCAGAAGCAGCAAGGGGCTTTGAACGACTTAATGGTTCTCTCCCAAAGAAAATTATTCTGTACCGTAGTGGAGTGGAAGAAACACAAATTCCTATTGTTCATTAACATGAAGCCCAGCACTTACAGGTGGGTACTATTATTATTCTTTATATCAAATAAAATTAAGTGTTAAATGCTTGATACCTAATTTGTATATATTTACAATAACGTTTTACTTCTGAAAGATATGTCTGATAGGATATTGCGATGTTGTTTGTGGCTGATCTACCCTATTAGGTATTAATCTGCCAAATATCACATTTATGATAAGCGGAAGAAATACGAGGGCTGTTCAATGAAGAATGATCATATTTTTTTTTACAGTCATAATTTCGCGCACTAAATTTCAATCTTATTCTATTCTGTTAGCTTAATATGAAACAAACACGCCATAGTAGTTTCATTGTTGGTACTCCTGGTTCCCGACTGTGAAAACCAGGCAAGTTCAGACATGTTCAGTATCGCCTATGGCTACAATGGAGGTAACACGCAAGGAAAGACATGTGGCTTTAAAATTCTGCTTTCGTCTCAACAAACCTTCAGTTGAGGCCTATTCAATGTTACAGGAGCCCTATGCAGAGTCTGTTCTACCCTACAGCTGAGCTCGAAGGTGGTTTAAAATGTTTAAAGAGGGGAGACAATCAATTTCAAAAGAAGGTGGACCTGGTGCTCCAGTTACTGCTCTTACGGAAGAAAACATCAACACTGTTGCTGCCATTGTGAGAGAGGATCAACGAATTACCTTAAGATCACTTTCTGAAATACTGAACATTTCATTGGGTGCCACCCACACATTGATGACAGAAACATTACACATGAGACGCGTTTGTGCGCCATGGGTTCCAAGACTGTTCATTCCCGAACAAAAGGACATTCGCATGCAGGTCTGCATGCAGTTAAAGTAGTTGTTAGAGGAAGATCCGGAGATTCTTTCAAATGTAATCACTGCTGTTGAAGCATGGCTACATCATTTTGATCCTGAGAGCAAACAGCAAAGCTCAGTGAGGAAATCTCCTTCATCACCAACCCCCAGTAAAGCAAATGTAAGTTGCTTCTGCTGGGAAAGTTATGGTCATCTCATTCTTTGACATTTATGGAATTGTTTATTAGCATGTTGTACCTGCACACACATCAGTAACTGGACAATACTACAGGGATATCCTGAAGACATTGCAGGTAAATATTAGGCACAAAAGACCACATTTCCTTGAAGCAGGCTGGATGTTGCACCATGATAATGCACGGCTGCATACTGCCAATGTTGTTGCTGAATAACTTGCAAAAATCAACGTGAAGTGCATTCCTCACCCTCCCTATATTCCGGATTTAGCCCAATGTGACATTTTTCTATTCCCTAACTTGAATAAATGCCTTCGTGGGAGGCATTATCCATCATCAGAAGCAGTGGTGAAGGCTGTGGCGGCAATTTTGGAGGATCTCCCAAAAATGATTTTCAGCATGTCTTTCAAGACTGGCAGAAATGCTGGGACATGTGCATTGCATACAGGGGAGACAATTTCGAGAAGGACCATTAAAATTATGCGGATGAGTAAATGTTCATTGTCAAAAATAAAAATTTTGATCTTTCATTATTGAACAGCCCTCGTAAATTATGCCTATATATTTAAATTACTTCTATTATTTTAACGGTCCACTTTGACAAGTTTAATATCTTACATTCAATGAGCATAACTTTCCATTTTACCGTGAATTTCCACTTCATCAAAGGCAAATTAATTTGTAATATGAAGTTTAAGTGGTTTGGCATCACGCTTTATCAGTGATATGCTGTGCAGAACATACACCTAGCGAACTTAATATGGCCCTTTGTAGCCCATGAAGGCCTAGCTGTACAGTACAAACATGGTGCATTAGCTTTCTGATATTGTGATGCAATAACGCTTATGACAGATCGTATTTTATTACCGCCTTTGCAGGTCAGTGATGTAAGCTTTCCCTGGACACATAAAACTTTATTTAAGTATTTAATGGTTCAGTCTTTTATATCACTTAAAATTTGTGCATAGCAAGTTGCTCGCCGCATAACGTAAGTAATTCTTCTGTTCTTTGTTATTAATTTTGTCACTTTATGCCTAAGTAATATATCCTGAAAAGAATAAGGAGAAGTATGATAGCAATTGAGGAGCGTTTTTTCAAAACTCAATAGATGCAATATTTTATGAAATTAAGTTATATATAGTATCGGCATACCTTTCACCTTCCGCACCATTCTGTGAAATCAGATTTTGCAAATTTGGTTCATGTCCTGTGTAGAACATAGGGAATATCAGCAGTTTTTTCAAAACTCGAAAAATGCACTTGCTGAGATAAAGCAAAATTCGATAGGTGCAATTTTATGATATTATGGGCCAGCGTGTAGCTAACTTAATTTTATGAAATGCATGTTGGTATTTACTGCCATCTCACTATTGTGATTCTTGGAATTCTCAATCATTTCTACAAACTTTCTACATTGCGAACCATTGGCAATAACTACGAACTCAGGTTGTGCGCTTATATTTCACATTCATTTCTGAAATCTTTGTTATACTTAGATGGCATTTTTATTCTTAGTTGAGACACTGCACTGTACTATGCACAATGGACAGCAGCTCAGACTGTGAAACTGTACCAGTTGTAGAATGTGCGGTAGGTTGGAATTGTAAAAACATTCATTGAACACGTTTTTTGAAAGTTTCAATCCACAGTCCAAGCTCCAATAGTTTAGATTGAGTTTGCTGTGTGGTAGGCTGATGGAAGTTCACCAGCAATGGTTTTCATGTTATTGTTTCTTACACCTTTGCTCAGGTGTGGAGAGCTGAAGAAAGTGGTTATCTTGGATGTAGTCGCGACATTTGTTTTGCTTTTGTGACCTACAAACAAATATAAGGAGTTAACTCAAAAAATTGCCCATTACTAAGTACTATATCCTGAACAGTAAGACATACATATTTTTTAGAATAAGTAATATTATTTTTTTACCAGCAGTATTTATGAGCTCTACACAATCATTATTGCTTCCAAGTGCGACGTTAAGCTCATGTTAGCAAATTGAGCGGTTTGCTTTATAAGCATTAGACTGTACTGCTCCAATCTAGGAATATAAAGCTTTTCACTTTTTATGATATTGTCACATATACTTTGTATTTTTTTTGGGTGGTGTTTTAGCATCATTCTTACTGCCCATCTGGAAATCCTGAACCAGGATTCACAGTAAGGTGTAAGCACTGGCACTGAAACGAAGTGACATCTGACCACTAGGAGCCTACCATATCAAAGAAAGGAATTAAAAAAGGAACCGGAAGAAGCTATTAGAAAAAAGGAAGTGGAGGCGCTGAGCAAGCTTTCATTGTGTTTATTGGTTTACAGACAAGAAGCTTACATTTCTGCTGTCCAACATTTCAATGTATTCTGGCTGTGCGCATGAAATTTAAATCCTTGAAAAATAAGTAAATATAAAAAGACCAAAAAAATTAAAAGCGGGAGAAAAATGCACAATGAGCTTGAAAATACCAGAGCCTGTTTATCAAGAAAATATAGGCTGAAATACAAGAAATCCCTGGAAATACAGGAGAATTGGTCACCCTACTTGGATTAATGGTACATGTGTCATGGAAGTTAACTTCCATGTCTGTCAAGGTGCATTTCATGAAGTCATGTTTTGCAAAGGGAAAGTACTAATAGATATCCTCCAGATGCAAATATCAACACGAGGGGAACCATTTTATATAAATCATCTCAAATTTTGGCATATGCATATAATATTGATTTAATCACAAGAACACCAATCATCTCGAAGTGTAAAGAAATATCTCGAAACTTGTGGAACTTTCGCTTAAGCTGTACTAGTTCCGAGTGTTACCAAAAGATGGCCACTAAGTCTCAGCCCTAACAATATGTCTGTGTTTGGTTAGTTATCAATTGGCCACATATTCAATTTAAAATTGTATGATATACTTACTCAGTTATTTATATCCAAATCCTAATAATGCAAATGACTAACATTTTTGTATGGAGTATATATTTTTAACATACATGAAGAAAAGGATCAGAGGGTCGCAAAATATTTTTTGATACTAGAGGAGGCATGTCATGAGAAAGGTTGAGAACATTGATTTAAACCATGAAAATCGTGTTTTATATCAGCTTTCAACTTCCCTAGTGTTTATTACATATACATAAGACAAAAATCCTTTGTGGTAATGTAATTATTACTTTAGTGAGGAAGAAATAAATGCAATACATAGTTTGCAGGCAGTGAATATCTAAGAAATCATTTGCAGCAATGTAATTATTATAAAAATTATAATTATTATTATGAGAGACTAGTTTCAAAGGCCCTGGCCTCCATTTTCAATCTCGAGATTGAAAATGGAGGCCAGGGCCTTTGAAACTAGTCTCTCATAAATATATGAAAAAGTAAGTGACGAGTGTCAATAAACCAACCACAAATAATTTTTATATTAATTTGACGTCACTGTTACTACATTCCTCCAAACACACACAAAATGTAATTATTGTTTTAGTGAAGTATAAATAAATGCAATGCAGGCAGTGAGTATCTCAATTCTGTCATGTGAAGATTGCAGCATGAAGGAAAAGTACTGTGTATCTGTAATGTACTAATTTCTTAATTTCTGTTTTCAGGCCCAACTTGAGAAGCTGTATGGAGAGAAAGTGTGCGAAATGGCATTTATAATTGTTACCAAGCACGTCCACACACGCTTCTTTTATAACAGGAACAATCCTCCACCTGGGACAGTGGTGGATGATGTGGTCACACTGCCAGATTGGTAAGCTGAATAAGTATAAAACTGAAAGAAGCGTAGAGACAGCTAATTTCATTTTTCATTTCATTTCACAACTTACAAAAATTTGTATCAATCCGAATTTTTTCACTTTTAATGGACAGATCTATAAACGAAAAACAGGCCTATCTATGGGGTACCCATTGTCTCCCTTCTTAGCAGATTGATTTAGTAGTGCTTTTGAAACACATATAAAAAACTTTTGTAATTTATTTCAAAGTTTGGTATCGTTATGTTGACGATATCTTTGCAATAGTACCTAAAAATTCATACAAGATGGTCTTAAACTTTTTAATATACAAAATCCAGCTATAAAATTTACATTGGATACACAAGAGGTTGGTGTGCTCCCCTTTTAGGACATCAAGATCAAAAAGTGAAAAACAAACTCACTTTTGGTATTTGCAGGAAACCGACACACACAAATAATTATATTAAGAACAACAGTTTCAACCCAAGAAATCACCAACATACCATTTTCAACAGTTTAATCTTTCGGATCATCTGCTTTCCACTAAACAGAGAAGACTATCAGGAAGAATACCTCAACATGAAAAAGTAGCTATGTCCAACTGTTTCAACCCCAATTTAGTGGACAAAACAGTTAACAGACTCCGAAGGCTAAGAAAAGAAAAGAAACCACCACCCTAGAACCTAGAGGAGCAAAAGAGACAACAAATTTTTAAAAATTTACCTTCCATCCATCAGCCTATAATAAATTCCAAAAAATCTTCTCAAAACACAAATGATTCTTGCACCTCAAAATAGATTTAATATCAGAAATTTGTTAAAAGGCCCTCCCCCCCCAAAAATGCAATTACTACCAAAGAAAAACCAGGAATCTATGAGATCAAATGTGAAACTTGTCCTAAAATTTATATAGGGAAAACAAAAGGAAATATTGACATCAGAACTAAAGAACATATAAGAAACATTAAAAATGGTGAAACAGAAACATCAGCAGTGGCTTTTCAATTTTTGAATACTAGACATGACATTGCCTTGGAAACATCTTTAATAAAATACATTAATCACCCCATAGATCTTTTTCCCATATGGGAAAAAATCTTCATTAACAAAAATCGTCATTGAGTCATGAATTTTGAAACTCAACTATCTAACATCTTTGACAAGTACATCATGCCAGCTATCGACGATACGGAGAAAGAGGAAACCACAACAATTTGCACTAGTCGATTTCCAGTTGATGATAAGAGCAAAAGCTCTTGAAACATGTCCTCTGAAAAAACAGTGTGAGTGAAGCAGTGTGTCAATATCTTCTCGATTCACTTTTGTGCTAAGCTGAATAAGGTTGCAGCATAATCCTATAGTGAGCACTCATAAGCAGCAATGGCTCGTAAAGATTTTATTTCAAAGACAGTGTATTTAAGCCAATGGTATGACAAAATTATTTATTATTTTGAATTTTATATATAAGGTCTTAAGCCCTTAGTACATGCATGTTTTCGGTTTGAAGTTTACTTTCCTGTTGCATTTATGAATAAGCTTAAAAATGCTCATTCTCCTTATTACTCCTGAGTTCATTCCCAACAAAAATTGACCTTGTTACAAAAGGATGAGAGAATTAATCTTTTGGGGGAGAAATACAATAAAATTTTAATATTTAGATGTAAAAATATGTAATATATTTTATGAGTTCAATATAATCTTCTACACCTGAGTTTATTCAAGCCTATATTAGATGCTGTTGATGCTATCATTATCTTTCAGTTCCATGCTGCACTTCCTCCATGTATATGATCTTTCGGCTGGATGTAGGCAGGATCAGATCCATTTATCGAAGTTGAATAAATGTATTAAATTATAGATGAGTCCTATTTATTACACATCAGCTTCACTTATGTACCTATACTGAGGACATATTTCACGAACTATCACTTGCATCATCGGCTCTAATGAGACTAAAGCTTGATCCAGTGGAATGGGTAGCTCTGGAGTTGCTGCTGCCATATTTTGATTTTGTGATGAATTTAAATGTGGGGTTGTCTTCTGGCGTGATTTCGATTTCGCAATTTCTATGTATATTTTCTCCCAGATGACGAGTTCACTATGTTTTTTACGTATTGTGACTTTGTGTGTTCGTGAAATGAAAAGTCCAATTTCACCACTCAAAAATGTTCTTTATTTCCACCGACTTACAGTTTAACATTTGCCAATTACACAGAATTACATGCTGCACACAATTACAATTCACCAGTTCGTCCGTTACAATTTCACTTGTACTCGCGATTACGTAAACTCCGATGCACGTACACAATTACGCACAGTCTTCTCGTTCATTAACACGTCCTTCGCTAGCACGTCAAACACTGACACTCCTGTCTGACTAGCTGCAGCCCTTTTTATAGGCATCTCGCCGTCTTCTCGGCTTTTCTAGTTCCAAGGCGAAGATTCGTGATGATAGGAGAAGGGGAGAGAAACGTCCAGGGACGAGTGACATTCATTTAATCACCCCTCAGTTAGTGACAGAGAATAATGGGAGGCGTGGCTCGGCCGCCCCTGGTTTCCTCACAGCTGTGCCGTCATACCTTCCGCTAATTGGGTGACACTACTCCCTCTTCAAAGCTGGTCGTCCCGAACAGCACCATCGTAGCGGGCTAGTCGATCCAGGTGTACCACCAACATCTTTCCTCGGGGAACCTTCTGGATGCGGTAGACCACGTCGTTAATCCTCTTCACCACCCGGTACGGTCCTTGCCATGGCTGCTGGAGCTTCGGGCACCGTCCCTTGGTCCGGGTAGGACGGTACAACCAGACCAGGTCACCTTGCTGGAACCCTTGGCTGTTGGCTTGCCTATCATATCTGGTCTTCATGCGGTCGCTCGCCTTCTGGATGTTCTGGTGAGCCATCTCGTGAATGTCGCGGAGGCGGTCCACCAGGTTCTCCACATACTCGGTCACCGGCTGCTTCGCCTCCGGAGGGCTTCCGAAAGCCACGTCGCAAGGGAGGCGTAGCTCTCGACCGAACATTAAGCAGGCTGGCGTCATCCCAGTTGTGTCGTGTGTAGACGAGCGGTAGGCCAGCAAGAACAGTGGCGCCTTGACGTCCCAGTCTCGCTGATGGCTGGCCACGACCTTCCTCAGGTGTTCCTCTAAGGTCTTGATGTATCTTTCGACCATGCCATCCGACTGGGGATGTAGAGGCGTCGTGCGGGTCTTGTTCACCCCAAGCCTTTGTAATGCCTCCTTCATTAGGTTGGACTCAAAGTTCGTACCCTGGTCACTGTGTAGCTCTAACGGCACCCCAAATCGACAGAACACTTGCTCCACGAGGCAGTACGTGATTGTCTTTGCCTCTTGGTTTGGGATGGCATACACCTCCGGCCACATGGTGAAGTAGTCCACGACCACCATTAGGTACTTGTTGCCTCGGTCGGAAACTGGGAACGGTCCAGCAATGTCAACGGCGATCCGTTCGAATGGCACTCCGACGTTGTACTGCAGCATGCGACCCCGGTTTCAACGTCTGGGGGCCACGACTCGCCGCGCACACGTGACACTGACGGCACCATCTCTCAGCATCTGCTCGGAGCCTCAGCCAGTAGTAGCGCTGCCGTAGTTTGTCAATCGTTCGGTTCGCTCCCAGGTGTCCTCCTGAAGTACCGGCGTGCACTTCCTCCGGGACTTCCGGGACCTTACTCCGGGGAAGTACCAACTGATCTCTCTGCGTCTTCCCATCGGGTGATTCCCATAACCGGAACAGCACGCCCTCTCTGGTCTTCAACGAGTCCCATTGGGCCCAGTACGACTTGTAGGTGGCGCTCCTCGGTGCGATGTCCTCCCAGGTTGGTCTTATCCCTGCCTCCACTTCCCTCAAGAGTGGCCCCAAGTCTGCGTCCGCCAGCTGCTCCCTCCTCAGGCCTGCGCTATCCCAGCCTTCAGCAGGAACTGCCACAACTACTCGGACTGCTGCGGCACGCTCCTTCTCTTCCACTCTTGTGCACTGGCCGCACTCTTCTGGACAGGGTCTTCGGGACATGGCGTCTGCGTTACCGTGGCTCTTCCCTCTACGATGTTCCGAGGTGAAGTCGTACTCCTGCAGCCTCTGGACCCAACGTGCTGTCTGGCCTTCCAGGTTCTTAAAGGTCAATAGCCAGGTTAGGGCGGAATGGTCAGCCCTTAGGTGGAATGGCTGACCGTACAGGTACTTGTGGAAGTGCTCCAATGTCTTTACTGCCGCCAGTAACTCCCGTCGGGTGACGCAGTAGTTCTTCTCTGCCTTGGATAGCGTCTTGCTGTAATAGGCTATCACCCGCTCATGGCCGTCCTGGATCTGCGACAGGACACCTCCAATGCAATGGTCGCTGGCGTTGGTGTCCACAATGAAGGCGCCACCCGGTTGTGGGAAAGCCAAAATTGGAGCACTGCACAGGGTCTCCTTTAGGTGCTGGAAAGCGTTTTCGGCGTCCTCTGTCCACACATAAGGCCGGTGTTCCTCCGTCAGGCGGGTGAGCGGTTTTGCTATGTTGGAGAACCCCTTTATGAAGCGGCGGTAATAACTGCACAGCCCCAGGAAACTGCGCAACTCTTTCCTATCCTTTGGGTGAGGCCAATCTCTCACAGCCTGTGTCTTCTCCGGGTCTGTGGCCACTCCGGTTGCTGAGACTATGTGGCCCAAGTAGTTAAATTCCTTGCGGAAGAGCTGGCACTTCTTCGCGTTCAGCTTCAAGTTGGTCGCTTGCAGTCTCTGTAGCACATTACTCATATTCTCGAGGTGATCTTCAAAAGTCTTCCCGACGATGATGGTGTCGTCCAGGTATACCAGGCAGGCATCGTTAGTCAGCCCTCTCATCACTGACTCCATAAGGCGCTGGAAGGTAGCTGGTGCGTTGCAGAGGCCAAAAGGCATAACCGTGAACTGCCAGAGCCCTTGGCCCGTCGAGAATGCAGTCTTCTCCTTGTCTCTCGGGTCCAGAGCTACCTCCCAGTATCCCGACTTCACGTCCAGCGTCGAGAACCACTGTGCACCAGCTAGCGTGTCCAGGGTGTCGTCAATCCGGGGTAAGGCAAAACAGTACTTCCGGGTGACGGCGTTCAACTCTCTGTAGTCTACGCAGAAGCGTAGCTCACCGTTCTTCTTTGTCACCGAGCCTACAGGGGAACACCAAGGGCTGTCAGACTCTTCAATCACTCCCCTGGATCTCATGTCCTCCAGCATGTCTCGTACCGCCTTAGCAGTTGACGAACCTTCTCCAGCTGTTCTGTGGTCAGGTGGTCGGCCGCCCTCTCCACCAAGCCTTCTAGCCGGGGCCCCAGGTGTTGCTTCGGCGCCGGCTCTAGTGTCTCGTCGATAGCTGTTACGCTCACCACGGGCTCCACATTCCCAACTCCGTCCCGGCCTGGACGTCGTGATCGGCGTCCGTAGGAATTAGCAGTCTCACGGGCACCTCCTCTCGGCACGGCAGCAATGCCCTGGCTACACACAGTCCGTTTACAGGCGTCCTCTGGTCCAGCATCATGTTCCTGGTTCTCTGGCCCTCCAGTCGCGCCGTCACCACCACCTCGCTCCTCGCGGGAACAACCACGTCTTCGTCCAAGACGACCCTGCAAATTCCAAGGCGCTCTTCGGGTTGACGGAGTATAACCTCTTCTCCGTTAAGCCGCAGGACCTTCTTGCCGACGTCGACCGTCGCCTCACGGCTCCTGAGGGCATCCAGTCCCAGGATCACCTCCTCAGCCACCTTCGCGACGAACACCCACAGACGCACGGCACTCCGTCCCAAGTTCAGCTCCAGCAGGGCCTCCCTCTCCACAGGCAAGGTGTCGCCCGATGCCGTGACAAGCTGGTATGGCCGGCTTGGCTTCCATGTCGGCAAACCCTTCGCCACGTCAGGTCTGATGATGGTCACGGCCGCCCCGGTGTCCACCAGCACACGGAACGGCTTTCCTCTTATCCAACCGTCCGCGATGAGGCTGTCATCCATACGCCGGCTGACGGCGCGCAGTGTCACTCGAGGGGATGGTGGTGATGGCGCCGACGTGTCCCTCTCCACGACGGCCCTTACTCGTTTTCCGGCTGCTCTTCCTGGCGTGGGCAGTCTCACTGTAGGTGTCCGGGCTGTCCACACCCCCAACACAGGCCACTAGGTGTTCGCCGGCGTCCCTCAGCTGGTCTTCTGTCTCCGGCATAGCGGACGCTCCTCGTTCTCGACGTCGGGAGGGATGTTATTTTGGCCGCCTCCATCCTTAATGCCGCTGTCAGTGCCTCGTGGATGGTTTTATATTCGCCGAGCATTAGGCGCTGACGAATCTCCGTGTCCCGTACCCCGTCGACAAAATTGTAGGCGGCTTCCCGGGATACGAACTCCAGTGGCAGGTCAACCAAGGCCTTGCTAGCCAGCCGCTCGATGGCTATGGCGAACTCCTGCAACGTCTCCCCCGGCTGCTGCGACCTTGCCTTTAGCTGGCTTCGGTATGCTGCGGCTAAGCGGTGGTTCCCGAAGCGATTCTCCAGGGCCTCCCAGATGTCCTTGTGCGCCGCCATCGTCTGCACCGCGTTTAGCACTTCCGCGGCCCGTCCCTGGAGGCTGGCTATTAACTGTGTGGCCTCCTCCTCCGGTGACCACCTGTTGTACCTGGCCACTGTGTCGAACTGGCGGCGGAAGACTTCAAACGTTGACGCGCCGTCATACTTGGGAGGTTTAAAGCGCGCAGATGTTGTGTCGCGTCCTGGCGCGTCGGGCTTCAAATCCTTCAACCTCCTGCCGACGACGTCCTCCACCATTGCGTTCATGGACTTGACGCTGCTGTCAGCCTTCCCTTCCAGGTTGTTTATGCGGTTCGCAAGGTCTTCGACGTCTTCCACCACGGCGTTCAGGGTCTTGGCATTATTGTCGGCCTTTTCCTCTAAATCATTAAGGCGGTCGTCTACTTGGCCCATCCGCTTGCCCAGCTTCGTGACGTCATCCCTCACGCCGGCCAACTGTTCGTCAAATTTGGCGGCGAGGACCTCGTTCGCCTCCTTCATTTCCGTGGCCAGACTGTCGTTCGCTGCCCTCATTTCTGTGGTCAATTCGGTCTTTATTTCTTCCGTCTTCGCTGTTATTTCGGCCTTCATTTCCATCATCTTCTCCAAAATTTTTTCCAATGCCGCGTCCATGGTTGTAATGTTCGGTGATGTTATCTTCCCGCTTCCTGACACCAGTGTGACTTTGTGGGTTCGTGAAATGAAAAGTCCAATTTCACCACTCAAAAATGTTCTTTATTTCCACCGACTTACAGTTTAACACTTGCCAATTACACAGAATTACGTGCTGCACACAATTACAATTCACGAGTTCGTCCGT
Source organism: Mantis religiosa (assembly GCA_030765055.1). Lineage (NCBI taxonomy): Eukaryota > Metazoa > Arthropoda > Insecta > Mantodea > Mantidae > Mantis > Mantis religiosa. Next base: position 294,219,976 of record CM060950.1, on the reverse strand, counting down.
TACAATTTCACTTGTACTCGCGATTACGTAAACTCCGATGCACGTACACAATTACTCACAGTCTTCTCGTTCATTAACACGTCCTTCGCTAGCACGTCAAACACTGACACTCCTGTCTGACTAGCTGCAGCCCCTTTTTATAGGCATCTCGCCGTCTTCTCGGCTTTTCTAGTTCCCAGGCGAAGATTCGAGATGATAGGAGAAGGGGAGAGAAACGTCCAGGGACGAGTGACATTCATTTAATCACCCCTCGGTTAGTGACAGAGACTAATGGGAGGCGTGGCTCGGCCGCCCCTGGTTTCCTCACAGCTGTGCCGTCATACCTTCCGCTAATTGGGTGACAGTATTTTAGTAATTTGGTGCTATCTACAATTTCATGATTTTCAGATCAGATATGAGCTGCTATTGCGGACTTAACAATATTTTTGTATCTTAAGTGCTTAAAATGTTCTTTCTTTCTAGTGCTCATGTTTCTGTTTGTCCCCTATGTAAATTTTTTCACAGTCTTTACACTTATTCTGTTAAATGTCTGACTTTTCTTCTGGTTTTATCTTATCAGTATTATTACTATTAAGTAGGTCTTTAATGTTGTAATTGTTTTCTGATGCCAATGTTATATGTATTTCTTGAATATTTTTGGAACTTTTTTGTGGTTTAGGGGTGGTAAGTAGCTTCTTGTTTATTGGTGAAAGAGCTACAAGGCTTTTCCCATATCCATTTTTAATTGCAGCTTTTAAGATTTGATGGTATTCTTTTTTATATTCTTGCTGGCTGAGTGGTAGATTTACTAATCAGTGTGTGAGGCTATTGATGGTGGCAGGTTTGTGTGGAATTGTGTTGAAACTATTTTCTTTGATGTAATTATCTGTGTGTGTTGCTTTTCTATGAATGCCAAATTCCAGTTTTTCATTGTTTTTTGTAATTTTAAGGCCCAAAACAGGTAGAGCACAGTCATCTACAGTTTCTACTGTGAATTGTATGCTGTGTTCTTGAACGTTGAGTAGTTTCAAAGCATCATCTATCTGTTTGTAGTGTACTATTGCAAAGATGTCGTCTATGTATCTGTACGATTTTTCAAAAATATGAGACAAGGCTTTAGTTATATGTGTTTCGAAAAAGCTCATGTATAAATTGGCCAAATATAATTTATATATAAATATATAATTTAGATAGATGATAAATGTTGCTATGATAAATGATCAGAACTATCCACAGGGGAACAAATCTTCATTTCAAAAAATGGGAACAAAGTATTCAATTTTGACATCCCCCAGAAACATTTGTTCAGCAAGTTCCTTGATCCACCACCAGAGGAGACCTATGACAAAATATCATCAACTACGCCAATGAGAACCAGTCGATGTCCGGCTGAGGATAAAGGCAAAATCTGTGAAACATCCTCTAAAAACTTGCATACAGTCATTTGAAAAAGCGATAGCAAAATCAAGCATAATACCAAAAAAAATATACAGTTAAACCGGATCACCCAGCCTTACCTAGACTTTATGGCTTACCCAAAATACAAAAACCATCCATAACAATGAGATATATAGTTAGCAGTATAAATGCACCAACATACATACTTGCAAAGTGGCTAATAAACAAATTCAATTCATACTAAAATTAGGCAAGTTTGTCAACCTTGTATATACTTTTCTCCACTTACAAATTTTTTGATGAAGACTAGTTTCTGGGAACTTCTCCCCCGTCGTCAGTTCTGTGGTTGACCACAGACTGTTGTTTCTGTGGTTCTGTGGAGAAAAGTATATACAAGGTTGACTCACTTGCCTAATTTTAGTAACAATGGCACTCCACTTTCTGAAATACTTCTTTTTATTCTATATAAATTCAATTTGAGGAGCGAACTGTTAATTCCTTGGGATCATGTAATCTGCCCTATTCTAAATGAGGGTAGCATAGAATGCTTGATAGGCACATTCCATCTCGAAATGTGAGTGATTCCGCTAATGTGTGCCTGCCTCTATCAGATCTTACTGTCCTCATCGCTTACTGCTTCACTTCTAATTATCTTAAATACGGATAGGAATTACTTTGTATGAAGATTATATATCCATTGAATCTCTAATAGTTTATAATTCAAGAACGTTTCGTGGATATACCAAATCAGATTTTTACGTTCTCTACTACTTAATTGTGGTAAGTAGAGGAAGTAAAATTTGTAACATATCAATAAATTTGACATGAATGCGCTCCAAACTACTCTATAAATGTAAAAGTTTTGGAAATGTTTTATTCCTCACAAGAGTGGACCCAAAAGAATTTTATTAAAATACCATAGTTATCATAATGATGTTTCAATGACGAATGTAATGTGCATCTTAAATTTTCTGGAAATAGCCCCTGAAGTACTCCTCATTCTGAAAAAATGTTAAAGGTTAAGAGAGAGTGGGGATTGTTCTCCGACCAAGACAATTCCTCATCTTCCCCAGAGTCTGGGAGTGCGAATATGTGCGTGATCTAATGATTAAAACCCAACGAATACGACTTAAAAACTTGGATATGTTCCAAAGGAGAACGACCGCCGATATGACCATTGAAGTTAAGAGCTGGACATAAATGGGGGAAAAAAGGTGTGTGTGCTTAAGACCACACGACAGAAGTGAAAACTTAAACATTATTAATTATAATTTTTTTTTAAAAATTAGTTTTAAAAGTTTAATGTTAACACTCATTCTTGCGCAGAGGGGCCAGTTGCGAGCTCAACATTTCATGCCTTACGCTAAGTGGACTCCCAAATGGCTGGCCCCGTAGCGCAGTCGGTAGAGCACGTGACTGCCATTCTTGGGGTCCCGGGTTCGATTACCGGCGGTGGGGTTGTGGATTTTTCTCTGACCAAGATAGTTCCCCATCTTCCCCAGAGTCTGGAAGTATGACTGAGAGTTGGAATGAAAGGAGGAAACAAAATGAAAGTGCTCTGAAACAACTGAATGACCACTGCCTGCGACCCTGCGAAGAGGGTCATGCAGAAAGGTGTGTACGAAAATTATTTAAAATAAAATCACATAAAATATTATTTTACATGTCTTTTATTTTTATATTAAAAGACATGCTATTTCACAATCACTTTTCATATTTTGTTTCTTGCTGATAAACATATTTCATTGCATTTTTATTAGTTAATAAAAACAAAAGTTCATACATGTTTTATAACATAATTATATGATATTCATTTGATTATTTGCATATTTTTTGAATATTCGGAAACGTTTGTTTACGTATATATTTTACACATGTTTTTTTACATATCCCTACATATATTCATTACTCCATAAATTTATTACACGTTCGTGCATATTTTCATACATATTTTATTTATTACATGTCATATTCATTTCATATGTCTCGTCACAATTGATACTGTTATTAATACATCTTCAGTTCAATTCAATTTTTCAATGTTATAACAATTTATTCGGAAAAAAGAAAAACACAGTACAATTTCAAAATAAAGAAGAAGAAAACAGTACCATTTAACAAACAAGGATATATGATTATGCAATATGCAAATGTAAAACTAGAAACATATGATGATTAGAATCATTTATTGTATATTAGACAATAAGTTCAAATACAGAAAGTATTGAAATCGCCAAAAAATTTCGACTTTGATTTTGGAATGTTTCGTGGCATTTCTTAGGGTGTATAATAAAAAAACAAACAAAAATAAAAAAGAAGTAAAATCGTCATTTTAATACGTAATATTTTTATTATTTACATGCTATTACATTAAATTTATTGATGTTCTACGTTTTACTACTCACAATAAAGAGAAATTGTCAATAAAAATAAACAGTTATTAAAAGAAACATCACTTTCACGAATTCCTAACACTCTTATTTCCAATTAGCACACTCGTTTTATTTTTCCTTATTATGGTTTGAATTATTCAAATACCGAAATTGGGTGATATTATCTGTTCCTTTTGACTATTATTATTGTTTAAAATGAAATTTGACATGCTATCGGCTTGTTAAATGACAGAAGGTTATCTGACCGGATCGGTTACCGGCAATTGACCGAAGTTTGTAAGAAGAGCCCTAACACAATTATGCCCACCTCGGTAGCATGGTGGTAGCATGTCTGCCTCCTCGTTCAAGGGGTCCCGAGTTCGAATCTTGGTCAGGGTGAGTTACCTGGCTAAGGTTTTTTCCGGAGTTTTCCCTTATCCTGAAAGACGAATGTCGGGTAACTCTGAGCACTATGGACCTTGGGTTCATTTGAGCATCATTTCACCTATTCCATTCATCGTCCGAAATGACTTAATGTTAAAGGACGTAAATTACAAAACAAAACAAACAATAACACAATTATTTTTAGTGAAATACCTGTAGGGGTTTTGAATTGTTCATAGTACCTGAAGTATGTTAAACCATGCCTGGATGCGTGTTGTTGATACGCTGTGAAGTGCGGCAGAAAATTTACGGTGTATAGCGGTAAGGACAACATAAGTCTGAAATAAGGAATGAGTGTGGGTGGGGGGTTTGTTCGGATTGAGCCGACTCGAGGCGACTTCACCCGAATGAGCGTCACATATTCCAGTGTGACCGATTAGTTTAATTCACTACCCACAAAAACTGCTAAACGTGCCTAAAGAAGTCTTCACTTCAAAAGCTGCACACTTGATATTTTATATCATCTTTTGTTTAGGTATGTTTAACCATTTCTATGTTATTAATATGAAGATTTCACTACTTACACTGTTCATAAATAACTAAACATTCTTTTTATTAAATTCACGTTCTGCAACCTTAGGTCATATCGGACGTTATATAAAATGACGCTCAAACGCCATATCGAACTTAGGAGCACCTGACATTCGTCTTTCTGGAAAACGGAAAACCCCGGAAAACCTTATCCATTTAACTCACCCCGACAAAATTCGAGCTCGGGACCTCTTGAACGTAAGGCAGATAGGCTTCCATCTACGCTACTAAGCTGGGCATACAAACAGAACATAATATTAAAGCCATTACATAGCGACCAATTCTATAAATATTTTACTGTTGCTTAAGCCTACTTTAGTCCCTTATTCTTAATGCGTCTATATCTGGAATATTTAACAAAACTAACCTACGATAGCTGTTCGATAGAGAATGATCATAATTTTTACAGTCATAATTCTTGGCACTAAAATTCAAACTTATCATATTCTGTTAGCTTAATGTGAAACAAACACGTCGTAGTAATTCCATTGCTGGTATTCCTGGTTCCCGCCTGTGAGAATCAGGCAATTTCAGACATGTTCAGTATCGCCTACCGCTACAATGGAGGTAACATGCAGTTAAAGTTGATGTTAGAGGAAGATCCGGAGTTTCTTTCAAACGTAATCACTGTTGAAGAAACTTGGCTGCATCATTTTGATCCTGAGAGCAAACAGCAAAGCTCAGTGTGGAAATCTAGTTCATCATCAACCCCCAAAAAGGGAAAAGTGGTTGCTACTGCTGGGAAACGAATGGTCATCTCATTCTTTGATATTCATGGAATGATTTATCAGCATGTTGTACCTGCACATACATCAGTAACTGGATAATACTACAGCGATATCCTGAAAACATTGCTAGTCCATATAAGGCACAAAAGACCATACTTCCGTGAAGCGGGCTGGATGCTTCACCACGATAACGCGCGGCTGCATATTGCCTTTGTTGTTGCTGAATATGTTGCAAAAATAAACCTGAAGAGCACCCCTCACCCTCCCTATAGTCCGGATTTAACCCCATGTGACTTTTTTCGTGGGAGGCATTATCCATCATCAGAAGCAGTAGTGAAGGCTGCGGAGGCGATTTTGAAGGATCTCTCAAAAATTGTGTCCAGCATGTCTTTGAGGACTGGCAGATACGCTGGGACAAGTGCATCACATTCAGGGGAGAGTATTTTGAAAAGGGCCATCAAAATTATGAGGATGAGTAAAGGTACGTTGTAAAAAAAAAAAAAAAAAAAAAAAAAAAAAAAAAAAAAAAAACATTGTGATCATTCTTTATTGAACAGCACTTGTACAGATCGCAACCACGATGTGACGTGTAGGAGTTAGAACAAAAATGTCTTAAAGGATAGTTTATTGAAGAATGAGTACAGAAAGCCATGTGAAGGCAAAAGGCAACATATAACTTTAAATTATTAAAGCATAATGCTGTGGTATAGTTCATCTCAATTCTCCTTCTGAGAGAGTAACAGAGTTCTATTGGAAGAGAAATAATGATTAAATAGCTACTACAAATATGTTAATATTGCTTGTAACAAAGTAACTAAAACTGTCACACTCCCCCTGTGGTCTAAACGCAATGGGACATGGTGCGAATCGTAAACAGACATCGAGAAACGGTGTCTGGAACCGGGCCCAGGACACTGCAGTGCAAGCACAAAGTGATAGCTGCAACTCTTGAATAATGTATGGCTTTGCGTGCAGGGATACCAACACGCTAACACTCACCCTACCTGATATTAACTAATTACCCTCTAATTGTGAAGATTACTGCACTGTTTTGGCATCTTATCCCTTCTCAGCTTCTGTTTGAACTGTCATGTTTCTTACGTCACATCCTGAGCTTTACCTCCTGATCCTTCAACAGTGTTGTTTAAATGAGTTGTTTCGTTTATCTGGTTATTGGTTCGCCTGTGAGTGTACTCCATCATTGCATACAGTAATATTTAAGCTGCTATTTTAGCAATGTTGTTATGTTGTCAATTGTGATACACTTTCTTTTGCTTTATCTGCATCACGATACGTTATATAATGCGAAACTTTGAACTTATAAGATGACACATGTGCAACTTTAGGTGAATATAATACACAATTGGGAGATTACATTATACTATTTAGTCTCAGAGAAAATTTTGGAAGTGTCCTCCAGCAGCATCTATACGTGTTTGCACTCGTCTCACCATAATCTCTGAAGTTTTACAGAGAGTATCCTCGAATGGATTCCTTGAATACATCAATTGTCCATGAGCTGTTTTTGTAAACTATATTTTTTAGATACTCGCACAAGAAAGAATCCGCTGAGGTTAGGTGAGGGGATCTGGGAGGCCACAGACATTTTGGGATTACTCGATTCTCAAAGAAACTGGTTACAAGTTCCATGATGTCATTATACACTATATTTTTTAGATACCCCCACAAGAAAATTCCGGTGAGGTTAGGTGAGGGGATCTCGGGGGGAGGGGGTGCACAGACCTTTTGAGATTATTCGATTCTCAAAGAAACTGGTTAAAAGTTTCATGGTGTCATTATACACTACATTTTTAGATAGCCCCACAAGAAAAAATCCGGTGAGGTTAGGTGAGGGAATCTGGGGGGCCAAAAACAACTTGAGATTATTCGATTCTCAAAGTAACATGTTACTGGTTCCATACTGCCATTGTATACTATATTTTTTAGATATCCCTACAAGAAAAAATCCAGTTAGGTTAGATGAGGGGATCTCGGTGGGGCCACAGACTTTATGAGATTATTCGATTCTCAAAGAAACTCTTTACAAGTACCACGGTGTCATTAGATGTATGGCACGTTGCTCCATCTTGCTGGAAATAACCTTCTCTCAATTCGATAACATCCAGCTGCTCCACATATGTCTTGAAGATACTCATATAAACTTCAGTGTTTACAGTCGTATCCAAAAAAAAAAAAAAAAAAAAAAAAAAGGAAAGGAAAATTGGGACCAACGATTCGCAGATGCTGGTGGAGGACTCTTCCAACATTTTCTCTGAGATGTAAATAGTGTAGTATAATCTCCCCATTGTGTATCATATTCTCCCTAAGGTGTACATGTGCCCTGGCATTGGTTCAAGAATTATGGCCTATTTAAATGGCTTAAATGAAATGTATAGTGTTCAACGCCCGCTTTTACTACATACGTTACCGCAGGCGGTGACACTGATTATATATGAGATGAAGATGGAGCACCGGTGGAATGAGATGACGGGGGAAACCGAAGGTCCCGGAGAAAACCCGGGACCCATATTTGGTACCTTTTGTTTTCTGTAACATATGTTTTCCGCAGAACCATATCCATAGATCGTTTTATACTCAGAGTTAATTGTTTTGCTTTTTTATCTACGTCATCTTCAAAATTGGTCATCTCCGGTAATTGTAATACTTTATTTAATTCTTCCCAATTTGCATTTTTGAGTTGGTATTTCCTTTCTTTTTTATTGTACCACTTATTTAGTTCCCCTTCTTTCTGTGTGATCAAATCAAAATATATCATATTATGATCACTCGTTGTCATTTCCTGAGCTACTTTCCAATTAGTGATTCTTTCAACTATATATCCTTTTGCGAAGGTTATATCTATGTTCTCCTTGGCATCAGATCTATTGTGAAAGGTATATGTATTTGCAGGTTGGTTCATAACTATTAGGTTAAAAGCGCTAATAACTGCCTCCAGTTTTTCTCCTCGGTCATCTGGATTCCTACTAAACCACCAGGTAAACTTTGCGATAGAGTCCATTGTATAAATCATGGATCTTCCTGTATACGCCTCCAATACATTTGTCATCCTGTCTATGTGTAATTGTATGTCGTCTCTATATTGGAAGTAATGGTTGCATAATACAAACGCCACATTTCCTATAGTGACTTCCACACAGTTCAGATATTCGTCGCAGAATTGAGCTATTTTCATTATTTGAATGTCTTTATTCACTATTACTAGCATAGCCTTTGGCTCATTGCCTTCTATTATTATCCTTGCAGTTGATGACATATGGATTGGTTTTCCATTGACCACATATGGCTCTTGTAACAGTGACAGCCGATTACATCTTTAGCTCTCGTTACAATAACACAGCTGGCTGTCTTTCATTTCACAACACTGTTTCACACTAACTCTTTGCGAGCCGTCATGTCCTTAAATACCTAATTCGAGATTCGAGATCCTTCCGGAAGAATAAAGAAACTAAATAATCAAGATATTACCAGAAATTGCCATTTATATCAGTATTTGTTGCAGTAAGTCCTTTATCTCAAGCGCTATGTTTATCTGCTTATGCAAGCTCGTTATTTGAAACTTTATCCGCCGACTGTTTTCTTATTTGTGCCGAACCTTTTATGCCTGTAGCCGTAAATGGGAATATCAAGGTTATATCATACCAAACAGCTCCGCCCCTAGAAACATCAGAAATATTCTTCCGTTAGAGTTATAAGAAAATTAGCAATAATAAAATTTATGGAAAGTTTACCTGGATTAACATGAATTAGAGAAAGTATTTAAATATTTTATTTATAAACTGACGCTGATAATTACGGATCATAACAGCGGTGGCGGTGTGCCGCAATAGTGTCACGTAGGAGTCCTACAAACCAATAAATCTACTTACAAGAGGCCTTCGATTTTAAGCACACTTAAAAGCCATTGGTGTGCGCCGTGTATGTCAGCAAACTAGGTATCAAACGGTCAGCACCTAAACGACTGACTTACCCAAGCTGAAACGCTGTACAGGAATAAGCCTGTGTTTAGTGTAGTGCAGCCTTTAACGCTCGTTTTTACTAATGAGGCGCCGCAGGAGGTGGCACTGATGACACATGAAATGTATCATGCTGATGACACGACGGTGGGATTTCAGTATAAAGAGCTTAATAACCTAGAAATACAGATGAATGAAATTGTAAATAGTATAACTCAAAATTTTCACAATTCTAAATTATGTGCTAATGCAAAAAAGTGAATTAATAATTTCCAATTTTAAAACCACTCAGTTTGAGCTTTATATATGCTTGAACAATGATACGATTCCACCTATCGATAATGTGGATGTTCTCGGTTTAACAGTTGACAGTAAACTAACATGGAATGAACATATTAATAAAATTGAAAAGAAATTATCATCATCCCTTTTTGTTATACGTAATATATCAAAATTTGTATCAGCTGAAACTGCCAAGATAGTGTATTTCGCTTTCATTCATTCAATTATTACATATGGCATAGAGCTGTGGGGATCAACATTTCAAAAAAATCTATACATTACAAAAACGAGCCATCAGATACAAGGCCAATGTGCCAATGTATAGTCCTTGTAAGGAAGCATTCAAAACTCTTTTAATACTAACCCTTCCCAGTATCTTTACATTAAAATCCATATTGTATGTACGAAATAGATCTTTGTCTCAATATTCAGCTATTCATAACTACAACACTAGAGGAAAACAGAACTTGATAACTCAATCTCATAAATTAAAATTAGATGAAAGAAAGTTTGATTATATTGGCAGTAAATTATTCAATAAATTATCAATACATTTTAGAAATATTACTCCATTACCCAAGTTAAACATATATTAACTAATTTTCTTAAATCAAAAGCTTACTATGACATGGAAGAATTTCTGAATGATGATGATACTGTAATTGACCAACAGTAACTTTTTATCAATGTATTTGTATTACAACCCTCTTTATGTATTATTTTAGCACATTAACTGTTATTTATTGTAATTGTATTAATTGTCTTTATTTATTTTAGACTTGACTATGATCTTAACAAGTTTTCAATTGGGTATGCTATTGTACTTGTTATAAAGAGCAATAAAATTGAATTGAAAGATGAAGATGGAGTAGCTGTGGACAGAGATGGCAGGGGAAACCGGAGATAAGCCGCCGCAGCGCCATGTTTTCCAACACAAATCCCAATTTACAGTATCCTGGAATTGAACCCGGACATCTTTGCTGAGAGGAGAGAGGTCTAAGCAATCACGGCACGGCCAAGCCTATGCAATAATATTTTGTGCATGATGATGATGATGATTATTATTATTATTATTATTATTATTATTATTATTATTATTATTATTATTATTATTATTATTATTATTATTATTATTATTATTATTATTATTATTATTATTATTATTATTATTATTATTATTATTATTATTATTATTATTATTATTATTATTATTTTGTAATTTAGGTCCTCCAACGTTAAGTCATATCGGACGATGAATGAAAGGGGTGAAATGATCCTCTAATGATTCAAGGGTCCATGGAGCTTATAGTTACCTGACATTCGTCTTTCAGTATAAGGGAAACCCCGGGTAAAACCTTATCCCGGTAACTCGCCCTGACCGAGATTCGAACTCGGGACTTCTTGAACGTGAGGCAGACATGCTACCATCTACGCTACCGAAGTGGTCAGAGAAGGATTAAGGAACCTTACTTTCTATGTAGTACATTATGGAATTAACATCATCAGCTTCGATATTTGAAAGCAAAGATGTTATTCATTTCAGCTTGTTCTTAGCTAACATGGTATTCCATTCCATTACGAATCAAACATTACGGGATAATTGTACAGTCCACATAACAGTAAATTATTTTATATACAAATAAAAAACGTATATAAGAATCAAACTTTCGATTCTGCCCATCACATGTTCACACTTCTGTACAGTTTTATTAGTGTACTTAGCAGCTATAACTAATGGTAAATTGTGGTTATTATTTTTATCATGAATAGAGGTATACCGGAAATGTCCATGCCAAAAATTTGGAATACAAATTTGCCAAGAATGTATGGCTGCTGTATCTAAACGTTGATTAATAAATTCTATCTGACAACATTAAATTTCAAAATAAGTGGAATTGCTGTTAAATAGTTTATAATACCTGCTACTTGTGCCCGCTGTTTAAATTAAACATAAGTTTTGAAATAAATTTGACACATTGATATGCATTTCTTTGAAATGTTAAAAACAAATACATCTCGTGTTTCATAAATGATACAGAGAGCATGAGCACCATCTCTGTTTTGGAATGGGTGTTCTTTTGCCCGCTTTGAAAATAGCAGCGCTACTAACGGAGAGAGGCGAACTACGTACGTGTTTCGGTATTTCTATTTGGAGGCGCCAAAATAAATTATGAAGATAATATTTTACTGAGTATTTCCGACACAGCTTCTTATAAATATTCTCTGTAAATGTGTAGTATTATTATATGCAGTCTTACTATCATTTTAACATTATGCAACGTAACTAATCAACTAATTAGACGATGCATTGAACACTATTAGAAATCGAAAGGCACCAGGAATAGATAGAATAAATGGAGAACTTATGAAATACAGTGGAATATAAACAACTGAAACTCCGCTCGAAGGTTATCTTGTACAAGTCGTTCATTCTGTGAGTGGTTCCATACGCATGTGTGGCCTGGGCAAACGCATCCAAAACAACCATCAAATTCCTTCAAACACTGCAAAACCTCTCCCTCAGGAAAATCCTTTCCGCTCCCATCCGCACCACAAACGACTCCCTCCATCAAGAAGTCCGCATCCCGACCATCCCAGAGGCATTGGAAAAAAGAGCCTCCTCCATTTGAACGCGCATTCGTCGATATACTAACCCTTTAATCCATAACATCGGAAAAGGTGAGCCAAAACACCGCAAACATTAACGTTTGAAAATACTTTAAATAATTACGGCTCGCCACCCATTGCGCGCCCAAAATTCCCGCCCCAAAGCCTCACAAACCGCCGGCAGGGGCCGCAACTCCCCGGCTGCCCAAGGAACTGAGCGACATGCTGCTGCACAACAGGACAGCTGAGTGTAAATAGTGTACAAAGTGAAGTGAAGTGTGCGTGAATTAGTTTGTGAGTGTGAGGGACGTACTACGTATGCCCATGAGTGCGTGTGTGTGTGTGTGTGTGTTATATGTAAATAAAATCACAAAAAAACATAAAATTCAAGGAAAAACTGGACCACCTAAAAGAAAATGAACTAACTAAAGCTGTTCTCGGTGCGCCCATAAATGGACGCCGTACGGGCTTTATATAAAGCCATGACGTCGAAACCAACAAAAACTGAAAACTGTAATATCATGCAAATGTAGAGCCTGTAAGCCGGGTCTATTGTACCGGCACCAGGTATATCAAACAAAAATAAAAAGCCTAAGCCTAAGCCAGAGGAATAATGTGCAAATTAAGAATACCACATTTAATTAATAATTTTTGGCATAAATGTAAAATACCTGAATAATGGTCAATAGTTCTAATCAAAGATATATTAAAAAACTGTGGAAAGTATATAGAGGGTTAAGTTTAATGAACACAAGTTACAAAATATATACTAAAATAATAAATAATAGGCTGATAACTATTACAGAATGCCTTATAGGAGAAGAGCAGAGTGGGTTCCGCAAAGGCCGATCCTGTACATATAACGTATTTGTCCTTAATCAAATAATTGAACAACGATGGGAAAACAATTTGGAAACACATATCGCATTCATTAACCTGGAAAAGGCTTTTGATAGAATAAATAGATCAAAACTGTAGCAAATATTAGAAAGTAAGGGTTACCCACAACATATTATTAATGCAATAAAAGACATATACACAAATACAACTTTAAGAATTGGCACTAGGGATAGGTTAACAGAACAAATTTCTTTTAGTTAATTGATGGGAATTAATCATTTCTTCACACTAGCCATATGCAGGCTAAGGTCTTTGATAGATAGTAAACATGAAAAATTCAATGCCATGGCCGGGATTTGAACCACGGATCTCCTGGTTACCGTCCAGTCGCTCTAACCCATTGAGCTACCATGGCCAACGTGCCGTCCTGACATTAAATTCTCCATTTGACTCATAAATTTACCCGGTAGACTACTAGGGGCTCTCGCATTCGAGATACGCCGTTTGTGGCGACTTACTATCGTAAGTACTTGAGTCCCAGGCTTCATTATTTAACTCTTATTATTTTAGTTAATTGTTATGTGGAAATATATGAGTCAAATGGTGAATTTAATGTCATGACGGCACGATGGCCCTGGTAGCTCAATGGGTTAGAGCGACTGGACGGTAACCAGGAGATCCGTGGTTCAAATCCCGGCCATGACATTGAATTTCTCATGTTGACTCTATCTATTAAAGAACAAATTTCTACCAATACTGGACTAAGACAAGGGTGTAGCTTATCACCTACTCTTTTTAGTATATATATGGACGATATTGTAAATGAATGGAAAATTTTAGTAGACCCAGGAATCAGAATAAAAAAAAATATTTATATTAATACCTTGCTGTTTGCGGATGATCAAATATTTATTCATAGGAATGAAAATCAACTGCAAAAATCAATGTATGTTATAAGTAATATAATACAAAAGTATAATTTTAAAGTATCAGAAGAACATAAAAAAATTATGACTTATATAGGAAATTATGATGTAAGATCAAAAATTGTTTTAGGAAACAGGATTTTAGAACAAATATCGAATTTGAAATATTTAGGATGTAACATAAGTTTTAGAAACAGTGCTGATATAGAAGAAAAAGTAAACAAATTCCGAGAAATATGTGGGACAATCCAAAGAACTTTTAAAAACAGAGTGAGAAGGGATAAAAATATGAAAACGTGTAAGGTAATGTCTATTCCAACGTTACTATATGGAAGCGAAACATGGGTGCCAATACAAAAGGATTTAAAAATAAATACAGACTGCACAAATGAAATTTTAAGAATTGTTAAAGGTTGTACAATATTGTAAAAAATAAGAAATGAGGATATTAGAAATCGAACCAAACCATGACAAAATACCAGAACGAAGGTAACAATGGCATGAACATATATTAAGAATGGAGGATGGAAGATATCCAAATGCAGTACTAAACTATAATCCAAAAGGAACAAGAGACAGAGGACGACTCAGGAAACGCTGGAGAGATCTATGAAGCCAGAACGGGCGATATGCCCAAACCTTGGAGTGAAGAAGAACTAATCAACATCGGCGTAGCATTAATTTTTGTTTCTATAGTTTTCGCCTTGACTTTCTCTTTTAACACCCCCCCCACACACACACACACACACACGCACACACACACACACACACAGACAATTCAATAAATTTCACTAATATAATACTTATTTGGAATCGAACTAAAAATAATAAAATCCGCCTGCACAAAAACTAAAGAAAAAATAACTTACGATAACATATCTGTCACCAGCGGCCTAAAGGGTTTCGTTTACTTTCTCCATGCCATGAAGGAGGAGATCACGAAAACCAAGGTCAGGGCAAACAGTTGACGAGGATCGAACGTGTGACCTGGTGTATGTGGCGCTCTCACGTAAATGTGCCGCCATCTCGCTCAGTCAGATGTCATTAAATTATGCAAATCATTCACTTTTTGTTGTCTTTACCTGTGTCTGGCACATTCCATGTCCTTAGCGCTATTCCTGAAAGGCTTGTTCTGCAAAGTACCTCAAAGTAATTCCAATAAACTTTGGCAGAATGTCTCAATATACTATTCACTTCTAGCTGCGAGATGAATACAGTAATCAGTCGATAATTTTACTGCATTCGAAAACAATATATAATATTTGTGGAGCCCATACGCTTTCAGTAGTCTTTCATAGTTTACCTATCCGCTTCGGTAGCGTAGATGGTAGCATGTCTGCCTCACGTTCCAGAGTTCCCGAGTTCGAATCTCGGTCAGGGTGAGTTACCTGGAAAAGTTTTTTCCGGGATTTCCCCTTATCCTGAAAGACGAATTTCAGGTAACTCTAGGCTGTATGGATCTTGGGCTCATTTGGGCATCATTTCACCCATTCCATTCATCGTCCGATATGACTTAACGTTGGAGGACGTAAATTACAAAAGAAAAAAAAATAGTTTACCTCTTGTTGAAAGTTTTATGAGGAACAACTCTTCTCATCATATTCCTAGAGAATTCAAAGTTTTCATACATTTCTTTTTCTTTATATTATCTTAAGCCTGTGGTAGTTAAGTTAAAATCTTAGGAGCCAGCTTTTAGAAAATTAGCTATTTTTATAGGAAATACTAATAAATAAGGGAATTGGGCGACATAATTCTCTTAGCTTTCTACCATTTTAACATTTGGATGGAAAGATGGAAAGAATAGTTAAGGAGGTCTGAAGAGAGTATGGTTATGTTTTAGATTCAGGAGAAATAAAACTAGTTGCGTATGCAGAATATATGATATTATCATCGTATTTGAGTAATACAGATGATAATTTACAAATGTTACTCTTTAAGTTTTGAAAAGTATTGTGACTTTGTAGGTTCGTGAAATTAAAAGTCCAATTGCACAAACTCAAAATGTTCTTTATTTGCACCGAATTACAGTTGAAACACTTACCGATTACATAGAATTATTTAGCGCACACAATTACAAATCACCAGTTCGTCTCTCACAGGTCCATTGCACGCTCACAGTTACGTACAACTCCTGTAATACACGTACACCGTCTTCCAGTCCGTCCACTCACCCGGCGCTCCTCACGACTGCTCGCCAAGAACTGAGCTGACTCGCCAACTGCAGGCCTTATAAAGCGAAGATCGCCGTTTCTGGAACGTTCGCGCCGTGCACAAATATCCCGAGGTAGGAGGGGAAAGAGACGGTACAGAGCTCGTGCTGCTCTCCTAATCATCCCTTCGGTTAGTGACACGAAATAAATGGGTAGGCGTGGGCTTAATGCTTACCGTCTGGCCCTACTGCCGGCCGGTTTTATCGGGAGTTCCGACGTTCGGGTGACAGTATGCAAGGAGTATAGATCTATAAAAGAAAACATGTTTGAACAATAAATAAAAGGCCAGTGAGATGTAAATTGCAATCTAAGGAACATATAATACAACATGCTCTGTCTTTTAGCTCTCTAGGTGTAAATATAAGTAGTGATGGAATTTTGAAAGGGGAAGTTCCAAAGCAAGTTATTAAACCTGCGGAAATCTCAGAATTCCCTAATAGTAACATTTGTAAGAATAAATATCCGAGAAGAGAAACAAAAGTCAGGATCCATAAAACAGTTGAATAACCAATCATGAATTATGCTGCAAAAGGCAGACCCGAAAACCAAAAATAAAACAAATGCTCAGTTTCACCGAAATGAATACAGTACAAAAATACAAGGAAACACGATAGAGTATTTAACAGAGACGCCTGCAAATTACAGCCTGTAACAGAGTGGGTAGACAGGGGAAAGGGAAAATGAAGTAAACATGCAAACGAATTGGATCTGGCAGATTAGAAATACTAATCATTTATTTTTTAAAAATAGTATGTTTCACAACAATGACACCAATGTAAAAAACAATAATATTAAAATTAGTCTGAAAAGTGTAATAATGCATAATAAACATGTGTCAGTTCACCTGAAAGAAACACGTTATAACCTAAAATTACCTCTGAAAAAAGTCAAATATGCAGAACATAAGTGGCAGTTATGTAGAGATTTAAAATTTACTGACATGCTACCACGTCAATGATCAGGCTACATTAAAATGTCATGTTTTATTTGTGAATGGGATAGCACACTGGGATCGGAGCACTGGAGAAGAAAAATTTGTAAGCATAGAGACAGTATCACGCCAGCAATGAAAAATATGCATGAGTAACTTGTGGGCCCAAGAATATTCTCTTAAGATATTTACACATAAAATTAGGTTTAATGAATAAATTTCTTAAGGCTTTGAAAAAGAATCACAATTTCTCTAAATAAATGTGCAAGAAGTTCCCTGAAGTATCTAAAGTGAAGTATCTAAAGCTATAGGGAAAGTTTATTGGACCACAAATTAGGATGTTGATTTCTTATCCTTTGTTTAAAGAAACATTGACAGATAGTGAAAAGAAGGCATCGATTGGCTATAAGAACATCATCGAAAACTTTCTAGAAAATTGCAAGTATCATAATTTCAAAAATATTGTATAAGATATGTTTAAGAAATTTCTAAAGCTGGGCTGCAATATGAGTGTGAAGATATATTTCCTGCACTCTCATTTGGACCATTTTTCCAAAAAATCTCGGCAGTGTAGCGAGGAGCAGGTAAACGATTTCACAAGGACAAAAGAAATGGAAAGAAGTGAATTTCAAGGCAAAGTATGAAAAAACTGGTGTAATGTTCAAATGTATGTGATTATTTCGAACAGATGTAAAATGCTACTTCATTATGAAGAGAATTATGTTGACAGCTTACTCAAGTTAGGGATAATGACATATTAAAATATATACCCAAATCAAAATGTCAAATTTTGCGTATCAGTGATAAATTATGCCTGACTCAAGGTCTGTCACGTTTAGTCTTTGTACTGGCAGAAGATGACTCAGGTACAGAAGATGGCAATGTCAATTCCTTCAGATAGTTGACTAACACCTACAGTTTCTGTAATACGTCTTATGCCAAGTGATGGCGTTTTGTAGTTCTATAGGCATTAAACGTCCGTCGTCATTCATAAGTTTTACAAATTAATCTCCCATATTTTTCTTGGGATAAAAGTAAAACGGAATGCTCATTTTTCTCAAAAAAAAACTATATACAGCACCCTAATGCTAGAATGTCCTGCGCCGTGGTGTAATAATATGGTGAAGCACAGAACATATACTAAGAAATGAACCTTCCATGTTAATCGTTGGCAACACGAGGTGATTGCAGCTACCCCTATTTTCGGGTGGCAAACTAAATTATGAAAAATCGCGCGCCCAGAAATTTCCCGTTGCCGGAATGCTGTAGCTGTATTTCTCATAGTTGCCTAGCTGTCAGCTGGTGATAAGCTGCAATACCGCATTGTTACAGATGACTCACAAAGATAATTACGTGAGCTTTGAGAGCTGTGACAGCAGTTTGAAAGTGGTTTCATTTTCTAAAAGCTCACATAATTATCTGATATAATCTGTAGCAATACAGTATTGGAATATAATCAACTGTATCTTTAAGTGAATTTTCTGCATGGTACCTGTATTATTTTCCACTTTAATTGCCTCAAACTTTTGTATCAACTTTCAAGGAATTAACAATAGGATGTGGTATTTGACAGGAAAATTTGAATAATAATATTTTTTTGACAGTTACTGTTTCCTTTTATTGTTATGTCTCATTAATAGACCAAATTAATTTGACATTTGCTTAAGTAAGATGAGTAGTTCAACTAAATCAAGTACAAATAATCCATAGAACAATAATAGCTATAACTCAAAACACTTAAGTGATGCAACATGGCTAATTCATTTAATTCAAAAGAAACTTTAGCAAAACATTCTGTGTAATATTACACAGATTTGTAAATCATATGAATAACTCAGTAACCTTTTACATTTAAAACAATAACACTTTAACATAAAAATTCAGCTGTTGCACAAAGTGATATAAATGACGTTATAAACTTAAATATTTTACAAATAAGCTTTAACGTAACGTTCTGTAATAACACTGTAGGGATTGCTGAAGGGTTTAAAGTGATGAGTAACATGGTAATTCATTGTATTACATGGAAAGTATAGCATAACATTATAACACTTTAGCTATGTACTAAGCATTATACATGTTTCAATCTTAATGAGATTAGTTGCCCCAGGCATTACGTAAGATTAAGGAAAAGCCTTTGAGAAAGAACCTCAAACATGTAATTAAATACACAAATGAAAGTACAAAAAACAATTAAATCAATGTAATCACAGTATTACACTATACCATATCATTAAGCAGTTAGAGAAGATTTTAGGCAAAAGAACAATAATATTAACTACTAGTCATCCAGATACTGTAAACATTATATATTCAAAATAAAAGTTAAACGCAATATTTGAAGAAATAACTTTAATTAGGCAAATTACTGCTTCTATAACTGTCTAAATAAATTTGAAAACTTTCAAAATCTGAAAATGATATAAAAATACTAATTAATTGGTCAATAAAAACAAACACAGAAAAGGATTGAAATTATACTGATCTCGATTTTTTCATTTGTTTCATGGCCTGTGGTAGCTGTCTTTTATCAAAAATGCTAATTTTATTATGTTTAATGTATTTATACATTAAAAATGGGACACATGTCTTAATTATATGTATGTGCATTCCAAGTTTTTCACATAGTCTTAGACTACCTGGCACTTTTTTAAAAATCTTAACGTTATCCTTTTCTTGAGCCATTATTTTTTTAAATTTAGCCAATCTTGTCACTATGTTTCTGTGTATGTTATACATATGACACCTTTTCGGAGACAAAGATAATCTAGAAACCCTGGTACCCAAAACACCCTATTTCTTACTTACTGAAGTAAAAGCCACTGTTCTATTTGGAGACAGTTGAAGAAGCAGCTACACTGTCAAGAAAAGGCTCAAACTCCACACCACCTTCAAAATTGTCAGTATTTTTTTTGGAAGCTCCTATTGAGCTAGTTCATTGTTGACGTTAACACTTCCATGTTGAAACCTAGCACTACATGGAACCATTTCCAAATATTTTGGTACCACTCCATGCCTTAGCATACGTCTCGAACCAACTGTGAAGTCTTCTTCCAAAAAATGGTACTCGTACACATGAAAGGAAACACAACTTTCACTGGAAATTTTACAGATATTTTCCAATTCTGTAGTATTTATGGCTCCCGGAGAAATTTCTAGAAGGGCATATTGGTGTACTGATGCATAGTCCCAATGACTGATAAGAGCCTCTCCAACTCTGTTGGAATTTTACAGGAATACTTCAGTGGAAATTTCACACTGAATATTGTGACGACCTGTTCTTACTTTGTGAATAATTAAGGAACACGTGGTCAGGTCGAACACTCGGGAGCAAACACTCAGAGCATAACTGCATGCTTAAGCGAGAGGATGGGATCTTTTCTATAATGGTTCATTGGTAAAAAGGTAGGATAAAGCTAATTAAAAGTGGAATTCACTTAATAAGAATATTTACTACAACAAACAGATTTACAAAGGCGGCCATAACGGCCGTATACCTGCCCAGAAGCGGAGCTGCCTACAGATACATTTTCATTCAGTTGGCAGTTACAGAGAGAGCGTCTCTCGCCTAAAGACCACTCATCCAGTCATAAAGGAGGGGAGGGAGTGGCGTCACCCACCACCCGAGTCAACAGAGCAAACCAATACAATCTGTGACATCTCTCCCTCGCTTCCGCAAAGATCAATGGATACATTGACCTTTAAAACAATATTACATTAATGTTGACATAGTGTTACAGTGTATTTAAACACTTTTTTAAAACAAAAAGCACTGATAACTATGGAGTACCCAGTATAAAACTGTTACTTTGATAGTTTATTCACAAAATAATAAAAAAAATCACTCTCATAGCACAACCCCACTGAATTAGATGTACCACCAAAGTGTTTTTTTTTTCTTTTTCTTGGAAGCACTAGTCACTGTAGATGTATATTGTAATCAGGGGAATCATTTCCCACACACAATTATAGTATGTAAGGTGGTGTCGGCTCTTACTCGGCTAACACATTAGTCCACTGGAACCTGTGGTGAGGGGAAAAGACCTCCCCACCCGGTGATTGTGAGTGTGCTGTAGAGGATGACCATACACAGGTTGCTAGCAAACATGCCAGAAAGTTGGGGGGGGGGGGGGGTTGTGTAGTTGCAGTAAATAGTGGCTGGATGTGTTATAGCTGGGGATCCTAATGACATTCAACTAACCAAACTGGAACAATTTTACAAGAGTATCAGAGACAAAGAAATGTAATTGAAAGTGACATACAAATTGAGTAGATAACATTAGATCACATACAAAACATTGAAAAATAAGCTGTGATTACAAATACAATACATCAAAGTGTTTGAATAAATGAACCTAAAATTACAATAAAGAACAGCAATATGTATGTGCACATGTTAACAATACGAAAACTATGTGTGTGGCCACAGATAAACCTAATTAAGGATACCCTAGAAAAAAAATTGTAGTGCGCACTACCTAGATTTGACTTACAAAAATTTAACATTTTAAAAATTACAAGCAGGGTTTCACATTTTTGTTGAAGAGAAAAGAATTGACAATTGATACAAAACACATTATAATAAAGTGTATTGCAAAACACTCACCTTTGAGAAAAAATGATTTGAAATACAGACATTAATACAATATTTTGAAATAATATATTGAGAAGATTACAAAGGCAAGATGAACACAGCATTCCATTGCAATTACATTCTTCCATTTAATATACATTTAGTAAAGTCAGTTTCTCACCCAAACTGTTTCGTATGTTTCATTGAATAGTAAATTGATTTTCTTAGCCATGGCATAAGTCGAATATATAATGACATCATAGTTTTTTTTGCTAACATCAGAAATTAAACATATACTTATCCCACTTCATGCATCATAATGCAATAAATAGTACATTTTCATATACAAATAACACATGCAAGCATGCAATTAAAATCACAAACACTAATAAACATGCATAACATAGAATACCAAAAAATATTACATCTCAACGTTGTGTCAGGAACGTATCAGCTTCCTGAAAAGCAATGCATGTTAAAGGCTCATTTACCCTGTAAAACCTAACAAATACACACAAAAAATACTATTAAATCTATCTTCACAGAATCCATGGTTACATTACAGCACTGCGTTAAAGCTACAACTGAGTGGCTTTTAGCACTTTTAAGCCTTCTTGGCTCTTTATTCAGAATTACTAAGTGGATTTAAAAAAAATACTATCAAAAATTGAAGCCCGAACTAGCTAGGAATCCCTGTTCCTAGCTAGGGGCGGGGAATAAGCCCTACATACCAGGATTGCACATAAGAATAATCATCATGACGTATGATAAGCGTTAACCATAGATAATTAAAACAATACACTTCATGTGCTTAATTTCCGCTATACTTTTTCCAGAACTCCTTTACTTCAAACGCATAACCCTGTTTTATCATCAGAAAACAGATAATAAAAATGATGTGTCCATGAGCAATCATAACTATTGGTAATGTATAAACAGTATATACAGTATATGAATAATGGTCCATAGGAAGATACACCATTCAGTTTACCTAGAATGCAAATTTAGAAAAAGTATATTAATAAATGAGGTTAATTATCAAAGAATGGAAATAATCATTGTGAAAGAAAAACTCCAGATTACGCTTGTACAATGTCCAACAACTCCTCCCAAAGCACTTCAGCTGTATAGAAAGAAAATATGCATAAAACACTGTTGCAATAATCATTCATTACAAAGAAAAAAAATCTACTATACATCTCTTGACATTGACGTACCACACAGGTTCATTGACAGCATACATAATCTATTCTGCAGGCACATAACAGCTCCCCTGCAAAATTTCACATAAACTTCTTCACACTCCTTTCTCTATACTAACACTGCATTCAAGGGTACTTAATAGCAAATCCTTGAAGCCAAAATAAATTTCACAGTACACACAGACAATAATTAATCCTGAGGCACCCTTCCGCATCAGGATACCACATACACATTTGCAACAATTTAAAAAGAATTAAGGAAAATTACAGCATATTTACTCCTAAAAGAAACGTTAAGTGAAACAAAGGAAAAGCAAAATCAGAAATTTCGCAAACTTCCAGAATAATGATTTAGACATAACCTCCCTTCAAATTCTTTGTTAACCCAAATCCTAACCAAAAGAAAGCAAAATTATACAAAAATGCCTAACAGAAATTACTACAACAAACATTAGCAAAAATATTATGAACCCACTGCACAGAAAATCTCAAGTTATCCAAACACTATGAAACATCTCAAGAAAACCTAATAGTAATATCCCAAATTTACTTTTTTTAAGTAATTCGCATTATTTGTGACAGTGAAATAAACCTAAATTTACTAAAGAAACTTCTTTAAATAACATTATACCAAAATTTAACTTTGAATTTAAGACAGGAAAAGAAAATATATGACAATACCATCCCTAAATTAAGAAATTATGAAACACCAAAACATATAATGAAACAGAACTTTACAAGGCAAATCGTGGAAACTAATAATTCTAATTGACCATAAATTTAAAACACTTAATTTAGAAAAAAGTGTCAATAAGAAACTTTTTGTGTTGTAATATGATCAGCATTTTCAGATAAAACTGCTGCAAGAAAAACATATATTTCACATCAATCATTGCAAACATTCTCCCAAAATATTACTGCATTTAAACGCTGTGTAAGGTACATATCAGCTTTCTGACAAGCCGCAAATAATCCATGTTACAGGCACATCCACCCTGTAAAACTTCACAAATACACACTCAAAAAATACTCTGAACTCGTGATATCCGTCCGCGCTGTAGCAGAGTGGTTAGACCGCTTAGCTCTCACCAAGGCGGCCCGGGTTCGATCACAGGCGACCGCAAAGTGAGATTTGTGGTGGACAACACGGCGCCGGTGCGGGTTTTTCTCTCCGGGATCTCTGGTTTCCCCCGCCATTTAATTCCACCGGTGCTCCATCTTCATCTCATGTATCATCAGTGTCGTCGCCTGCGGTGCCGTATGTAGTAAAAGCGGGCATTAAACACTACACTACTACTCGTAACATCCTCAAAGCATCCAAGGTTACATTACAGCACTACCTTGAAGCTACAAAATTTCAACTACATCAGACACACATAATAATCTAGGGGCACATCTCAGTACTGACCTAGAAAACACATTCACACTTGCAATGACAAAGACAGATAGAAAAAGAAGAAATAGCAGCATCACATCTGAAAAAGCTCAACAAAACAAAACATAAACAATATCAGAATTCACACATAATTTTGATAAATCAGTGACAATTTGAACATAAGCTCTCTAAAATGTCAGTAGTATTCAACATTTAGCAAGCCAAAGGATGCCAAATAAACTTTAGAAGTACCTGAATAATAAATTACCACTGTAAATAATTACATTATAACCTTGCTACAAAGAAAATTATTAGTTAACCAAGATAATTTAACACTGAAAATAAAACCTCAAAATCCTGAGCTAAATTTTGTAATTATTATTCGCAATATGCCTTAAAATGAAGAATGTAAAGAACTTTAACAAAAAAAAACCTTTCCTAAGAAGGATTATACTAAACTTTTAAAGTTTCAATTTAAGAAAGGAAGAGAAACACTTTTGATTACAACCCTACATTCGAATATTGCAAAAAAACTTTTAATAGGAAACATAAACTGTTAAAAATGAAACAGCAAAATAATTTTAACTGCCATACGTTGAGAACACATTTCAGGAAAATTTCACTATCTTTCACTGTTGCAACACCCACATGATAAACTATTCATGAAAGATCCACTGCAGATCCCACAATAACACTAATAAAACTTACACAAAAAGAATTAAAATCTTTACCTTCATAATACAGTTTCATCTTTGTTCTAAACACTTACTGAAATTATTCACATTTATCAAACCACAAATTCCCAAGCTTTTGCAACTGAACTGTCCAGAATCACTATTTCCTAACTTTAAAACGCCAGAAAAATGTAATATTTAACCAACCAAACACTTTTATAAACTGCATTGCGTCCACTACCAATTTACCACTAAATTACCATAGTATCTAATACATCTTAAACGAAATTTTGTAAAGTTGTCATCCTAAACATCATTTACAAAAATTCGAATATTACGTCCAACTTACAAAAACTTCTTTCAGAAAACTAACCATTCAATATCGTAGCAATTCACAGACGAACACTAATACAAAATCACGTGAAATACACCATAAATTTCCACACTATGGCACTGAAGTAATGATTAATACACGAATCCCAAAATCTTATGTACCTGTTTTAATTCCAAGAAAACCTAATATTGAGTAGATGAATTGAATCAGAGAACACTTAACTCATTTACAGAAATTTATAACACGTGGTGGTTAGTAATTACGAGTGAGCCAACATTACGCAACAAAATATTACTCCTTAAATGAAAGTTAGGAAAAGGTTACCATATATTAATCAAAATACAGAAAACACTTTTAAAGCCTTTTGGCACGTTATACAGAATTACTAAGGGGCTTGAGAAAATTATAAAGAAAAATAACAAAAATGAGGCCAGAACATCCACGTGGTCTTACATTTCTTATACACAATTTCTACATATCACGAAAGATTTCTTTTATTTGAATCTTCACAATGAACTTTTTCTAAAAAAAATTGTACACGGCACCTAACACCAATATAAACAAACAAACGTGTTGAAATATCCTAAACATAATCCTAAGCAAGAGAGATGTCCAATAATAAATTAATGAATGATAATATAGCCTGGCAGAAAGTGATGTACAGTAGTGACGTAACTCTTAGCTGGTAGCTCCTAGCCATATGGACCATGGGCTGATTTCAACATCATTTCATCATTGTTTTAAGATCAAGCACTCCTAAAAATGTGCTTCTTGAACTAATTGCTTCAGATCTTCTACATAACCTGACAAGTTACAGCTTTGCAATTTCCAAAATTAACACCTACTATTTCATTTAAAGTGGCAGCAACATAAAACACTAAAGAAATTACAGCTTGTATCAGACGAAAATGAAATGGCATGATTTTGTTGGTGGTATTCTAACCTATCACCTGTAAAATATTGTCATGGGAACTTTAGGAGGTCCATACTCCTGTAAGAGTTTATCCCATTGCAGGTTTCGATGTTTTTTTACTACAACCACTCGTTTATTAGCTATGACATTCATAAATTCCAAATAGAGTAACAAGCTGTTCCAAATGCAATTAATAATAGTTTTATACCTGCAAGTGACGGAACATGATTGTAATCTCCAACGAAGTTCAGCATCAATGTTGGAACATTTACCCCTTGATTTTTGAATCTGAAAATAAAATTAAAGTAATGTAATGCCAATAAGCTTTAATTTTTCCGTGAATGTTTTTCACAGAAATCCACTGAATAGCGTCTTATAGCATCTTACAGTACAACAGCTATTCACAGTATAGCTCCTATAATAATGACAATTTTAATCACAAATATCTTATTATTCTCTGTACCTGGGTATGTAGCCAAGATCATTCGAGCTCTTCTTTCTTCCCCACGATTTTAGAACAATCCTTCCATATTGAAATTGTCAAGATGGCCAAACAACAGAATATAAAACCAGTACAAATTTAAAAGTATTAGCAGAACCTGAATTAGCCAATCGCCTACGTGATCAACTACGCCAGCGCCTGTATTTTCGTGTGGCAAACTAAAACCTCTTGTTGCCATTTCCCCTATCTCGGCTTCATCCCTATGTGGTGAATTTAGAGAGAAGCCAGAAGTTTTTGTAAACTGTGGTTATTATTATCATCAAAACAGATACAGGTCAATGTTCCTATTTTACAATTCAAATGAAGATAATGCAAAGAATTAATGTCTCCTCTCTCAACACGTGCCATTAATATATTCCATCTGACAGCGTTTAATTCCACAATTAGAATGAATTCGGGTCATTTTACTGTTCAGATATTTATAATACCTTCTATTTGCGCCCTATTTGTAACGAAGAAATAAAGTTTGATATAAATTTGACATATTTATATGCATTTATTTTGAAATGTTTGAAACAAATACAACTCTTGTTTCATAAAAAGTACAGACAACTGCGGCGCCATCTCTGTGCTGAAATGGGCGGACTATTACCCGCTTTGGAAACAGCAGCACTACTGGTGGAGTAAGGCAAACTACTTGCGTGTGTCGCGATTTCTATTTGGAGGTGCCAAAATAAATAATGAAGATAATTTACTGAGTATTTCCCGACACAGCTTCTCATAAATATTCGCGGTATATGTGTATTGTTGTTATATGCAATCTTACTATAATTTTAACCTTATTCAAGCTAAATATTCACAATCGACGTTTTTTAGCTTGTGTTGTTCCTTTTATTCTTGTTTGGTTATTTCCTTTTTGTCTTTCTCTGTTCAGCCCCCCCCCCCCCCTCCCAGCTATACACGCAGACACACCCGAGTCTGGCCTCGAAACCGCGATCAGATAGCCGCTTTAGTGTGGACGGCCATTGGATACATCTCAATTAGAGCCATTCACTTGAAAACGGCTTTACGTAACAACTTGGGCCAAAACCATTCAGTCTCCGAGAAGTACGTCAACACAGCACTTAATAATATAATACAACGAAATGTTAATTTCTACAATTCCTTGTGAGCTTTACGAAAGCCATTACGATAATAGTTAGATTGTCAAAAAAGTACCTAGCATATGTACCTGGAAATGCCATATACTTGTCTTCCAGTGGTTCAAATCTTGCTATGGCTTTGCATTCTTCATTCTGTCACTACCTTTGCAAACCTTGTCCTATATTCAATTAGTGTGAAGCACAGACAATGGTAATGTCAATTCCTTCAGATAGCTATGTGACTAACACCTTCTGTTACTGTAATGTGTATTGTACTAAATAATGGGTTTGTATCCACATCATGAAGAACTTGTTCTTCACGGTCAATGCTTCGTACTCCTCTCGTTTCCAACATTTTACACATTCTTCTCAAATGTGCCTGTCTCTGTCAAGCGCCGGTGAATTTGTGGGAATGTCTGTAAGAATGTCTGTAAGAATGTCTATAAACGAGGTAACTGCCTACTGGTTATCCCATCTGAGCTACAGTACATTTGCTACAACACTCAAACCAATAGCAAAGAATATCTTAGAAATCACTAACCCAACATAAAATGATTATGATAATAATTGGGTGCTTTAACGAAATCTTGAGCAGTTATTATTATTATTATTATTATTATTATTATTATTATTATTATTATTATTATTATTATTATTATTATTATTATTATTATTATTATTATTATTATTATTATTATTATTATTATTATTATTATTATTATTATTATTATTATTATTATTATTATTATTATTATTATTATTATTATTATTATTATTATTATTATTATTATTATTATTATTATTATTATTATTATTATTATTATTATTATTATTATTATTATTATTATTATTATTATTATTATTATTATTATTATTATGATTATTATTATTATTATTATTATGATGATGATTATTATTATTATTATTATTATTATTATTATTATTATTATTATTATTATTATTATTATTATTATTATTATTATTATTATTATTATTATTATTATTATTATTATTATTATTATTATTATTATTATTATTATTATTATTATTATTATTATTATTATTATTATTATTATTATTATTATTATTATTATTATTATTATTATTATTATTATTATTATTATTATTATTATTATTATTATTATTATTATTATTATTATTATTATTATTATTATTATTATTATTATTATTATTATTATTATTATTATTATTATTATTATTATTATTATTATTATTATTATTATTATTATTATTATTATTATTATTATTATTATTATTATTATTATTATTATTATTATTATTATTATTATTATTATTATTATTATTATTATTATTATTATTATTATTATTATTATTATTATTATTATTATTATTATTATTATTATTATTATTATTATTATTATTATTATTATTATTATTATTATTATTATTATTATTATTATTATTATTATTATTATTATTATTATTATTATTATTATTATTATTATTATTATTATTATTATTATTATTACTATTACTATTATTATTATTACTATTACTATTATTATTATTACTATTACTATTATTACTATTACTATTACTATTATTACTATTACTATTACTATTATTACTATTACTATTACTATTACTATTATTACTATTACTATTACTATTATTACTATTACTATTATTATTATTATTATTATTATTATTATTATTATTATTATTATTATTATTATTATTATTATTATTATTATTATTATTATTATTATTATTATTATTATTATTATTATTATTATTATTATTATTATTATTATTATTATTATTATTATTATTATTATTATTATTATTATTATTATTATTATTATTATTATTATTATTATTATTATTATTATTATTATTATTATTATTATTATTATTATTATTATTATTATTATTATTATTATTATTATTATTATTATTATTATTATTATTATTATTATTATTATTATTATTATTATTATTATTATTATTATTATTATTATTATTATTATTATTATTATTATTATTATTATTATTATTATTATTATTATTATTATTATTATTATTATTATTATTATTATTATTATTATTATTATTATTATTATTATTATTATTATTATTATTATTATTATTATTATTATTATTATTATTATTATTATTATTATTATTATTATTATTATTATTATTATTATTATTATTATTATAACCTTCTGTGATTGTAATGTGTATTGTACTAAAAATGAGTTTGTATCCACATCATGAAGTACTTGTTATTCACGGTCAGTGCTTCGTACTCCTCTCGTCTCAAACATTTTACACATTCTTCTCAAATGTGCCTGTCTCTGTCAAGCGCCGGTGAATTTCTGGGAATGTCTGTAAGAATATCTATAAGCAAGGAAACTGCCTACTGGTTACTTTTCTGCAAACAGCTCATGATGCATTCCCATCTGCAAGGTCATACACGTAGTACTTATCGATCTGTTCATTCACAAAACATATTCTATTCTGTCTTCATTAATCTAGAAAAAACAGTAAACAAGAACATCAAATAATCAGTGCAGAACAACGTAATCCGCGTAAATATTAATTGTTTGCTCTGAAACTAACGAAACAAATGCAATCAAACATTTAGCGAAGAGTAATTTAACCCAATTGATTATTAATTAATTTCTATAGTACACTCAAACAAAGCAAGTAGTAGACAACAAGTTAATTCAATTAATTACTATTGGCTTCAACCAGGAGGCAAATCCTATGTAATAGATAGAGTCAAACTGAAAAATTCGATACCATGACCAGGATCTCCTGGTTTACGTGCAGTCACTCTTATCCGTTGAGCTACCATGGCCAACGTGCTGTCATGACATTAAATTCTCCAATAACTCATACATCTTCCCGGTAAACCACTAGGGGCTCTCGTATTCGAGCACCGTTAGTGTCATCTTACTATTGTAAATACTTGAGTTCTAGGCTTCATCGTTAAACTTCATATTGCTTAGGTTGATGGAAATTAATCGTTCCTTCACACTAGCCGTGTATAGGTTACGGTTTTGGGCAGATAGAGTCAAACTAAAAGAATTCAATTACATGACTGGGATTTGAACCACGGATCTCCTGGTTTCCGCACAGCGCCCTTACCCATTGAGCTACCATGGCCAACGTGCCGTCATGACATGCCACTACTCATTTATCACTACTCCAAAAATCCTGGCGAAAGTGCAAAAAATGGCCATGGAGGATCGCAGAATGACAATGTGTGAAATTACTCACGCTTTCCAGATGTCATCTGAAAGAGTGTATCTGTATTTTAACTCAAGAATTGGAAATGAAAAAAAGAGCATTTGCAAGATGGGTGCCTCGACTCTTGGCGCTGGATCAAAGACGCATGAGAACGGACACCGGAACTCTGTTTGGCCCATTTTAGCAGAAATGAATAAGCCTTTTTGCGCCGGTTTGTGCCACATATGAAACTTGGATGCATTGTTATTGTACCCCAGAGACAAAACAGCACTCAAAGCAGTGGAAACTTGCTGATTCTCCACCGCCAAAGAGAGAGAAAACCATTCTTTTGGCTGGAAAGTACATGGCATCAGTTTTCTGGGATGTGAAGAATATTCTGCATGTAGATTATCTCCCCACTGCACAAACAATTGCTGGAGAATACTTTGCTAGCCCCTTGGACAAATTGCAACAAAGGATAGGCCAAAAAAAATGCCAGGTTTAGCAAAGAAGAAAGTCATCGTCCATCAAGACAATCAGCTCCCACACACATGTGTCGTCGCCATGGTTACATGAACTAAGGTATGAACTGTTGCCACAGCCGCCTTATTCCCATGATATGGCTCCGTCAGTCTTCCATCACTTCAAACGAAGATTTGATAGCTGGAGTTGCCAACCATTTTGTAGACCTGGAGTAACCTCATTTTCGAGATGGGGTCAAGGCACTGGAACATCGTTGCACCAAGTGCATTATTCTACAAGGTGACTACATTGAAAAATAAAAAAAGTTACAGTGTTTAAGTACTTCTTATCTATTCCGTAACGAGAACTTTTCAAACCACCCTCGTAGTTTGACTCCGTCTATCGACAACCTTAGCCTATACACGGCTAGTGTGAAGCAACGGTTAATTTCCATCAGTTAACTTAAAACATCCTATGTAGCCTTATACAAACCGATTTTTAGAAGTATGTTTATATGACTTCTTTGTTTTGAATTTGGGAGGGGGTCCTTGAAATACTTAAGAATAAAGATACACCCTGTATATTTGTGAAGCATAAACTGAAATTCAGTAAGACTGAAGAGGACTTAACGCGATGCATATTTTAGTGTACATGCATAACATGTTTTACTTTAATTCCAATTTATAGCCATGTTTGAGGAAAATCTGTTTTATTCACATGCCTTTCTATACTCAGTTTTCTAAAACTATTCTTACAAAAGGTTATTCTTTTGTTTACTTATTGATAACATCAATAAATATTAAATATATCTTTGGAGGGCCAGCCTCGGTAGCATAGATGGTTGCGTGTCTGCCTCACGTTCAAGAGGTCCCAAGTTCGATTCTCGGCGAGTGTGAGTAACCTGGATAAGGTTTCTCCGAGGTTTTCGTTTATCCTGAAGGACGCTTGTTGTGTAACTCTAAGTTCCATGGACCCGGACTCATTGAAGCATCATTTCATTCATCGTCCGATATGACTAAATGTTGGTGGACATAAATAAAAAAATATATCTTTGGAGGTAAAAGAAGACTGCACTATACTAAAGCGATGGTTGGATTTTTAAGAAGGGAATCGTAATGAAATGACCTCGAGCCGCGTCTGTCCAAAAACTAAACAAATAGCAACTTAACACTCGGGAGAAGTGCTATATATTTAAAACTAAAACCTAATAACGAGGAATACCTCAGAATTATGTAGTTATCACACAGGAACCTGTTTATATGACCAATTTAGTGCTTAACGGATCTACCCTTTTATGTACCTCCTACGGTTTACAAATTATGTAAAAGTCATTCCGCATGAAGGAAACCTCACGAACTATTCGCATAAAATTTGAAGTATGACTTTTGATTTTCATATACATAATTTAAATAGTATGGTAATTAAAGTCACTATAAGAATCTATGAGAGAATAAAAAGTAACAACCTATTACATGTAAGAGTTAGTATTAGCGTTCGGAAATTTTATTCCAACCAACGTTTGGCTGCTTTCTAATTGTTGAGTTATACTGTTCACAGTCTCATACATATACATGGTGTTCATTTTTATTTTTGGTTTTACTGCGCAAAATTTGACATCAGCATTAGCATTACTGATGGAGGGAGTTTATATACGATTCCCCTAGCGGCTTGCTATCGTACTTGATCTGCTGAGAGTAGCTTTTAGACCTCGCTCTACCGACAGGTATATATTCTATTTGAGGTGTGGGTCCTGCCTGCGTAATATAATGGTGCGTAATTTCGCCTGGTGCGTAGATACGATAACTGTTGTAGTTTGTTTTAATTAATGTGAACACTAAATGACGAATAAATGCAAACGATATCTTCCAATTTGGTATTTCTCTGTGAAGATACATAACTTAATATAATTTATAAAGGAATGCCAAACTAATAACAGTATTAGTTTCAAAATTTTTTAGTAAAAAAACAGATTTTCCTTTTTTGTCCTTTCAACAGTGCACGTCATATCGAACAATGAATGATAAAATGAATGAATGAATGACTGAGTGAATGAATGAAACGGATGATATGATACTCAAATGAGTCCAGGGTCCCTAGAGTTGAGAGTTACCCGACATTCATCTTCGTAGGATAAAACCTTATCCAGGTAACTCATCTTTAGCGAGATTCGAACTCGCGACCTCTGGGGTGTGAGGTACACACGCTACCTCACACAACGGAGGCGGACAATAAACAGATTATTTATATTATATATTTATAATATTTTCTTATTATGTTTATTACATATAAATTGGGAAACGTCATTTTATAGCGTCGAGTATTTCTCATTTTGCGAGTAACTTATCCTTTATCTTGTAAATGTTTGATTCACCTATTGGTTATAGGGAGATTCAGCACCGAATTTGGCTAAAAATATGGGAAAAATAATTTTCGTTTTGTTTTTGAGCTAATAAAATGCTTTGAGCCTTATAGTATCATAATCCAACTAAACGTATGATTTTCCGGCATTTAAATACTCTCACATGACAATTTAAATGTCCATGCACAAGTGCATGCTGGCCCTTTGTTTCAAAGAATTCAGTCATTTGAGTTCGATTGAATGTACTAAATTAATACATTTGAAATTAGTGGGCAAAGTTTCTGGTGGAATTTTGGGTGTTGTTATGATGGTGATTTCTTACAATATTTGACACCATGGAAACAGAATGTTCCACACTATGCAGTTTTAATTCAGTCCCTACAAAATTTTCAACACATGTTCATGGAAAGCAGTCTAAGATTTCTGTCATATGAATTTTAATATTCATTATATTTTTAAATTATGGATATATAAGGTCAAATTTTAATCATTTTTTTGTTTGCTTTTTTGTTTGCTCCATATCTAATTTGTTCCCCTCTGGAGCTAAAGGCAGTATAAGAATTCATATGATAGATATTTCCTTCATAGCCATCTGCATATTTTAAGAAATAGAAAAATTAAAATTTTGAAAACTTTCATTACATGGAGCGGTTTGAATTTTTCCCAAATTTTGAAATTCACAAATTAATTACTCAAAAACTATTGAAGATACGAAAACCAAATTTTGAATTCTGAATCCACTACGCATCAGAACTAAGCGGTAAAAATTTCAGCAAGATTGGTTGAAAAATGCTTGATTTGGGGCTTTCAGTGTTGCATCACCTTAAGGCCGCGCCGTGGCTTAGTGGTTAGACCGCTTGGCTCTCACCAAGGTGGTCCGGGTTTGATCCCAGGCGACCGCAAAGTGAGATTTGTGGTGGACAACACGGTGCTGGGCCGGGTTTTCTCCGGGGCCTCCGGTTTCTCCCGCCATCTCATTCCACCGGTGCTCCATCTTCATCACATGTATCATCAGTGTCACCGCCTGCGGTGCCGTATGTAGTAAAAGCGGGTGTTAAACACTACACACACACGCACAAACACACACTCACACACGCGCGCGCATCACCTTAAGACATAAGGATACCAACATTAAGAAAGACATTCAAAATAAGCGAGAGAATGACAAAAAGGTTATATCATATACTGATTAAACGTAAGGCGTTTATGTTCAAAACAAAAGTTTGTCAATTTGACGTTACCTGGACACTTTTGACAACATTACGCTCCGAGGGACTTGTCTCATAAATTCCTCTATGCAGCGGTTTAAATTATATTCATATGTCGCACTAATTTTAATGCCGGTGCGAGTGTAGCATTCAAGCTTGAAGACGCGGTGCTCTGTCTACACATCCATCTTTAGAGTAGAAACCTGCTACTTTACATATGTATTATAATGATAATCGTGATTACTGTAAAGAGGGCTGAAAGGCGAGGCCGGTTGTACTAGTTATTAACTCGATCACACTCAGAGGGTTGTAGTTACTATTCCGCAAACATTACCGCTTCTTCTCCGTAGTGGACACTAAGATTTCAAGTTAGACTCACCGGTCAACTATGACGTCATTCTTGCTCAAACGGAGGGCGGGAAAAAAACGAATAAAAGTGAACACCGTGTACAACCATTTTCTCAAAATTATTTCAATTTTAGGGGACGCCACTATGCCTAATTGATAGGTGGAGTAATAACTTTTCAATGAATAATTTATAGGATGGGCTTGGAAATAAATGATAACGAGTAGAGAATGTCGTACATGTAAACCCCTAGTGGTTTACCGGGGGAAAATATACGAGTCAAATGCAGAATTTAATGTCAGGACGGTACGTTGGCCATGATAGCTCAAGGGTTAGAACGACTGGATGGAAACCAGATGATCCGTGGTTCAAATCCCGGCCATGACATTGAATTTTTCATGTGGACTCTATCTATCAAAAACTTTAGCCTCTATCTCGCTAGTGTGGAGAAATGATTAATTTCCATCAATTAACTAAAATTAGAAAGTCTACTTGTATCTTTATTTTCCATTTCAACAGCTTAGCTTATGAGCAGAGGAAAGGTTTTTTCTTTTTCTTTTTAACGATTTTTTCGCGACTTTTGGCGATTTTTTTCTTTTTTCGAGAATAATATTCTTTCTTAGCGTGAATGAGAAAATTACTATAATTTTTAGTCTGCGCAAGAGCAATTATATAAATATAATGTTAATATAACATTCATGTTTTCATTGCATGAAGCTAGAAGCCGCGAAAAAATGTTAACAAATTTAAGGAAAGCGAAATAAAATTTAACGCTTAACAAAGCCAATACAGTGAGATCATCATGCGCACTGAAATAAGAGCTAAGTGATGCAATAATAAACTGACACCGCAGCATCCGACTGGTCCGTGATACTGAGAACTGTATTGCGCATGCTAACTAGAAATGTTACATATTGGATAGCACACCCTGCACAGCAAAAACTTCCTGTTATGTTGATCAAAGTTACTGAGAGGGTACTGAACATCTTGGAAGCTATTCTCAGACATTACATTAACCTTAAAATATTGTCCCTCAGCGCTTAAGTATGTGTTCCGAAATGCCCGAAAGTTTAAACGTGAATACAAAAAAATACCTCAACTGAAAACCACCCAGATTCAGAGTCTAAACTGTTCCCACTGCCTGTACTGAGACGCTGGTCTAACTGGTTTAATTCAGTAGTTTACATTGCCAGCTATTTTGATGATATTAGACATTTCTTTTCTAAAAAAGAAAAGCTTTCAGTTCCTGCGCAAAATTTGCTAAATGAACATTTTTGATGGCCAATTGCTGCATTATTTTAAAGGTGCAGGCAACCTTTGATTCAGAAAATTGCAAATTGATATCAAATCAGTATTAGAGTTTCAATCTACAAAAAAGCCTGTGGCACTTGTTTTAACCCGAAATTGAAAACCAAATGTGAAATATTAGAGTGGTCACTTTGGAAGCAGAGTAAGTGCACTTCTAGATGACGTCATGGATCCCAGTGTTGGAGAAGCAATAGAAGAGAATCTAAATGTTTGCTGCCGTATGAAACTGATGTTGTAACCATAAAAGCTTTAGATAATTTGTTTGAACATTTTAGGCTAGTTACTAAATCAAGTATAAGTAATTTAAGTCGTGTAATGCAGGCATTTAGACAACTAAACGCATTGAAAATCAGTGGTATTTTTGTGATTCTGATTTGCTTCTTTGTTACAAAGAACTTTATGGCATTGTTGAACAGCAAAGCCATTGTAGTAATGATAACAAATTATATATAGTAACAGCACCCCTGGCATTGAAGGCAAAAGCTGATTCTTACCGCGATTTCTGTTACAAGTCGCTGCAATGTCGTTGGTTGCCGATGTCAAACGCTGACAGTAAGAGATTTCTCTCTACATGTAACTAGTTGTGACAGACAACAGAACAAGTATGAAAAGCGAAAATATCACAACTTGTTGTATGCCGCAGTTTGGCGATCTGATGTGTGATATTTGATTTTATTCTTGTTACCTTCTCTCTGCTGATTAAAATATTTTAATTTGGAAAAAAGGGGTTCTAGCAGTTATATTACTCTAGTTGCCCGTTACTTTTTATTTCAGCCATGTCATTAATCATTAATTCGCTGTGAAAGTTTGCGCGAAATTAATGCAAACTTATGGTGAAATTTTCACCAGAAGAGGTCACCAATTAAAATTATTAACGCGAATTTTATTAATAACAGTCACCTCAAAATCTTGCCTCTCCTAATAAGATTGTATTTAAAATATGAATATGAAAAAAGAAAAAGTATAATTTTCAGATCGTAAGAAATACACAAAATCTTAACATATGAATGGCTGGTCCCGTGGCTCAGTCGGAAGAGCACCTGCCTGCAGTAATACGTTCCCCGTGGTGGGGTGGGAATTTTTTTCCGACCAAGATAATTCCTCATCTTCCCCAGAGTCTGGAAGTATGAATGAGAGTGCGAATGTGTACGTGATCTAATGATTAAATCCCAACGAATACGAGTTAACGCCGAGTTGTTCGAAAGGAAAGCGGTCGCCAATATGATCATTGGAGTTACAGGCGGGGTATAAATGAAAAGGAAACATATGGTCATCAATATGTTGCACTCACATGACCTTCTCTACTCACTCCTGTAAAAATTATTCTTACAAAAATTCATTTTTCTGCCTACTTCAAGATAGGAATGTACATAAATGTTTTACTACATATTTATTGTAGATACCAAGGTTAGAGACAATTTCAAATACTTTAAGAGATAATTGCTATGTTATGGCACTGATATTTTGCTCTCTTTGTGTGGCCCGAAGGAGCAAAACATTAATAACGAGCCCCAATTTTATTAAAATACAAGTGTTTTAAACATTAAATTTTTAACACTGTGTCATAGGAATAATGAACTACAAAAAGAATGTTTTGACCCAGGTTGTGTGCTTTAGCGAGATGTCCATCTCATGCTGTTTAATAGTTACATAGAATTCTTTCAGAATAAACACATCAAGAGTCTATTCCCAGAAACCCAGCGGGATGGCTCAGGCGGTTTCGTCTGTGGCGCGCATTCTGAAGGTCCATGTTCGATTACCATGGCCGACCTATTTGACACAATGGGCATTTTCGGGAGATCTCCCGTGTCGCCAGGCGAATGCTGTGTAGGTTACTTACATCCCCAGAATTTCCTGTCCCTCTCTTTCATATCATCATTCATCTTTTGGTCTCTTTAACGATATAAGTGTCGGCGGTGGTCTCGGCGTTGCATGGCAGGATAATATGCTCACGATAAAACTTGCCCGTCTGGTAGGATGGTTCCTGGTTTCCGAACCCGGTCTGGTTGGGCCGATTGCAACCACAGTAGGGTAGAATAAATGAATGAATGAATGAATGAAAAAATAGATAAATAAATGAAAAAAGAAAGAAAGAGAGAGGGAAAGAGGGAAAGAGAGAAAGGAAGAGGGTGAGATGGAGAGGAAGAGGGGGAGGGGGAGAGGGATATTGGGGGAGGGGGAGGGGGAAAGGGGTGAGGGGGAGGGGGAGAGGGAAAGGGGGAGAGGGGGAAAGAAGTAAAAATCTCAAGTACTCCATCCTGGTACATAATTTCTCAAACCAGGACGTTTGTTCCAGAGTTTACATTTGTTAACTCCATTACACAAAATTAAATAACATTAATTCTTCAGTTTAATTAACTTTCAACTCATATATCAAATAAAACACAATATGATAAAATAAATAAGACAAACCTATTTAACTACCATACTCAAATACGTACAAATTAAACAATAATAAAACATAAAATACAACTTTTTTCATCAACCTATTCTGCATCCAAAGATTTTCATATAAAAATTAAAAATCAAATTAAAATTTCTTTTAATACACTTCCTCCAAAGTATGTTTAACCAATTTCTGTTATAAATTCACTTCCCTTTAAATATATTAAACAATTAACCGTAAATCAAATTAAAACATTGAAATTCAATTTCTTAAGTAGGGTGGGATGGGGTTGTACTGGCCTGCCGGGGAATTTCTACTGTTAAATAGTGGGACCCTGCCCTCTACACTGGCATGGTTTCTTGGGACGGTCATCCACTTTCTCCTCTTGCCTCATCCCCCCGTAGGGGAAGGGATCCGTCCCTTTTAGCTGCCAAAGTGCGGGCGCTACGGACCCCTAGCACTCGTGGTACCTCTGACGTTACTAGAGGAACCTCGGGCCGAACATAACGAGCCCCTCCCGCATGGGAGTTGTTCGGATTGGGTTGGTCTCGAGGGGGCAGTTGGTTCCCGTCACCCACGGGCAATTGGGTACCTCCGGCCAGGTCGCCAGGGCCGCCCGGAGGGGGCAGAGGGTTGTCCTATAAGTCCCGGGGACTAGCCTGCAGAGCTAGTAGCTGGTGAGCTAGACACTGGCGGCCCTACCAAGGTTATTTGGTAGCTGGTTCATTAAGGACTGGCGCGTATGTGGCGTATCCACATCCGTCCTGTTTGCCGTAAGGCAGACGGGGGGGCAGCTTATAAAATAGGTGCTGTCCTAATGGAAATAACAGATGAGGCCCGGGTTCCCGGTCCTACGGGGCTGGGGCTTATGGGAAGTAGACCTCGGCGAGTATCTTGCCTCATCCATTCTACAGGGGATACTGCACTTGGGGTCATAGATGCAATAGACCAAGTTTCGACCTCCGTGCCGACTCCCCTCCGTAAAGTAGTCCTGTCCAGTCTATTCGTATAAAGTTAAATATACATTTCACTTATATTCCATTTTGCATGGGATATATCCAACATGTGGGATTTAAATGAAAATTTTTAGAGACATTCTTGATGGAATCGAAGTATCGAAAACTTTTGTAAGTAAGGGTACCTAAGGACGTAGCTTTAGTGGAATTAGGAAATACAAGAAGATATGAAATAATAATGGAAAGAATAATGAAATTTTGGTATTGGTATGTAGCAAAAGGAGCGGAAACTATGAAATTATGCCTGAGATAGCAAAATAGATAAGAGAACTCAAATAGTTGGTGGGCAGAGCTAGGAGGAGCTGTGAAAAAAAATAGGAGTGGGAGATATATGGAGATTAGAGGAAAGGAATACAAGCGATGTGGGTAAATTGGTAAAATGCAGAATAGAAGATATAGAATATCAGAAAATATGGGGAAGTCTAGAAAATATGAAATCATTACAATTTTACAAGCAAATAAAAACAAATTGGGGACGAGAAGCATATGTTGAATACTGCAATAGACAAGGGAGAGAAGGGTTAGCTTGCATGAGAACAGCAACAATAGTTTTAAGAGGGATAAGAGGTAAGGAGAAGGAAATTTCTGAATTGTGTCGAAGAAAAGAAATCATAGAACACTATGTAACAGAATGCGAGAAGGTTGCAATTTGGTTAGGGAGGGAAAATGGTAGGAAGTACAGAAGAGAATAGTAGCTAACAAAATGTTAACGGGAAGGGAGGTGCGCTGATTAAACCTTTCCTTTACGATGCGTGTGCCTCAGTTGTTTGTGTTTCCCTTTTCCTCCGTGTGAGAGCGTGAAGGTTGCTTTGGTTCCTCTCTCGAACAGCTCTCTGAGCTGACGAGACAGAGCAGTCGGGGTTCTCCTTTCATAGCGCGCGCACGGTAATTTATAACTGTCTCAGCACCCGGGTGCAGTTCAAAATCATGTAATGGCAGGTGTTAGAGTTAAGTTATAATGTGTACAAAGTTTAACTTTCGAGGAAGTTTAAGTTAAGTGTAATTGTGCAAGTAAGCTGTCAGTGTGAATAAGAGATTTATTAAAGCTTTTAAATTATCAAAGTAAGTTGTATAATTGTACCTTAGCCTCCGGGTACAGTTCAGAGGAAAAGAAGGTAAGAAGTATTGGTGAGTTCTTGCAAATAGTAAAAGAAAAATGGGCAAGAAATATAAAGAATATAAGAAAGGAAGATGAGGCCGAAAAATGGGACTAAGTAACAAGGAGGCGTGGAGGTTAAAAGCTACCTGGCAGAGCAGAAGACCAGTGTGTCATATAAGCCAAGGTAGCAACAAGGTAAACACAAATAAATGTAGCCTAAAGTTGTAAATTATAAAATTTTGGAATATGTACAATAATTAACTCAATTTAAAAAATTCAAAATTCAAGTAAGAGTAGGCTCGCGTTCAATATTATCTTCAAACTCTTCTTGTGGGTCCTTTGAATTTAAATACGAAGTTTCTGATATAACCAATTTTTTGTTTGTCATTTATGTTTATAATATATTCACGCGGATAGTTCTCAAAAATTATATTTTTGGGAGGGTACTTATGGTGTACCAAAGTTATGTTTTCCGTAAAATATTTATATTTGAGTACATTGTAATATTTTTTCTTACCTACTATGTACATGGTTGGGAAGGGGAGGGGTTAGGTTTGGCATTTGTAAAATGAGCTGCCTATGAAATAATGGTGAAAACAAAATGTCATTTAATATCAAAGTTATTCTCTTTGGAAGTGAAGAAATCTTCCATTATAAGTTTATTTTAAACATAATTCTGTTAATTTAATAAGCTGTAAGTTAAAAACCAAAACACTCAACAAAAACAGAACGCCCTGTGTAGGAGTTGCCTGTTAACATTGTTTTTACCACAGAACTTGTACCTGCAGTGTTGAAAGAACACAAAGCTAGCCTCGAAATTCATCAGTCATGTTTGGTGGTGATGTTCTTCTTGGAAAGTAGGCCACCAATCAGTTGATCACATACACAGTCTAAACTTGTCGAAAGGTTTCCTCAGTAATGAAAAGTAAAATGAGTCAAGTAGAGACTACAAATAACTTAACAAAGTTTGGCTTATTGGCAAAAAGAGATTTTGTAAGGTTTAAAAATTAATTTAATTTCCGCAATCCCTCTTCTCTCCGAGGGTGGCCAACCAATGAATAAGTAAAGCGTAACAGCGATAGGACGAAATTAGTTTCAATTCCAAAGGGTTTCCATGAGCTCATTCTGTAAACGCTGCCTTAGTGTTCGGGCTTAGAAACTTATTTCTCAGGTTCTGGGTCAAATACAGAACCTGGAGATTGTTGCTTTGGTACAACATTTTAGGTGAAGTAAATATAATGTTATAATTGTATATGCAGTTCGCCACAAATGTACAATTAGAGGTCCTAAAAAGGCCACCAAGATTTTTGAAGATATCTGAGATATACGAGGGCTGTTCAATAGAAAATTTTCATAATTTTTTATGGTCATGTTTCGCACTAAAATTCAATCTTATTATATTCTGTTAGCTTAATGTGAAACAAACACGATGTAGTAGTTTCATTATTGGTACTCATGGTTCCCGCCTGTAAGAACCAGGCAAGTTCAAATATGTTCAGTATCGCCTGATGCTGCAATGGAGGTAACACGCGAGGAACAATATGCGGCTTTCAAGTTCTGCTTTCGTCTC
The DNA here is from genome assembly GCA_030765055.1 of Mantis religiosa. NCBI lineage: Eukaryota > Metazoa > Arthropoda > Insecta > Mantodea > Mantidae > Mantis > Mantis religiosa. The sequence goes on along the minus strand of CM060950.1, from coordinate 294,177,126 downwards.
AACAAATCTTCAGTTGAGGCCTATACAATGTTACAGGAGGCCTATGGAGTGTCTGTTCTTCCCTACAGCACAGTTCGAAGGTGGTTTAAAAGGTTTAAAGAGTGGAGGCAATCAATTTCAAAGGAAGGTGGACCCGCTGCGCCAATTACTGCTCTTACTAAAGAAAACATCAACACTGCTGCTGCCATTGCGAGAGAGGATCGACGAATTATCTCAAGATCACTTTCTGAAATACGCAACATTTCATTGGGTACCACCCACACGTTGGTACCAGAGATAATACACATGAGACTTGTCTGTGAGCGATGGGTTCCAAGACTGTTGATTCCCGAACAAAAGGACATTGGCCTGCAGGTCTGCATGCAGTTAAAGGTGATGTTAGAGGAAGATACGGAGTTTATTTCAAACGTAATCACTGCTGATGAAAGTTGGCTATATCATTTTGATCCTGAGCGCAAACAGCAAAGCTCAGTGTGGAAATCTCCTTCATCACAAATACCCAAAAAACTAGAAGTGATATTCATGAAATTGTTTATCAGCATATTGTACCTGCACACACATCAGTAACTGGACAATACTACAGGGATGTTCTGAAAACATTGAAAGTTCATATCAGGCACAAAAGACCACATTTCCAAGAAGCAGGCTCCATGCTGCACCACGATAATGCGCGGCCGCATATTGCTAAAGTTGTTGCTGAATATCTTGCAAAAGTCAACGTGAAGTTCATCCCTCACTCTCCCTATAGTCTGGATTTAGCCCCATGGGGCTTTTTCTATTCCCTAACTTGAAGAAACGCCTTCGTGGGAGGCATTATCCATCATCAAAAGCAGTGTTGAAGGCTGCGGAGGCGATTTTGAAGGATCTCTCAAAAATGGTTTTAAGCATGTCTTTGAAGACAAGCAGAAACGCTAGGGAATGTGCATCGCATTCAAGGGAAACTATTTTGAGAATAACCATCGAAATTATGATAATGAATACAGGTACGTTGTCAAAAATTTTGTAATCATTCTTTATTGAACAGCCCTCGTAAAAACACCGTTGGCAGCCCAAAATTTAAGGAGACAGTTCACGAGACTTTAACGCATAAATTTGGGATGAAATTTCAATGTATCATACTTTTAATAGACTACATATTTTTCTATGTATTATGTATTCACACATTCCCTTATATACATAGTACTAATATGAGATGCGTTCAAGTTATAACACCTCATTTTTTTCAGGACTGGGACTAGATAGGAACTTCTGCTGGTTTTCTAAATACATATGGACCCCTTGTGAATGCGTGACAGAGATGGCAGCACTTTACAGTGTGTAGAACGAGAGTTACAACTGTGTGTGATGCTTAAAATGGCGACGTTTGCAGTGCAAGAACGGCGTGTCATTCGTTTTCTCAATTTTCATGGTGTGACGCCGGTTGAAATTCATCGCCAGTTGAGTGAGGCATGTGGTGATGGTACCTTGGATGTGTCTAATATGAGTTCCTGGGTGCGGCAGTTCAATGAAGGCAGAACATCGTGTGACAACAAACCAAGACAGTTGCAGACATCGCCTACAAAATTGGCATTTCCGTGGAGTCTGTGCACACAATTCTGTATGAAGATCTGAAAATGCTCTATCGGCTATCCTCCTAAACAACGTTCTCCACTCGCTGGATCATGTCGACAGGCCGGCTGGTGCGAGGTCGTGACTGTGTTGGTTTGTTGTCACACGATGTTCTGTCTTCATTGAATGGAGGTGAATAAAATTAATGAATTCGTCTCGGGAGATTAAAAATGTAACTGCGCAAATCAGGTAACATGCTAACATTATGGCAGTAATGTAAAAGGTAATTCTTGTAATCACGTTAAGTCACTGATAACTAACTTTGACTAGGAATAATTTTAAACCTGGTAACATGGTTCTTGTTGCAATCATTATCTCAAACAACAAAGTTCGTATCATCAATAATGTGGAAGAAAAGGAAAGGAATATTCGCAGGGTTTTCTCTTCCCATAGTAATTTCATATTTTTATTATTTACGTGACATTTGTAAACTTTTTCACAAAATACCTACTATTCGCTTGTAGAAAGGAGAGGATAAATTTTATGCGAACCAAAAATTTCTTATTGACATCTGCTTGTATAGCCATATTTTGTGATTAATTAGGCCAGAAATAATCTGTGTGAGGGAGGTGGTGAAAAATGCAACGTTAGGACCGTAAATGGTATTCTGATGGTCCCTTGTTCTTGCTCCTATATTTCCTAAATGAAAATGTTTCTAGGTTCCCTCATTATTCATAATTAGTTGTAATGGTATGATTGAATGAATGAATGAATTATTTATTGTGCGTATTCCAAAAGCTTACAATTTACAACTTTAGGCTACTTTTATTTGTCTTTACCTTGTTGCTACCTTTGTTTACATGACACCCTGGTCTTCTGATCTGTCAGGTAGCTCTTAACCTCCATACCTCCTTGTATCTTAATTAGCCCCTTTCTTCCCCCTCATCTTCATTTCTTATATTATTTACATTTCTTACCCATTTTCTTTTACTTTCTGTAAGGACTCACCAATACTTCTTATCTACTTTTCCTCCTTTCCTATTAACATTTTTATAGCTATTATCCGCTTCTCTACTTTCTCCCATTTTTCCTCCTAAACCTTTTATCTCCACATTTCAACCTTCTCACATTCTGTTACACAGAGTTCTGTGCTTTCCACCCACACAATACACAAATTCCCTTTTCCTTACCTCTCATGCCTCTTAGAAATATTGTTCCTGTTCTCATCCAAGCTAGCCCTTCTCTCTTGCCTATTGCAGTAATGTACGTATGCTTCTCGTCCTTAATTTCTTTTGATTTGCTTGTAGAATTGTAATGATTTCATATTCTCTAAACTTCCGAATATCCACCAGATACCTTAAACCTGATACGTGTGTTTTTCCAAATAACTGTTCATTTCACGTAGTCAGTGTCCACCGCCAGTGGTCCCCTGTGGTGCAGGAACTTACGTTAAACACTAAATGTTAAACACTAAATGTTAAACACCACTGGGAGTGTAGAATTACGGAGGCTTTGTCCATTTCCTCCGAGAGGAGCAAGGTTAAACGTGATGCTGGATTTGTGTCAGCTCCTCTTGGAAACCGGCCTAAAATGGAAATCCTTTGACTTAAGGAGCACAGACCATTACAGCTTGATAATCAAGTTAAGTAGTTACGTTTCTTTGAACCAATTAATTGTTTTACACTCACGCCATCTCCTGACCTGGCATTTAATTTACTTAAAACAGTCTTTTGTTCAGTAATGAGAATTTTGATAGTGTTTTGTCTTTCTTTATATTTGTGTTATATTCAGTGATTCATTTGTGGTTATAACATTTAATAAATATCCCGATGATGGGAGAGATGCACACTCCCGAAACGTCGATTTCCAATCGTCTCCTCCCCTGGGTTGCTTCCCGGGGACAACTTGAGCACCACAAATGTTATTGAAACTTCATTTGAGTGCAATTGTAATGGTGCATCCTTGAAATTCCACAGACTTCATACTATGGAAGGACATTCTTTAGAAATACTTCCCCGCATAATTAAGCAGCGTCTGATTCAATTATGAAATTTGTATTTATTGGAGTTTTCCACTAATTGGTATTATGGTTATGCAAACTGAGTGTAAAATTTGCGATTTAATGGGTTTACGTCCCTTAGGTTGGGTAGATAGCGTATGAGGAGAAGTAGATATTTATTCTGGTTGATAACGAAATTTGCGGCACAAATTAGACAGAGCAGTGTCTACTAATAACGCAGATAAACATAAATGCCCCCAGCTATGCGGAGCAAGATGGGAAGTTGCACTGCCAGAGGCTGTTGGAAATATCACTGCACACACCCGCAATAATATCGTTTTAAATATCATGGGCACAAGCGAGGTTTCACTTTGTCATATTTAGGGGAGATCAAACAGGAAAAGTTTGCTTTAAAAATTTGATGTGTTAAATCTCGTGACCCTCTTTACTCATTCTTCAAAAAATTATTTTAAAAAACGTTATTCTACTTCATGTTAATCAGGAGTAATGTAAGAGCGGCTTTAAAATTCCGCCCTCTTTTCACACCCAGGAGAGAAACTGAACGACCTCCCACTTGAGAAAGGTATGTGTAACATTGAAACTAATAACAAAGAATATCTCAGAAACGATTAACTCTACCAGGAAAATTACTTTGACATATACTGTGTTTTAACAGGATCTATAGTGCAGAGTGTGTGTAAATGAATATCGGGGGTTTAACTCTTAATAATATTGATTATTTTAAACTTACAGTTATAAATGATATCTCAAATGAAAAAAAGAAACTCAGTTTTATTTGTTGGCACCAGTGCGCATGTGCGTGCAATGTTTCTGCCGAAATCCGCTACACAGCGGTAGTAGCAAATTTGGCGACTGGTAAACAAAAAGCGTTTTGTGTTTCGCAGTTTGCAAAGACCGATTCTGCAGTTACTTTGCCACGTGCGTTGCACATTAAGTTCGGTTGTGATTATCCTTGTGATAATAACATTCGTGGATGGTATTATCAGTTTGAAGATACCGGCTGCCTCTTTAGAGGGAAGAGTACGGGACAACCAAGAGTAAGTGAAGAGACTGTTGAGCGAGTGAGACAGTCGTTCACTCGTAGCTCAAAGAAATCAGTCCGGAAGGCTAGTCGTCAATTACAAGTTCCTGTGTCGACTGTTTGGAAAGTTGTAAGAAAACGCTTACGGCTACGTCCTTGCCGTTTACAATTATTATAGGCTCTAAATTCGACAGGCCACGGATTACGTGCCAACTTCGCAAACGACATGTTGTTTCAAGACGATGGCGATTTTACGGATCATGTTGTCTTCAGTAATGAATCGACCATTCAGCATAGTGGACATGTTACAACTCATGATGTGCGCATCTGGAGCTCAGAAAATCCTCACGAGATGGTACAAATGCAACAAGATTACCGTAAAGTGAATGCTTTTGATCCGTATTACGTCGAAAAGTTTATGGCCCTTTCTTTTTCGGAAACTACTGTAACTGGCACTCCTTACCTTGATACACTAGAGCAATAGCTCTTCCCTCAGTTGGAAGAAAATGAGCCAGAGAACTTCATTTTCCAGCAACGTGGTGCTCCACCTCACTACATAACAAAGTACGCGATTGGTTAAACGTCATTGTACCCGAGCGCTGCATAGGCCTCAAGTGCCCTAATGACAGAGCTTGCTCTAAATGGCCTGCAGGTTCTCCTAACCTAACGTCATGCGAGTTTTACCTTTGGGGCTTCATCAAGGATCGTGTGTACGTGCCTCCGTTACCAGCTAACCTCCCTGAATTAAGAAACCGGATTAAAGCAGGTGTTCCTACAGTTACTGAAAACACACTTATCAACGTATGGGAAGAGCTCGGTTGTAAGCTTGATGTGCCATGTGACAAAGGGTAGTCACTTTGAACATTAATAAGGTTCTTGGTAAAACTGTTTGTGTTGCTTTCTCATTTAACATATCATTTATAACTCTAAGTTGAATGTAATAAATATTATAAAGAGTTAAAACTCCGATATGAATTTATACACACCCTTTATTCTGAGTAATAAGATTCTGTATAACTCTTAGATTTACCAGTTATGCAAAAGTAACTCAGAAGAGTTTTGAGGACCTTCTCAGTAAATCAAACACAGAGATTTCTTTTATCATGAATATTTTAAATGTAATGGTTACACCCATTTTTTATGAAATTAAGTATTGTGAAAACTTTTCCATTTAAAGTCTGGTTTGTGATACGGGATACCTATTCATGACAAAAATATAGTGTGGTATCCCTGGAAAATTCTAAACTTAGATAATAAGTTTGGTGTTTAACCGAGTTTACGCTGTTTTAATATGTTGTTAGGCCGCGACGTGGCCGAGCGGTTAGACGGGTTGAGTCTCTCCAAGGTTTGATCTCAGGCGGCCGCAGGTGAGATTTACGGTGGATGGTGTGGAGGAGGGGCGGGTTTTCTCCCGGATCTCTAATTTCTTCCCGTCATTTTTTATGTAATTTACGTTCTCCAACGTCATATCAAATCGGACGGTGAATGAAATGGGTGAAAGGATGCTCAGAGTATCCCAGGGTCTATAGAGCTTAGAGTTACCCAACATTCGTCTTTGAGGATAAAGGTAAACGCTGGAAAAAAAAACCTTATCCAGGTAACTCACCCTGGCCAAGATTCGAAATCGGGATCTGTTGAAAGTGAGGTAGACACGCTACCATCTACGCTATCGAGGCGGGCTCTCCCCGCCATCATTCCATCAACTGCTCCATTATCTTTTTTATTCATTTCGCCCTCCTTTTGTCATCCATTTCTCTCACTCTTTTAGCAGGCATTGGGCTGATCATCCATCCTGGGTTCTGTATATGATTCAGAGCCTCTGTTTCTCAAACCGGATGCCTAAAGAGATAGAGGAGATACATTCCCCTAACACCACGATAGGGAAGTTGAAAAAGAAGAAGAAAACGTATGCCGTTCATAGATAAACAGAGAGAAACATTTTTTCTAGAAATGGTTTTTCTAACCAGGGAATTTCTGAACGTGCTTTTATGGTGAAGTCATAGAATCAAAGTATTCTTTACTGAGAATAAATTACTTCTACCTACTGAAGCCTGTAGTACAGGAACTGAACGATATATATAGATATATATATATAAATTACATTTAATACCTTTTTCAACTCGCTCGTCTGCAAAGTGTTATTACGAAAACCTAGACTCACATTCAAGAAGTTTCGGTTTTGACACCCAGCAAGCCAGCCACTCTCATCACGGGTTATTTCGTATCTTTCCTTGGTCGGTAGCTTTCTATTCTATCACAAAGATCCTGTCTAGTGTGTCGTCGTTGATGGTAGCACCAGGTATTCGTTGGAGTCCTGCCTGGGGATATTGTTACCGCGCTAAACACATCCCCAACCGCTCTCTTTGTAGGGAAAAACTATTCTTCCTCCTAACCACAATGTCATAAACATCTTAGGAAACACCAACCGGGGCCAGAGGTGAAGAATGTTAGGCACGTGTTTACAACTGAGAATACCCAGGGTTGCGTTGTTTAAAATAACGTTTAGATGCAAAATATAGATAAATAAATAAATAAATAAATAAATAAATAAATAAACGAATAAATAAAACAGAGGTCATTGTAAGAAATCGTAATTGATCTTTTCAAATAAATTTTAAATGATTAATGTTACCTATAATAATACATGATGTTACAACGTTGAAAAAAGAGATATATTACCTATGCTGTTGTGGTATTAGTACTCATATTACGTACAAGTACTAAATGCGTATTATTAGCAGAATATCCAAGAAAAGCTTAGTAAAACATCATTACAATTTTAAAGGGATTAAATTGCATCAGTGTGCATGAATTTGCGAGGGATATTTACTTGCAAACTAAAGAAGCACTTTGGATATTCCGGTATTTAATAATAATTTATAAGCAAAGATTGACAGTTAGAGCTTTGTTTATTGCAATCGTGAGCCGATTTATCCTAAATCATTTTATTTTTTCCAATGGCAAAAACAGGTGGTGAATTTCTGTTGTTTTAACAAAGCAATCTATACTTCAAAGGTAAAAAAAAAAAAAACACCACTGAACCAAGGCATTAAAGAAAAACTAATGAGGAATCTATAACTCTTTTTAAATTTTGGAAGCTTTTTACAAGGTGTCTGCTAATTTTACAATTTGGAATAAAGTTAAGCAGTGTAATTCTTTTGGGGGGGGGGCCTTCTGCTAAACATAATTTAAATAAATAATTACGCACATTCCGCATAGTAATTAAATTTCATAAACGCTTTAGAACTCGAGAAAGGTCAGAAATACTGTTAGGTATATATTACACGTATGAATATATGTTAGCATAGCAGTGTTAGGTTCGACTCCCACGGTCTACCCAACTTAATTAAATTACCCTAGTACTAAACGCCAATAATTATTATATACTAATAAATTTATAAAACTACACTAAGTAAAACACTATGTAACTTCTATAAATATAAACTTAATTAACACACATAGGAAGCACGTTTGCATAGTCTAAGCTAATTTTTAAGGACACTTGGAAAATATGGCAACAGCGCTCTAACTTGGTGAACGTATTAAGAAGGATCACCCATATGTTTAAGGGTGGAAAACCCTTATAATTGCTAACATGTAAGGAGGCGTGGTCAGAAGGGAAGGCTTTGATGTCACGTGGGATGGAATGGCCAAAGCTACTATAGCTGAGGTGTCTTGGCCCGCTCGATACTCGCGCTAAGACACCAGTAGTTTGTGTCATCGCCAGGATATACTCCATCTTGACGCATTTGTTAGCTCACATTGTCGTCCTGTAATTCTCAACCCTCATCCTTCCCTCCCAGGGTTCACGTTACAGAAGACTTGTAGTGCTGTGCTCCAATTTTCTCCAAGTCGCTCCATATTCCTAATTCGTGTTAATCGAGATCAACTTTCACACCAGTGCGGTGGTTGTCCGGCCGGCCACTGTAGAATAATTCTAAAAACATCAAAGGTCAGGAAAGGACATGTTAATCGCATGCTCTGTGACAGAATACCAAAGCTAGCTTTCAGTTTCCAAAGGGAAGACGAGATACAGGACACCCAAAGACCACATAGAGAGACCAGTTTAAATAAACACCATCTGGTGCTTAACAGAGTTAAACCCCCAATCCTTGGAAAAACTGCAGTAGAATCTCATCATACATTTACACGTTTCAAAGAAAAATAATAGGCTAAACCGATTTTCCGCTGCTTTATAAAATCGAATCGTTATGTGATGACTTGAAGAGAAACAGATGCCGACTTATTTGAGCAACACATCCCACGTTGGTTTCCAAACTGGGGATAGTTACTTTTCTGTACTTAGAATCATTCTCCGCCTTCCAAATTTCAGCAGTATACATAACATGGGGGTGAGTGTGGGCGCGTTTTAATAGAGAACTAAGTAATAGTACACTTTATAATAGATTTGTTATAGCATCATTCATTTTTGAGCTTTTCTTTAAATTTCATTCACTACTCAGTAGTTTTTAAACATAGATAGACCAGTATAATAGCGATAAGCTTTAATAAATATGGCTCTAACGAGCAGGATGGCTTAGGTGGTTTCATCTGTGACCCGCATTCGGGATGCTCGGGTTTGATTCCCGTAGCTGACCTACTTGACCCATGGGTTTTTGCGGGGGTTTTCCCGGGTCGCTAGGCGAATGCTGGGTGGGTTAATTACATCCCCCGAATTTCCTATCCCTCTATCTTATCTCCAATATCATTTCTCATCATCTCTCATCTGGTGGTCTCTTTCAGGGTAGAAGTGTCGGCGGGTGTCTCGGCGGTGCATGGCATGATGATGTGCTCTGAGGAAAACTACTTCCTCCTCCGGTAAGTCGGTTGCCGGTCTCCGCTCCTCTGCTGGGACCTTTTCGGGACCGCCAGCCAGAGACCTTAGGGGCTCGGATCGTCTACCTGGGACCATTAAAGCTCGGCTACTGGGCTCGTTTCCGTCCAGCTGTAGGGAGGCGAGTTCGTTGTCCTGGCCTGTCGGGGGAAGTCTCTATCCAAGTAAACTGTAGGGACCCTGCCCTCTGTACTGTCGTGTCCCCTTGGGTCGGCCGCCCTCTGTCTCCTCCGCCTCATTCTTCCTCCCGGAGGTGCTCCCGCTTCGGGGCATGGCAACAATGGACCCAGCATGGTGGCCTACGCACCGAATCCCCTCCGTAATGAAATCCCAATCCCCAATCCAATATGGCTTGCTATATCTTTTGTACCTACAATGAAACTTCAAAATAAACAAATTAATTTAAGTGTTTATCTTAATCGACATGTAGTAGCACAGCTTGTAGACGTTGTATCGAGCAGAAAAAGTGACGTCAGTGTAATACTTTTCCTATTCCCAATATAACTTAAGATCGGACTTCAGAACATTTGCTGATCAGCAATTATGTTCATTGTTTTGAAATGGTCTATTTATACACTATTTATGAAATTTTTGAGGTTACGGATAAAGGAAAAAAACAAAAATTTTCAGCCGGGAATTAAACTCGGGACTTCTGCATTTTCTCCAATGTAATGCTTATAACACGTGATAATAAAGTCCAGCCGTTCACAAATGTTTTAATGTAATTTATATTCCTCTATTGTGTACCAAATCCTTGTTTGACATAAGCTTGCCCCCGTATCTCTTAACGGTCACGTGACCTAATCACCTCTCATTGGCTGCTGTTGTAATATAGCCTGTTGTGCGGTAAAAATTAGTTCGTTATTTAACATGATGATATATCTTAATATGTTGGAAGAGAATTGTCAAGTTTATATTTTCGTACTGTTTCAAACAAATATATTACGCAACAGAGTTGATTTATTTGAAATGCATGTTAATTCTTGAACGAAGTAAAGAGGAGGTTCCTTTGCTCTCAAGCACATAGCACGATAGCACGTGATTTAGCGGTAGTAATGACATATTTGTTTATATGACCTTGTTTTGAACTGGATTAGTCATATATCGCCATTCGAATGTGTGTTTGCCGAGTGCGAAGCTAAATTATTTTATTGGTAGTTTATTCCGCCTGTACTTATATGTGTAATGGCAGAGCTTACCGTCAGTTTTTCGCTGAAGCATCGCACCACCTCCACCACCACCACCACCACCACCACCACCACCACCACCACCACCACCACCACCACCACCACCACCACCACCACCACCACCACCACCACCACCACCACCACCACCACCACCACCACCACCACCACCACCACCACTACTACCACCACCACCACCTACACCACCACCACCTACACCACCACCACCTCCATCAAAATCGTCCGCCTCGGTAGCGTGGTGGTAGCATGTCTGCCTCACGTTCAAGAGGTCTGGAGTTCGAATCTTGATTAGGGAGCGTCACTTGCAAAAAGGTTTTTCCGGGGTTTTCCCTTACCCTGAAAGACAAATGTCGGGTAACTCTAAGCTCCATTGAACCCGGACTCATTTGAGCATCATTTCACCAATTTCATCCATCGTCCAATAGGACTTAATGTTGGAGGACCTAAATGCAACAACAAAAATCATTATCTGTAAGAATTGTGTGTACAAGAGTGCCACTGAACCGTATTTTTAGTACATTATGGATTGTACATCAACATGAGCTTCGATAAGAGACAGCAAAGGTATTAATTGTTTCATCCAACAGGATTATTTTAATCTCAATAGTTTACTGGTGACCATTCCTATTTTGAGCAGTCTTTAAGCAAGATCACGGTAGTAATAAAAGATGATAGCCATTTAACTAAAAACTAACAAAAACTAAAAAAGTGGTATAATACAGCTGAATGCAAATAGAGGTACTAATAAAGTATGATAGTGAAGCGGTTACTTAACGTGATGTTTATATAATTACCTGCGGAAACAGAACGAAATGTATAGCATTATACAATCCACATAGTAGTTGACGATAATAATATACAAACACCTGTATATGAATGATATTTTTTATTGTGGCCATCACATATTCACTTGCCACATTGTTGTCAACTCTGAGAAATCTCGAAATATCTTGTACTCTGTTTTTCATATCATTACAACAGGATTTGTATAAAAAAAGGAACCACTATTTTACAAAACATATACGGGTGTTCTGTGCAACTTCTCAGTATTTAAATTTGAATTGACAGCATGTACTTCGACAACAAATATTTATTCGTTCCATTTTATGTAAATTGTTTGCTGTAGCTAATACTTATGTCCGTTGTTTAAACACAAGTTAAGTTTCTGAATAAATATTAAAAAAATTGATGTCATTTTTTAAAAATATATATAAGAATCAGACATTTTGTTTCCTGAAATGCAGAGGGAGCTTCAGCGCCATCTCTGTGTAGCAATATGCGAACTATTTCCAGCTTTGCAGACACATACGCAACCGGTGGAGTGAGGCAAAACTAGTTAGCTGTTTGGCGGTTTTAAGTTGGAGGCGGCAATATAAATAATGGAGAAAACATTATTTTACTGAGTGTTCTCTGACAAAGCTACTAGTAAACATTCTCTATAAATGAGTAGTATTATCGTATGTAACCTTACTATGATTTTTAACGTTATGTAATACAAATATTGAAGATCGGTGTTTCTATGATGATGATTCTTTGTACTCCGAATCCTTGGTTGTTACTTGTCCTTCTGTATTTACACACACACACACACGCACACACGCACACGCACACACGTAACCAAGGCTGGCTCGAACACGCATTAAGACGTGCAGTTTAATCTTTGCGTCCATTGGTTGCGGCTAAATAAGAGCAGCTCAGTTGAAAACGCCTTTAAGAAAGAACTTGGGCCAAAACCCATTCAGTCTCCGAGAAGTACATCAACGAGACAGTAAACTTTATAACACAACAAAATCCCAGTTTTGAGTAGTTCGTTGTTACCACTATGAAAGCCGTTTACAAATAATTTACACTAATGTTTACTTTGTCTATAATGCACCTACCATTCTAGGGTTGTCTGAAAAGTTTCCAACCTAATAAAGATATGACAACTTTTGAGAATGTTTTATTTTTTTTTAATTTTTAACATATTCTCCTTGTAACTCTACACACTTCTACCAGCGATGCTCCCATCTCTGTAACCCGTCAAAATAATACTCTGCGTTTTTCTCTGCAAATTGTTCACGAAGGTGATTGCCTCTTCATTTGACGAAAATCTTGGTCCTCCGAGCGCAATATTCAGATGAGGGAGAACAAAAATGCTTGGAACTATATTTGGTGAGTAAGGCGGATGGTCAAGTAGCTCAGACCGTAATTGGTGGATTTTCGCCATTGCAACCGCTGAGGTGTTGTACGGTGCGTTTTCTTGTCCTGGTGAAACAGGATTTCCTTTTTCTGCAAATGTGGTTTTTCTTCTGCAGGTTCTGTCTTTAGCTTGTCAAGTAATGATGCGTAGTATGCACCTGTAATGTTTCTTCCTTTTTGAAGATAATCGATTAAAATAGCTCCTTGACTACCCCTACCAAAAGAAACAGTCGCCATCACTTTCGCAGCCGAAAAAAATACAGATTTTGCTTATTTTGGAGTCGGTTCTCCCTTTGCAGCCCACTGTTTGGACTGTGTTTTTGTTTCGGGCGTATAATGGTTTATACAGGTTGCATCTGCAGCAATTAATCTGCGCCAAAACTCGGATTTATTGCACCTAAGCTGCGCCAACAGAGCGCTAGAAATGTTAATTCTAACACGTTTTTTGTCTAACGTGAGCAAACGCGGCACCCAAAGCGCGGCACCTATCTCATGTCTAAATGTTGATCTAATATATGACAAACACGTACTCTTGACATGTTCATAGTCTGTTCTACCTCTCTTACGTTAATGCAGCGGATGTCTAGCACCATTTGGTCAACTTTGGCGATGTTTTCGTCGGTAGTTGCAGTTTTAGCTGTTGAGAACGTTCATCGTCTCCCGAGCTCTTACGGAAACGTTTTAATTCAGGTGTCCAAAATTTCACTGTTTTAAATGATGGTGTAGAGTTCCCATACACAGAATCCAACTCATCTTTGATTTGCGTAGGCGTATTGCCTTTCAAAACCAAATATTTAATGACAGCTCGATACTCGAGTTTGTTCGTTTTCATAAAAACATTCACATCAACTCACTCAAACGACTGTTGTATTACAACTGAGTGTCCAAAATGGCTGAAAGTTTTTGGTGAGTAACTGTCAACAGATGTACAACGATATTCACTAGCTTTTATTTACGATTGCTGCCATCTACGTTTTGTGGATGGAAACTTTTGAGACTATCATCGCATGTACCTGGAAACGCCATATACTGTTTCCCGGTTGTTCAAATCTGGCTATGGTTTCGTATTTTTCAGTCTCTATATACCTTTCCAAACTTTGTTCTATATAGAGGTACTGTGACAGAAATATTAATTTGCAGTACACCAGTTGAGTCAGCTGTCCCTGTTTATTCTTATCTATGTAATCCGCAGTTTATAATCTAATGTATAAAGGTTAACCCCTTTAGCACAAATGCCATGATTGCAGGTCTGCCCTTCTATTCAGTATTGTACGCACCCAGCACTAATACTTACAGCCCTGATTCAGGACCAAGAACCTACAAAATCTTAAATAAACGGCGTCCCTTCATGCATATAATACTAGCATGGTGATAAACGACTGTTTTCCCATAGAGCGAGATGGAATACGTGGCAGCTGGTCAAAAGGTTTAGCTGGTGGGATATTGTGATACAAAGGTTAGGTTCGAAACGACATCACACTGTTTTGGTTATTTTGTTTCTCCTATTCCTTATTGTCTGTATTTTAAGTACTAATTCAATTACTGCCGCTATTGGTTCTCTTGTGAAGCAAAGACAGAGAGTAACAATTCGATAATTAGGGATCTACAGGGATTAGCTCACCATATAAGTTGCGCCTAGTTCACTCTATCGGCAGAGAGGAGGAGCCCTTGCCCTTTGAGGGAAACTACGGTCTATCCTTATCATCTTCAATTAAGGTCCATGTTTAACTTTGTGAGTCTTACTGTCTTTCCCATATCTGGTGCTGTAAACTGTGTTAGGAATTTGTCATTCATTTTTTAGGAGCATATCGACGGCATTATGTCTAATAGCTTTGTATGATTAATCTAATAGTACTTCGTTAGGCTGTCTTCGAGGTTTCCACATTTGATGGTCGTACTGTACAATTGCTTTCATGATTCGGGGACTTTCAAACATATATTTCCGGTGAAAGCTAGCCTACAAATTTTTGGAATACGTGTTACTATAGGCAAGCAGTAGCGAAGATGCCCGCCTCGGTAGCGTAGATGGTAGCGTGTCTGCCTCAAGTTCAAGAGGTTCTGAGTTCGAGTCTCGGTCAGGGGTTTTCCCTTATCATAAAATACGAATTTCGGGTAACTCTAAGCTCTATGGACCCTTGGCTCATTTGAGCATCATTTCACCTTTTTCAGGAAGTTCCAGTTTTCTCTATTGTACCTGTGCCACAAGTGGGGCAACTACTGGAGAAGGATTAGGCAAGAGCAGACAGTGGGCAGACGGAGGAGTCACGTCGGTGCAGAGGGCTACCTCAGCTATCCCTATCTCGTCTTCTTCCCTATGTGGTGAATTTAGAGAGAAGCCAGAAGTTTTTGTAAATTGTGGTTATTATTATCATCAAAACAGATACAGGTTAATGTTCCTACCTCAGAATTTCAATGATGTTATTGCAAAGAAATAATGTCTCCTCTTTCAAAACGTGCCATTAATATATTCCATCTGAGAGCGTTTAATTCCACAATTAGAATCTATTCGGGTCATTTTACTGTTCAGATATTTATAATACCTGCTATTTGCGCCCTATTTGTAAAGAAGAAATAAAGGAGTGTCGCGATTTCTATTCGGAGGTGCCAAAATAAATAATGAAGATAATAATTTACTGAGTATTTCCCGACACAGCTTCTCATAAATATTCGCGGTATATGTGTGGTGTTGTTATATGCAATCTTACTATAATTTTAACCTTATTCAAGCTAAATATTCACCATCTCGCGACAATACGTTATCGGACTGCTCTTCATCCGCTATTTGAATATACTGGGCTATAAGCAGTTATAATTATAAGGTGTGAAGGAGATTTTTCAAAATAAATATGCTTTAGATTATTGTACAATAATTTCAGAAAGAATGGAGGTGAATAAAATTAATGAATTCGTCTCGGGAGTTTAAAAATGGAACTGCGCAAATCAGGTAACATGCTAACACTATGGCGGTAATGTAAAAGGTAATTCTTGTAATCACGTTAAGTCACTGATAACTAACTTTGACTAGGAATAATTTTAAACCGGGTAACATGGTTCTTGTTGCAATCATTATCTCAAACAACACACTAGTGTTTAGTTATTATTTATAACCTAGTTTACTTCACTGTCAGCAGCTTCAGTTTTTTACATAACAAAGTTCGTGTCATCAATAATGTGGAAGAAAAGGAAAGGAATATTCGCAGGGTTTTCTCTTCCCATAGTAATTTCATATTTTTGTTATTTACGTGATATTTGTAAATTTTTTCACAAAATACCTACTATTCGCTTGTAGAAAGGAAAGGATAAATTTGATGCGAACCAAAAGTTTCTTATTGACATCTGCTTGAATAGTCATATTTTGTGGATACATGACAATAAGCTGCATAGTTCAAATTACACAAAATGATTGGATAGAAGTATGCAGACACGTGAAAGCAACTCCGCAAGATTTTAAGGAGGAAACAATTGCAGATATAATTATAAACGTGGTTCTAGAGGGCAACGATGATGACGATAAAGATTGCAATCGTAATGGACATTATTTCAAGAATATGAATATTGAAGCAAAAGGACGCAGTGCCACTGATACAGCTGATAAAGGAAACAGTAACACGGATAGAGCAGAAGAAGGACCTGAAACAAACATTTCCAGACTTGCTGCTTCCGAGAACTAACGTGAAGGCATCAGCAGGCGTGGACTGTTTTAATTGTGTGACTGTACATTCCCAGTATCGTCTTTCCCCTCGCTTCCCTCGCTCCGCGCGTTTCCCTAAACCTCAAGTAATAAACAAAAACAGTGGCGCCCTCCTTCAAGTTCATTCATATCTTGGCCGACTAGTAGGTATATATGAAACGCTTACTGCGATATTAGTATTTCAAATGTGTCGGGCTGACAGTCCCAGAAATTTGAAAATCTACTATACCTTATACTAAGTTCACTCTAGATAAAGCAAAAATTACAGTATAACTTTTGTGAATAGCTTTCATATGTCTTGGAAGGAACACGTTCAAAATTGATATTTTCTTCTGCTATAAAGGTAACTGCACGGTTAATGTACCTCTCAGAAGCTGAATGTTTTGGCCCAAGTTGATGGTTAGTCGTTTTCAGTATTAGAGTTAGTCATTCCCATGGGCGAGAACGCTAGTGTGTCTAGCTTGGATGCTTTGTGATGCAGGAGATCCCGGTTTCGAGTCCCGCCTGTGGCATGGACGTTTGTGTGGGTAAGAACAGAAAAACAAATAGCGGCAGAGTAGGAGTAAACAAAATGACACCGGTGATGCACATTTTAGTCACATTACATCAAGATGATATTAAGACTGTACATCATAATACTACACATTTGTACTAAATTACTTTTACTGCCAGATGTTTCAGGAAAAACTCAGAAAGGTAATATTTTGTTCATTCTTTATTTTGACGGCACAGATGATTTCCGGGACAGCTAGTTGCAGTGAGATGGCACTGAGGGGACCCTCACACGTAAGGACACATCATTTCTATTTGTTTTACGTTTAGCGAAGACATGCTAATACTTTTGTTATACTTACATATAAACTTATCTCGCGTTTATAAAAGCGGCACAAACAGCAGATAGAATAAACATTTTACAATAAAATGGACCAAGTGTATAAATACTGTCTAACTAAATCATGTAAATTGTAATATAAAAATAACGAGGATTTAAAAGTTTCTTGATCTATTTAAGGTACTACCATACTTGTGAGGAAATAGTAACCACAAACAAGTAGTCTGTTCGAACATTATTGAATTATAACTGTAGCAGTGTGAAAAAATAGAAAAGAAAAAATAGAAAAGAAAAAACTTGTCAGGGTTCTTGTGAACAAAAATCACTTACTAAGTGAATTGCACAATCTTACTAACACTCTACTGTTTCCAAGAGTGAGGAAATAAAATTAAAATATGTTATATCTTACCTTATAAATGTTATTCTTCCGTAGTCTAAGGGTAATATGTAAAGCTCTGATTCTAGTGGTCGTGTGTCCCAACGCGACGCAGGGTGGTGGAGTTTTTCGGGAGTAAAAGTTCATATCAAGGTTTCCTTCGAAAGGTACGTAAAGCAGGTGGTCTCTGTCGTAGACTTATGTAAGAGAACACTAAGTCTGATGAAGAGGCATTTGAACAAAGCTAAGTGATTTTGACGTCTAATATAGAACGAGACGCTGAGAACCAGAACAAGTTTTAAAGGAATGCGATCTACGTGAGATTTATAAGGAACGAAACACAGAAGGCTACAGGCCACAGAGACGCAAGGGTGTCTGCAGTTCGAAGACCAGTATTTACAGTGTAAACTGCCTAGAGAGTTCAATGAGCAACCTGGTCTTGTGTCCATGGGATGTAACTGCACAGCAAGCCAACGTGTCATCTGTCCGGCACCACCATACGCCACATAACCTGGATGTACACCTGAAAGATGAGAGAGAACCGGAATAAAACAAAAATATGAGGAATAATCCCGGCAATCGGCTACCACCCAGGGAAAACCACCAAAAGCATTAAGTTAAATTAGGCGTTCGACGGGAAGAGATCCTTGTACCTCTAGAATTAGAGCTTCCCACTTTGCCACGCAGACATAGGATAGGTATTCATTACCTTCCCCCACCACTCTTCTGTTTATTTGGCTACAAACAACAAACTGCAGGTCAGCAAAGTGAATGTCCATGGGTATTAGTTAAAACAAATTAACTAATACCAACACGGTACTCATTGTCATTATAAAAATACATTCATTCTTACTGCAAAATATGATGTGCTGCACTCACATGACTTTCTGAACTCTTGCAAAACTATTAATACAAATGCTTATTCATCTATACACATCAAGTTAATCGAGATAAACGTTATTTTAATTGCTAATTTATTTGTAGGTAGAAAGGCAAAATGGGAATGTAGTAAAGCTTTAAGAGATAGCTCCTTAAAAGGAGCTTATCGCTTTTAAATATCTATGAAATTCTCTTCCCTTCTCCTGACAAAGTGAAAGAATCATGAATAACGACTACCCAATTGAGAAAAGAAGAATATTTCGGAAATGGTTAACTCAATAGAGAAATCTCAGACATTGTGTGCTTTAATGAGATTTACATTTGTTGTGCAGTAATATTTTGTCTATCTTTTCAGGTTCACGAATTATGCTAGTCATCCAGAACGTAGATTATTTCTGAGGACATTCTCAGAAAATTCGAGATATACATTTCACTAGCCATGAAAGTGTCTTAAACACATTGTACTTTGTGTATTTAACCCCCCTCTCTCTCTTCAGACCCCGCTTTCTTTTGTGGTTGTCAGAGCAATTAAATAGTGTATTGCGATACTGCATAATGTGGTAAGCACTTCATACGGAACAAGGAAAGGTTGGAAAAAATGTAGCGCTTGCCACAAGATGCCGTTGTGTGCTTGCTACATGTTTATTGCAAGCTATTTTTTGCACTATATGTATTTATATCAATCTGAATGTTAGTAATTAGGATATTATTTGAAATATTAATGAATGTAATTAATTGAAGACAAATGTTAGACTTTAGAACGTGCATAACCTATATGTTTTGCTATGTAGAAATTACTTGGAACATCAACCTACGATGTATAGCAACAATAACGATAAGTATAGAATATTATTTACATAGTGCAAAAATGCAATTTTACGACGGTTCTTAAAACAAATGCAACAATCGCCATTTCGACGATTTTTGTTACGAAAAAACGCTGTTTCTTTCATAATCTCTTGCTATTTCTCCTTTGAACCAATTGTCAGTTTAAACATCCAGAACCCATAATCGAACATAACATTGAATAAAGAACTATACTGTCAGCGTGACAATTAGTTTTACTGTTTACCTCACTCCGTACTCGTAAGCATAAGCCCTGTGATACGATATACTCTCTTGTCGTCTGATAAAAGGCGTCACAACAAAGGCATAACATTTACGGAAACAGGATTTCCGCATTCGTTTTTAAGTGTTATAAATAATATACATATATATTGTTATATATAAAATTGTTAAGTTAATGCATATGTGTGAAAGGGTAGTTTAGATTTTTTACATTCTTTAGAGATAAGTTCATATATGGGCATTATAGGTGTATTAATGCACAAATTGAGTAAAAACTGTCTTTGGTTTTGTTTATCTTTTATTAAGTTTTAATAACTGTATGGAAGTGTTAATATATATATGCATGTGTGTGTTTGTTTGTGTGTGTATGTGTTTGTGTGTGTCTGTGTGTGTGTGTGTGTGTGTGTGTGTGTGTGTGTGTGTGTGTGTGTGTGTGTGTGTGTAAAGAAAGGAAAAATAAATCAATCTCTTATGAGTTGGTATAAAGGTTTAATAACTTCTTCCTTTTTAATTGATATTTTTGGTTGTGTAATATGGGAAGATATGTTGTGGAATGTTTTTGTTAAGCTTTGTTAAACATAATTAAAAAATAAAATAAAAAATGGGTATGTTGTGCTGGTTACCAGTACAATTTGGGGCCGCCGTTCCCCGGCGGCAAATATTTTTATGAGTAGGAAGTTTTTAATAACAGCTGGATACCAGTAATAATTTTATGTAGTATTAATATATATCTGGCGGTGTTTGCGCGCAGCTGGGGTACCTCAACAAATGGTAGCGGCGATTCAAGGGCTTTATCGCCAAGCGTCGACAAGACTACTTTGTAACGACTTTTTGTCGACACCTATTCCAATACGACAATCGGCTTTTGATGGAGTTCAGCACTGGTATATCTGGCGGTGATATATGTTCTTGCGTTGAAGAGCTGTTTGATTAACATGGAGCACCTCCTCAAATGCTGGTTTTAGTCTGCTGGCCAAAAGCAAAGATTTTGTAATCTGAATTAAGCAGAGTTATTGGGCGAAAGTCCATCGCTGCCTGAGGGCAGTGTTTCCGCGGGAGTAAAATTATAATTCCATCAGCGAAATGTTCTGGAAACCAGCCTCCATCCCATAATTCCTGTAACACTGCAACAAACTCATCCTTAATTATCGGCCAGAATGCAAGATAAAATTCATAAGAAAGACCATCCGGGCCAGGCGCCGTATTGCGTTTCAAATGTTGTACCACTTGATGTACTTCTCGTTCCGTAATGGGACCTTGTAGATTCTCCTCCGTGGACTGACTAATGTGAGCCACGGGGCTACTCAGGGCCGCCGCGCTAACCATGGGTTCCGCTTGAGCCTCGCCAAATAGGCGCTGGTATTGCTCCTGAAGATAAGGCAATAGCTGGCGTGTCCCGTGTAACACCACACCAGTAGCAGCGTCAGTGAGTGATGAAATGTACTTGGCCTGTCCACGAGAGCGTGCCTTGGCCAATGAATAAAGGGAGGCTTGTTCATCGGAGAGAGCGTGCGACAAGGGGGACCGAATGGCGCAACCCTGCAGCATTTGATCTTGTTTGCTTTTAATTATTTCCTTTATTCTCCTGATAGCCGTAGCGACCTCGGCACCTCGATTCTGCTGCTCATGTAGATTCCAAAGCACCTCATTGTAAAATTGAATCACCTCTCTTCTTTCACGGGCCTTCTCAAAACTAATTGTTTTGAAGAATGCTTTGATGGCCGGTTTTGCCGTAACGGCCCACCATTCTGATTTACGGTAGGCACGGTGATACGAGGGTTTTAAAGCTGCCCATCTTGTAGCAAAATGCAGTCGACAGTCCTCATCCTGAAATAGGGTTGAATTGATTTTCCAGTAACTCCTTCCAGTATCTAGACTAGGAGCCGTGAGTTTTAGGCACACGTCACGGCGTGGTGGTCAGTAAAGGCAACGGGATGAACATCAATGCGCTGGAAATGGGGAACCAAGGTGTCAGATAAATAAAAACGATCCAGTCGGGATGCAGAGGCGCCTCGGAAAAAGGTAAATTGCACCGTATTACCATGCTGCAGCTCCCAGGCATCACGTAGATGTAATTGCGTCACTAACTGCAGAAGCATTGGGCTGAGATTGGCAGCGCCTTTCTGATCCTTAGCCTGAAGCGTACAGTTGAAATCCCCTGCAATAATACACTCCTTAGCGGAAAGTAGATGGGATGTCAACACCTGTTGAAAGAACTGCTCACGTTCCTGTCGTCGATTGGAACCGGAAGGAGCATAAACGTTAATCAGAGCAATGTTTTCCAGCACAGCCGATACGACGCTCCCCGATGGATGTAATTGAAAGTCAGAACACGGGATACCACGGCGATAGAGTAGGGCAGTGCCTCTGCCTTCTGGACCCAAGTTAACCACATGATTATAATTATACAGGGCTGACAAATTATGCGTATTAACCTCCTGCAAGAAACACACGTCCACGTCATGCGTCGTGAGGAACTGATTTAATAATTTTTGATTTCGTAGATTTCTAATGCCGTTAACATTGACAGTAGCCAATATTTGAATACGAGGTAGCGTAGTCATGAGACTCCAGAAATATAAGGCAGGGAGAAACCAGTGCAGGGGTATGATAATGGTTCGGACAACTATTGAGAAATTGAAACTTTAGCTAGCGCGTCCGGTGGTTTGAGACGAGGGTCTCTGGAAGCGAGCACTACTCGAGGTTGTCCAGGACTACCAGTTGCGTCTACTGTCACAGACACTGATTGCAATGCATCTCCCGGAACCTTCTCTGACACCACCTCCATTGCAGATTTATCACCGTCTTCTAGAGTGGACTCATCAGCGGTCGACATCGACGGTACGTCCTGCGTGACTGAAGCACTCCATTCTCCAGCAGACTGGGCGGTTTTCGACTTCTTGGCTTTCTTTCGTGAATTGGTCCCCGAAGATATATGGATAGACTGGGGGGCGGTTGCAGCACCAATTTTACGCTTCTCCGTCACAAGAACTCCCGCCTCCGTACAAACGGGCGACGTCACCTCCTCACGGCAGTCCTCGGACCCCGTTGGCTTCGGATCCATTTGTGGTTGACTGTCTACTATGACGGCGGACACAGGGGACATCTGTGTTGCTTGTGGCAGCTCCTGCTACTGGATTACACTCTCTTGTACTGCAATTTCTTTTTGTGTTTCCTGGGGCTCCCTGCGCAGAAGTGATGGTACAGGTAAGACCGTCTTTCTATTGGGACAGTTCTCTTTGACGTGAGTGGGTTCCCCACATACATAGCAGGTTTTCACCTGACCAGCATAGCTCACTGTAACACGATAGCCCACAACCATAATGGTGTTAGGAATCGTAGTTTTCAGAGCCATTTTCACAGCACGAACACCAGTATTCACAGGTATTTTATACGCATTGCCCCATTGCTCTCTCCGAACTTCATACACTTTGCCATACTGTTCCAATTTTTGTCGTATTACCTCGTTCGGTATCTCCGGCGGTAGATCAAACACACGCACCGTGGTGGTATTGCCTGTGGCCCTTTCGACTGTAACTGTTGTACGCTCCCCGTTCGCATACGTAAACACCGCGGTACCAGCAAACCTCTCTAACAGCCTTTCCAGTAGAACCACCGAAATGAGCTTTATATAAATTGTTCGATCCCGCGCAATTAACTGCAGCGTATCCACCTGGTCAGCAGTAAGCTTCAAGGTATCTGCTACAAACTCATGAACTTCTAATGCCGTTGGCCTCGTCGCAGTGATCTCAAATTTCACTCGCAGTGTATTTATTCTGCCGTAGATTTCCATGCTAACAGTAGCACTATTACCGTATGTACACAAAAACAAAATCCGGCCTCAGGCTTCAGGCACGCTGAGGCACCAAGGAAAGAATAATAAGAAATAAAATAACTGAGAGTCGTTGAGAACAAAAGCCGTAATTCGACCGCTGAACCTCACACCGCACAACAGGTAAAACAGCGTCACCGTATCGCGTGGTAGGCACGACCTTCACTGACTTTCAGAGCCTCTTCATCACACCACCACCTAAACATCATCGCCACCATCATATTCCAAGGCAGTTACGGTGGAGGCCAAGGTGGAGGTTTCGGAACCAATTACGAGTGTTATGAAATCAATTAACAAATCGTGTTTTATTACTTCCTGTAAAGTCAACACACAAAAACTAAAGTTCTCTATTTGTTATAATCTTTAACAGACCAGTCTACAGAATTCCTTCCAAATGAGCAGAACTTCACAAACTATTCTCAGAAAATTTAAGTCAACATTTTTGTTCATCATGAAAATATCTGTCCTAAATATACGGTATTTTAATCAAAATCGTTTTGTGAAAAATCAAACATTTCGGAAAGCACTTATTTCCAGTGAATTCTAGTGACTTTTCTAGTGACACTAAAATGTAATTTGGGGTAGGGCGAGTTTCTTTCGTTTCTAAGTTTTATTATTCATAGACACATGTGCAGTGGAAAATTTTCTAAAACTGGGAAAAAAGTCAAAATTACCAAAATTATACATTTGGATTTTAAGTTATTAAAAACCACAAAAACCTTCTGCTTCAGTACTATGTGGATGTTATACCTGTAAGATTTTGCAAATCATGTCACATAGTGATATAAAAGCCTGCCTGTAAACCTGTAAAATTGTAGTAATAAATATGAAAATATTCATTAACTGCTTTTTAAACAGAGCAAGTCATCAAGTGTTATTTTAGAGTTATCATTTTTAAATTTTCTTTTCTTGAGCTTTCATTTGTCAGCATATTCTTCTTTTAAAATTGTTCAATATGATGTTACTCTTCACTATAAATCAATGTCACTTTAGATATCTCATTTTTTATTAACTATATTTTAGTTTTGTTTACCTGCTTAGCTGAAACATTACTAAACAATAATATTCATATTCTATACATTTAAGGGAACAGTGTTCTCTGAGCAAGTACAGGTTTTACATCATTTGACAAAATTTACAACACACAAAAGACCATTCAATGGAAATGAATAAAATTTTTACTATATAATCACTATAGAAAGAGAAATATTTTGGTTTATGTTTCAAGATTCTGACTGTTAAAACAGATATTTAAAATATTCAGATATATAAAAATAAATTAAGAAAATATTTTCCAAAAGCATGCAAAACTTATGTAACTTTTTCTTGGGAAACATATGCAACTCACAACAGAAAAAATGTAGGCATGTTTTGAATATATTTAGATATTCTGAAAAGCAGAATTCTTAAATATAATCAATTGGTGAAGTTTACAAAAAATAATTAGTAAATTGGAAAATGTGTACATTTTAAGCAACTTTACACCAGGTTTTTAGTTTGCACATAAGCTTAATAAGCACTGAGCTTTACAGCTCCTGCTTTACAAACTACTACATAAGTGATAAGTGTAGAACATTTCAGGCCTCTCTGATTAGTAGTTCATGAGAAAAGGGAACCTATGTACTAAAATTGTACATATTGATAAAAAGTAGTCTGAAGTTTCTGCAAGCAGACCTGAATACATTCAAGAATCATAGTCATCATCAACCTCATATGGGCCCTCCAGCTGCTTCTCTACTTACCTCCTTTTTATTGTAGCCTCTTTTCTGGAGGCTTGTGCTGCTCTTTGGGCATGGTAGAGGCGTTGCTGGTCGATACAATGAAGAGCTTTTTCTGTGTTGATCCCTGTTTTCAGTCCCATTTCACTTAAGCCATACACAAATCTTACATTTACATCTTAGAAAATGTGTCTTGTAGTATCAAATGTCCTGGTGGAATTGCTTCTTTAACAGATTGTACATGACATAGTTATTTGTGAGCACAAGCCTAACCTATTATTTGCATTTTCTTCTATGTACAAGGAGCCAACCCTTACAATGTTTACATTGTGTGTTTTTGCTTACAAAGGACAATAACCAGGACCGTAGTGGAGGGAGAATGCAGATGTACGCCGTCCACCCACTATTTGTACGAGGGGAATGCAGTCCCCTAATTAATAATATTATTTATACTTTTTAATTCATTACTTTCTTAATTTAACATTCAAAATAAGAAATATATACATTCAAATAATGTTTATGACGATTAACGGACCTCCAGTACATATGTGGAACCCAGAAGATTACATAAAATAATGGATAAAAGGTCGTACGCATGCTGAGGACAACCAAAGCAGGAAGGCGAATCTACAAGTGCAGAATTCTGATCGGTTCTCCAGCATCTGGAAAAATCTTTAGGTGTGCATCCCCCCACTTTTTTGTTAGGAATACGGCCCTGCATATAGTACTTTGTTGGTTGAGACTACCACGGAACCAAGCACCTGGATGTGCAAACAAACAAACAAACAAACAAATGTTATATTTTGTACCATGAGATACTCTTTACGTTTCTCTCATTGTTTGACCTGCAATAATACACTTCAGATCAATTCTTCTGACTTTACTAAAAAATATTTCATATTTTATGAAAACACTGCTAAACACAGAAAGAATTTACAGCATCGTATAAAACACTGACATCACGTGTCATACCTGTGTCAAAGCCTACGACAGACACCTAAACAGAAGACATCCTGACAAAGAACAAATTGACATCTTTGTTACCATACCAACATTAACAAATATTAGAGTGCCAATGTTTATAAAAGAAAATGAAGCTTGTTTATATTTGAAAGTCAGTTGGTTTGTCGGTCAGCCTGCCGGTCGCTCGGTTAATATCTAATGTTAACATTGAAATTTAACAATTTCAAATGTGCCATTCAATTAGCTCTTGATAGCTATAAGAAATCACTCTGAACACAGAGAGAGTATAAATAACTAAAATAATGAGCCAAAACAGCTGCATAAGGCTACCAGAAACCTTGGTTGAGAAACACTGTAATAACAGATGCTGACAGGGAGTTTTCTTTCTAGTGTAACGCAACATATACTCGTATGATTATCGCTTGGTATAGCATAAATAAACTAAAAGCTAAAACCTTGAACCGGAGAAGTCGCTTGCGTAGCTATACATACATTCGTTCGTATACACACAAAACAAAATTATTCAAATATTAGGCGCGTTCGGCACAAAGAATGCCTTTTGCTACAGTGAAACAAAGAAGTGAAATTTGAATGATTTATTACTGCAGTCTCCATTTTTTGTTACTGTAGATGTATACTGCCTTTAATGGGTTTCAAACCAGTTTTTGTTTCGTTTAAATTACTTAATAAATATGGAAGATATGAAATTGTATTTATGATGCATTTTTACAGCATTTAACAATTTAAATGTCTTGTTCTAATTATTGGGTATCCGTTTCTGGCCCTTGAAGGGTTTAAATGGCTATCGGTGAAGTGGTTAATGCGACTAACATATTTTTGTGAAATACACAATTTCCTAGCTATTTCACGTTGTGAATAAAGAGTTTCTTTCAAAAGACTCTCAGTTACAGCTACTTTACTTGGGGATAAGTCAGCAGTTTTACCCATAGCCTCACCTTTGAATCAGTGTGAATGCTAAGGATGTGATACACGATGTTACCTGGCTAGAGATCAATTAGTAATAAATACTGAGGATATATTAGCCATAAAACACAATAAATGCAAATATTAAACATCTTCATTTACTACATTCATCAAATGAAAGCAATATCACCAAACAGTTACATAAACCGACATGAAGAGAATGGCTGCTCTTAATTCAGAGCTACCAACATATTACTATAAGTAAAAGAAATATCTCCCAGCTATTATTAGGAGAGAAATCCCATTGAATATGCTTCATATTACGGCAAGGAAAAGAATTACGACAAATTGAAATAGATTACGGCGGTAAGTAACTATTATTTTGAATGTTAAACTGAAGCAATTTAAAAAAAACATCAATGAGTTTAATAATATGCACACGTCTGTACACTTGTCTTTGCTGGTATTAATGCACATCCAAGCTGCAAGTAAATAAGCAACAAATAAACGTAATAAATGCGTAAGTCGGCATCATTTAATGCTATTCTCATCTTAACTGTATACTTTGAAAATCTCATGTGTGCCGTCATATGACTTTCTCAACTCTTGTAAGAAGTTGTTTATGTTATTGTCAATAAATTAATGGTGTTAAAGATAAATGGCTTGACTTCCAAACCAAATGAATTACAAATAATCCAATGTGCACACTGTTTTGATGATTTCGGAATCTGGAAATCAGTACCACAGAAGGAAAAGAAAATACAAATATTTAGGAGTTACTGTAGATTCAAAGACTAGCAATGCTCATGAGAATGACAGGCAGAAAACGGAACCTCTTTCATCCCAAACAGAAGCATTAACAACAGAGCCATCTAGCCACGGCACCCAAGGCCTGGCCTATGAACCTCACGCCAAAGCAAATGCGTTCGCTGAATACCTTGAACGTACCATGTGTCCAAGGGACGACCCCCAGGACGACATCTTTTCCGAACGTGTCCGTCGAGAAGTGCGACGTTTCTTACGTCGTCCTCCTGAGGATGCGGAAACACTCCCTGCCATCCGACCCAGTGAAGTCCAAGACGCACTCCAGCGTCTCAACCCAAAAAAGGCGGGGGAGGGGGGGCCTGACGGACTGACACCCCTCATGATCCACCATCTTCCTTTCAAAGCGGTTCTCTTCCTAACTAGGGTCTTCAATATGTGCCTCACCTTTGGGTACTTTCCACGCGAGTGGAGGGAGGCCCGGGTGATATGCATATTGAAACCAGGGAAAAATCCGGTACACCCTTCCAGCTACCGGTACATCAGTCTCCTTTCCAATCTCTCGAAATTGCTCGAGAGATTGATCCTTTCCCGCTTGTCCCCTATTCTGGGAGACATTCAAACCATTCCCGACCATCAGTTTGGATTTCATCCGGGGCACTCAACAGTCCAGCAGTTGCTGCGTGTGGTGGAGACCGCCACCCTGGGTTTCCAGGAAGGCACCTTCACGGCTGAGGTTTCGCTGGAGGTCGAGAAGGCCTTCTCTACGGTATGGCATGCCGGGCTACAGTATAAGTTGATCCAAATGGGGCTCCCAACACAGGTGATCAGCATGCTACACAGCTTCCTACTACACCGCACCTTTAAGGTCACAGTCGCGGGGAAAACATCAACACTTAGACCAGTGAGAGGCGGAGTCTCCGAAGGCTCTGTACTATCTCCCACCTTATTCAACGTCTTTATGGCAGATCTCCCCACAGAACCACGAATCGTAATGACACAATACGCTGACGACGTGCTTCTGTTCTGCAAAGACAGACACATACTCAGAGCCTTCAACCCCATACAGAGACACCTCCGTCTCACACAGCAGAGGTGTCGGCGTTGGCGGATGTCCGTAAATCCGGACAAAAGCCACGCCATACTTTTCACTAAGCAGCACACACCCGCAGACTGCCCCAACTTCAGCTTCCGAGGTCGAAGGATAGAGTGGACTAACTCTGTCCGATACCTTGGAGTAACATTGGATAGAGGACTAACCTTTCGCCAACACATCAGAGACCTAGCGGCAAGGGTACAGGGAGCTATCGCTTCCCTGTATCCTATGCCGGGGTTGAGCTCGATACCCTTGGCCTGAGGTTATACCTCTTCCGAGCGCTGGTAATCCCCATGATGCTATATGCCTACGAGCATGGCCGCAGATAGCTGGTTGGCATGGCTTCAACGTGCACAGAATAGAGGGCTACGGTCTATCTATTCTGTGGGTCGCTATTTTCCTACCAGGTTGCTTCACGAAGCCTCGGGACTTCCATATGTGGAGGACGAAGTTAGGCGCCGGGCATCAAAATTCTACGCAACTTTGCCAACTTATAGAAGCGTCCTTGTTACATCACTGGGAGATTATGACCCCACTAGACGCCGTTCTAGACAACATCGGGTCCCCAGCATGGCATGCGGGTACCCAAGATAACAAAGGAGCTAATCCTAACAGCAGCTAAAGCTGACCTCCACATAATCTCCTAAGTTGTTTGGCAACACAGCTCTCCCCAACCCAGAACTAAATTAAAAACACCAGGGTGCAGGGAATTGCATCCTGTCCTGTCCTTTCATCCTGGAGGTACAAATTGTAACCTCACAAAATTCTTCAAATCTCAAAGCCTACACCATATCCATCATACAAATTTCCGTTCAAATACCTTACCTGCGGTAAAACACTTAACGGGCGGGCACACAGCAAAAACCTTCTGGCTATATACAGCCACCCAGCACAATATGATCATGGTCACGGAATGAATGAATGTATCCATTGAACTTTCTAAATTCATTCTTTAAACGTTATTATCAAAGCAAATTTATATTTTGTTGTGATTTAATAAATACGAGGGCTATCCAGAAAGTAGATTACGTTTTGGAATAAAAAGTAAACAAAGTATAGGAAACAAATTTTATTATATACAGATGAAAGCCACACTCAAATACTACTTTTCGACATATCACCATTCAAATTAAGGCATTTATCGTAGCGATCTACGAGCTTGGAAATTCCTTCGTCGAAAAATTCGGCCGCCTGCGCCTTCAACCACTTCGTTACCTCTTCTTGCAGCTGTGCGTTGTCATCAAAACGCTGCATAGCCAGCCACTTCTTCAATGCTGGGAATAGGTGGAAATCACTCGGTGCCAGGTCGGGACTGTACGGCGGAGGAGGAAACAACTCCCACTTAAAAGATTCAAGAACTTCACGAGTGACATTTGCCGTGTGGGGCCGGGCGTTGTCGTGAATCAACAAGATCTTAGAGCTCAACATTCCTCTGCGCTTGCTTTGAATGGCTCTTCTGAGTTTTTGGAGAGTTTGGCAATACCTTTGAGAGTTTATTGTAGTGCCTCTTTCCAGGAAGTCCACCAAAATCACACCTTTTCTGTCCCAAAAAACAGTCGCCATCATCTTCCTTGCCGACATTGTTTGCATGCATTTCTTGGGTTTTTTGGGGAGAACTTGTGTGCCCCCACTGCATTGATTGCAATTTCGTTTCACAGTTCACGTGTTTCACCCATGTTTCATCACCAGTAACGATGCGATCGAGTAAAGAGTCACCATCCTTATGGTAAACGTCCAAAAAGTTTAACGCTGCAGCCATTCGCTGATTTTTGTGGTCCTCTGTCAAGATTTTTGGAATCCATCTTGCACAAAACTTGTGGTAACCAAGCTTTTCGCTGATGATTTCGTGCAATAAACTTCGCGAAATTTGTGGAAAACTCAAAGAAAGTTCCGTTATTGTGAACCTTCGATTTTCACGGACTTTAGCATCGACTTTTTCGACAAGTTCGGCAGTCACTATGCTGGGTCTCCCACTTCGATCTTCGTCGTGAACATTGGTTCGGCCACTTTTAAATCTGATGACCCACTGACGCACTCCACCTTCAGTGATAATGTTGTCCCCATACACTTCACAAAGCTGCCGATAGATTTCTATCGGTTTACAGTTTTTTGCAGTCAGAAACCTTATTACTGCACGCACCTCGCAGCTCGCGGGATTTTCAATTAACGCAGACATTTCAAACCGTCACAGTATCTGAACGGAGCACAGCACGAACCTCTCACTAGCACGGCTAGATGCCGACTGAGCTGCGCAACGCTCTGACCCCAAGATGGCCGCGCTAGCCCCGCCCCTAGCGGAAACAGACGAAAACGTAATCTACTTTCTGGATAGCCCTCGTATCTAAACAATAATTCTCTTGGATTTGCATTTTGCTGTGTGATACTGGCATTCCGAGACGGGTGGTGGACAATACGGCGCTGGGGCGGGTTTTCTCCGGGACCTCCGGTTTTCCCCGCCATCTCATTCCACCGGTGCTCCATCTTCATCTCATGTATCATCAGTGTCATCGCCTGCGGTGCCGTATGTAGTAAAAGCGGGCGTTAAACACTACACACACACACACACACACACACACACACACACACACACACACACACACACACACACACACACACACACACACATTCCCAGACGGTCTGTCTGAGCTGGTGTGGTCTCCTGATGAAATTATAAGATGACTTACACCTTTCTTTGCTGCCATAAACACACATCCAGGCTGTACGTAAATAAGTAATAAAAGAACGTAATAAATGCGTAAATGTGCGATTTTGTATGTGGCAACACCTCAAACTGATTCAAGGCTATTCTCATCTTAAGTTCATTCTTCAAAACCTCATGTGTGCCGTCATATACGAGGGTGGGTCAAAAAGTAATGCCTCCTATATTTTTTCTCTTTTAATTGTCAAGAAAATTGAATCCAACTACAACGTTGACGATTAATTTGTCACTATTCAATATAATGTTCGTCATTTTCCACAGTTTAGGTCCACTTTTTAACTAGGGCGTGTATTCCAGTGTGGTAAAACACACGTTCTTGCATCCTAAGCCATTGATGCACGGACGTTTTCACAGCCTCCTCATCTTCAAAACGAATCCCACGATGAGCTTCCTTTAGTGGCCCGAAAAGATGAAAGTCTGATGGTGTGAGACCATGGCTGTATGGGGGGGGGGGGGTTGAGGTAAGACTCGCCAACCCAAATTTTCAATTTCTGCAATGCTGTTACGGCTGGTGTGTGGTCTTGCATTGTCATGCAAAAAAAAAGAACATCCTCCATAGTTTTTGCTAGGCGAACTCGGCGAAGATGTGCTTTCAGCTTTTTGAGAGTTCTGACGTATTCAACAGCATTCATTGTGCATCCCTGCTCCAAAATATAATTCATAAGCACACCCTCTGCATCCCAAAGCACTGTCGTTATAATTTTCCCTGCCGACCGCTGAATTTTAAATTCTTTTTCTTCGGTGACGTTATGTGATTCCATTCCATTGACTGCCTCTTTGATTCAGGTTCACTAAAATGAACCCACGTTTCGTCTCCAGTAACATTTTTTTCCAGAAACTCCTCTCCCTCCAAATTGAAGCGCTGCAAGTGTTCGGAGGCTCTTGTTTTCCTTGTTCTTTGTTTTGGGCGGTTAACATTCTTGGTACCCAACGTAAACTAATTTTAGAGTAACCCAGTTGTTGAATGATCCTCAACACACTGCCTTTACTGAGGGAGGTAATGCGACACAATTCACCTGTTGTTACCTGGCGATGTCGTCGACTCGCTGAATATTGCATGGAGTCACTGCAGTCACCGACTTCGCTTTTCATCTGTCAATGGCGTTTGCCCTTCAGCTTTGTTACAGCGACGAACCCATCGACTAACAGTGCTGATATCCACCGTTGCATTACCATACACATTTTTTAGGCTTTCGTAAATGCGAAATGGCGTTTCACCTTCCCCAGTCAAAAATTCAATCACAGAACGCTGTCTAATACGAATGTCGATGTAAGCCATTTTGCAAGAGGATGCAGTGCTGCCGCCTGATGACTTAGGAAGTTACTACTGGAGGGCATTGCACAAGAAGGTTTGAGGAATTGTGCCAAATTCAAAGTTTTCTCATAACTTACTTATTTAAGGGAAAAAATAGGAGGAATTACTTTTTGACCCACCCTCGTAACTTTCACAGCTCGTGTAAGAAGTTGATTATGTTATTGTCAATAAATTAATAATGTTAATGATAAATGGCTTGACTTCAAAACCAAATGAATTACAAAACATCCAATGCGCACACTATGTTGATGGCTTCCGAATCTGGAAATCAGTACCACATAAGGAAAAGAAAATACAAATATTTGGCAGTTACTCTAGATTCAGTGTTAACATGGAAAAATCATATAAAAGGTTGCAAAAACCGTAAAGCAAGACTAGCAATGCTCTAAAGAATGACAGGCAGCAAGTGGGGCTACCCAAAATGCACCTTAAATATAACATATAAATTGTACCACGCGTGTCCATAAAATAAGGTCTCCAAGGCGCTGGAGTCGTGAGGAACGATATTGCGCGAGATCCGGCAACACTGGGGATTAGCTTGGTTTCCCCCTTCAAATCTCTACCAAAACGAACCCGTTGTAACCATTAGTCTTTGCTGGGCAGTCGTTTGCGATAGAGCTTCCTATCACTTCCGCCGCCAAGTGCGAGTTGCGGGCAATGATTACTTTTTTGTACGCCAAGGGACTACCCCCACTGAAATTCATCTTCAGTTATGCGAAGTCTATAGCCCACGGTGTATGGAAGTCAAAAATTTGCGAAAGTGGGTCAAAGAATTCAAAGACTGACGTACAAACGTCCGTAACGAACAGCGTTCTGGTCGGCCTTCGGTTTCAGCCGAAACAATTGCAAAAGTGGAGCAAGAAATGTTTAAAGATCGACGTGTGACAGTTCGCGAGCTGTGCGAACTAATCCCTGAAGTGAGTAAGACTACGATTGACAAGATATTGACCAAAAATTTGCATTATCGCAAGTTGTGTGCGAGTTGGGTCCCCAAAATGCTCACCGAAGACCATAAACGGCAACGTGTTGAAGCGGCCCACCGATTCCTGGAGCACTATGCAGAACGGGGCGATGAATTGTTGGATTCAATTGTCAGTGACGATGAAACCTGGGTGTACTACACAACACCAGAGACTAAAGAACGTTCTCGACAGTGGCGGCATTCGAATTCACCAAAGCCGCGAAAATTCAAACAGACGTCTTCTGCCGGCAAAGTGATGGCCTGTGTGTTCTGGGACAGAAAAGGTGTATTGTTGTGCGAGTTTATGCCTACCGGCACAACAATAAACGCCGCTAGCTACTGTAAGACTTAAATAATTGCAACTTGCGATTCAAAATGAGAGGAAGAGAATGCTGACGAAGGAAGTGATTTTTCATCACGACAACGCTCGTCCCCATACTGACACGCAACGGCTGATCTCCTGGCCCATTTCGGATAGGACATCCTCAGCTATCCCCCCTACAGTCCAGACTTAGAACCGAGTGATTATCATCCATTTCCTGAGTTGCAGTCACACCTGGGTGGAACACATTTCCAGGCCGACGATGATTTGGAATACGACGTTGAGCGCTACCTGCGCAACTTGGCGGGAGTCTGCTATGACAAGGGTATACAAAAACTGCTATAGAGCATGCAAAAGTGAATCGATCGCAATGGTGATTAGCTGTAAGTTTCGCCTTTCCATCAGTGTAGCATCCGTTGACAATAAACATGTTTTGTATATTAAATAAAATTGGAGACCTTATTTTACGGACACGACTCGTATGTAAAACTAGCTGACCTGGCAAACTTCGTACCACCAATGAAAGTAGCCTGGAATTATATATATTGTCGCCAGGCATTGTCTTGTTGCTGGCCCGTGCATAGGCCAACGCCGATAGAGGGAGAGGGAAGCGGGGAAGAAAGAGACAGCAAATGCCCCAAGCCTCGCCCACGCGCGCGCTAACGCTGATCACTTGCCGAGAGGTAAAGAGACGGAGACAGTCTGGAATTCCTCGCTGCGCCACGAAAGGCCTTGAAGCGTCCACAAGTTTCTGGAAACAATGAGTTGAGGTATAAAAGAGCCGCGGCCAGCCATTCAGCTAGTGGAGAACTGACAGTTGTAGTCTGCAGCTGTGTGTACATTTGAAGTGTAACCGCAGTGGTTAATTGTGTGTGCGGCTGTTTAAGTGTACCGCAGAGAGCTCATTTGTTTGTTTACGTGTGGAGGAGCAACGGGGGACTGCGCTGGTGTGTGTCACGTCATTTTTACCGCCAGTAAGGGGTGTACAAAATTTATTTCTACTGAAATAAAGAGAATTTTCAATTTCATCAAACCAGGCTTTTAATTCTACGAACCCACAAAGTCACAATATAAATAAAACAAATTTGCATTACTTATTTATTCTGAAAATGGAAGTGAAATTTAAATACAATACATTCTGAGGCGGTACTTGCCCGTTAAATACCTCGTTGAGCCCTCCCGACACTTAACACCTCATGTGATAGGATATGTGTCGGATGAGGGCTACGGATGGGAGGTTTACTACAGGTCGGGGTTTTTCTCAGGGTAGCTCTGTATGGATTCTCTATTTTGGGTTTCAGGGAGTGGGTGCGTCCTGACAGTGTATGGGCATTATCAAATTGAAGACACCACGATCGATGAACGGCAAGTTCATTTATACAAGTCCTCCTCTCCACTCGTCACTGTTGTGTTGGTGTAACTCGCAGATTAGGCGCGAGATTTAGGGTTTGCCCGTTGCTGTGCGCGTGACATGACGTCTAGTTTGAATCACAGTCGCGAGTGAACTTGTAAATTTCTAGGACGCGCCGAGTGATGTATGTAGCCGTGTAGGCGTTGTCGTTTCTGGACGTAGCGAGAGCATTACTTCGCGCAATAGAGTATTTCCGGAGGATTACTCAACAACAGAGGTTGGTAACATCTTAATTATGTTGTAATGTGTGCTGTTTCTTTCACTCGCTAACACAGAATGTTCGATAACCATATGATATGTTTGCTCCATCCATTCCTGAACTCATACTTTGATGAACTTTTAGTACGTGTTGTTCCTTTCACTCGCCAAAACAGAGTGTTTTTCCTAGCAGATATCAAACGTCGCCGTTACAAAAAATCCCCTTCCTTTCGCCGAAATTTGAACATCTTAGAGGTCATGTGACCTGTTATTCGTTCCTTATAGGTTGTGTTTCATCCCTACTCTTAAATTGCATCGCAATTTCGAGTTTCTGAGGCATGTATTAACACAACTTTCTCTTCCCCACGGTCTAGGTAATTAATGCAAACGCACGCTTGCAAAAGTGTATCTTAAATACCCGGTGGCTATTCTCACATCACGTATCATGTGCAAATCAAAGCATCGGCGGACGACTCGTCGGTTAGGTCTACCCTTGGGCGATTCTCGAATAATGCCCCTTTATCGGCTCAACACAGGGAACATTACACGTTGAGCTCTCGAGCTTGCAATAAAGTATGTATTGGGATTGCCTGTTTGGTTTGATTATATTTGCTAAAATTTAGCTTAATTTTTATTTTGGTATCTGTCCGCCCTTAATAATGCATTTAATATGACTTTCGCGGTTACTGTGCCAATGTTATGCCTATCAGGGACGGTATCAATTTACAAATAAGTAAATCAACTTGTTGCTTTCGGATCAACAAATTTTGTGTGTGTGTGTTTTACTGTGGTGCGTGAATATATAAAGATAATGGTTTTCCGATGGTATTGACTTCCTTAATCCATTCTCTTTGCATGGCCAAAACATAAAAAGCTAATACCTACCTCCCATTTGAGAAAAGTAAAAGTAAGGGAAAGCTTAAACCAGTTCCAAGGAGCATCAAACCTCGCTAGACCAATACGTAATTTTATCCATTATCAAGAAAATATCAACTTGATTTTATCAGTTTTTCTTTACCTTTATCGCGTCTACTGAAGGGTAGAGAATAGTCCAAATAAAAGTAAACCTTACAATCCCTATAGTCCCAACTCACGATTCCAACGATATATGTGCATAATTCCTTTTCTTTATTATTTATGGTCATGAGACAGTAATCGGAAGAAAAAGCCTGTAAGAGTAGAGAATATTCCAGAAAACTAGTACTACAGGGCTCCGCTTCGCCACTCGTAATCGAATTAGACTGCAAGCTCCAATCGCAGTGCAATGCCGCTAATAAGACAAAGCGTATAGCCCGCAAAATTTTCAGAGTTAAAACTAAAAGAATTTTCTGTTATATTTTTAGTTTGCTTCTTCCTTTTCCTACATAATTATTCAAGTGTGCGGTAGATGCTCTTGATGAATCCTGATATTTGAACTGTATTGACGTGAATCTTCAGAACCACGGGTAGAGGGGCCGAACATCAGACGTCTGGTCGATCTTTTGAGAAACTACTGCACTCTGCCATCAAATGCAGAGCTGTCTGTGGGTGTTTTTCAGTGCAGTTACAGGATGGCGAGGCTCTTATTTTCATTCTATTAAGGTAGGCCTGGAAACAGCCGTGATCTGTGAGGAATTGTGTGGTTATGTGATTGGGTCATAGAGATAAGGACAGACGGTGTTGTATGTTGGGAAAGAAAAGTTTGGTATGAAAGGCATTGTTGGATCTGGTGTATATGTTGTTCCAAACTGTAGTGTAGTATTCGGTTAGCAGCTGCTTGCCCCGATTTATGGGGATTGATTTGTAGTCTAAGGTGGTCTTGTGACTGGCAGCAATCCTAGCGCGGTAATCAGCTCTACCTGCATGTCCTTTGACCCAGTGAAGAGTGACGTGGTGTGCCTTGTTTAGGGTGATGATCTATTCTCTGAGCTGTTCGGCCAAGGGGTTGGTTGTTCTGTATGCAATGGCGAGGAGAGCGGCCATTGATTGAACATGTATGGCGAAAGTTGTGCTACCGGTTTTCTGTTGTTCTATACACTCCACAGCTGCTTTAATACCTAGAAATTCAGCCTGGAATACTAAGTTTACTAGGTCTAATCTTTTATCTCCTATGTAGATCTCTTTGGAGATCGTACCTTTACTCATCCTCATAATTTTGATGGTCCTGCTCAAAATAGACTCCCCTGATTGCGATGCACCTCTCCCAGCGTTTCTACCAGTCTTCAAAGACATGCTGGAAACCATCATTTGAGAGATCCTTTAAAATCGCCTCCGCAGCCTTCGCCACTGCTTCTGATGATGGATAATGCCTCCCACGAAGGCGCTTCTTCAAGTTAGTGAATAGAAAAAATCACATGCGGCAAAATCCGGACTATAGGCAGGGTGAGGGATGCACTTTACGTTGATGTTTGCCAGATATTCAGCAACAACATTGGCAATATGCGGCCGCTCATTATCGTGGTGCAGCATCCAGCCTGCTTCACGGAAATGTGGCACTCAATGATATGTTCAGTATTTCAGAAAGTGATCTTAAGGTAATTCGTCGATCTTCTTTCACAATGACAACAGCAGTGTTTGTTTTCTTTCGTAAGATCAGTAACTGGAGCACCGGGTCCACCTTCCTTTGAAATTGAATGTCTTCTCTCTTTAAACATTTTTAACCACCTTCGACCGGTGCTGTGGGGAAGAACAGACTCCCCATAGGCCTCCTATAACATTGTATAGGCCTCAACTGAAGATTTGTTGAGACGAAAGCAGAATTTCAAAGCCGTATATTGTTCCTCCCATGTTGCAGCAGTAGGTGATACTGAACGTGTCGGAACTTGCCTGGTTCTCACAGGCGGGAACCAGGAGTATCAACCATGAAACTACTACGGCGTCTTTGTTTCACATTAACATAACAGAATATAATAAGTTTGAAGTTTAGTGCGAAAAATTATGACCGTAAAAATTATGATCATTCTTTATTAAATAGCCCTTGTATTTATATGCACTGTAAAATTATCGTGATAATTTTAAGCAGTAGTGGAGCAGATGAATCAGAATGTGCAGCTGTAATCTGTAGAGAAAACCTGAAGAATGGGGAATTTTATTCAGACTAATTCCAGATCCCGCTACTTCGTCATTCGTAAATGAAGCGAGATAAACGCAGTAAATTTTGGTAATTAAATGATACTCGACGTTTTTTTTTGGTGCCCATTGTTTACATTATACAACATTATATATGTTTTTTATTCTTTTATTTATTTGATATTTCTTGAGATAGGAATAACTGAAGCTCAATCAAACATATCTGCTATGAGGCTGACATGATAAAATCTCTGCCTTTTTTAATCTATTCTTTCGTGATATTCAATTGTTTCAAGTACCAATGCAATGCCGCCAATAAGAAGAAGCGTTTACCTCGCAGAATTTGCTGTGCTACAAACTAAACGAATTTTCGGTCTAAATATCACTTTATTTCACCTTCTTCTTCATCATGTTCTTCTGCGACCTTTTAGTGTACATATTTAAGTAAAGCTTAAAAACATCATGATAAATTTCAGGCAGTAATGAAGCAGGTGAAGTAGTAGTCAGAAGAGGAAATCTATTGTAGTACTCAATACTAATTCTAGAGGGCGATATGTCAATATTCTTAAACGAAACAAGATAATCGCGGTGAATTTTCATATTTAATTGTTATTCCACATTTTGGTAGAGGTTTCATTTTTAGGTTATGCAAAATCATATGTTTATTTATTATTTATATGTTGTTTTTTGTTTATCGTTATGATATTGTCATCAGAAGAAACAATCTATGTACAGAAACAGGCAGTAGTAATGAAAACTTATTCTAGAGGGCGCTACTTCGCCATTCGTAACCAAAACAACTTCATTACGGTATATTCTGTTATTTAATTGGCATTCGACTTTCTAGTTGCTGTTCATTGTTCACGCTATGCAACATTTTACTTCATTCTGTTTATTTGTTATCTCCCGAGATAGAATTAAGTGAGACGCAATCAAACCTCTTGGTACAACACCAAAATGGTTCAAACCTCTTTGCCTTTTTTTACTCTTTCCTTTCGCGACCTTCAATTGTTTATACTCATAATGCAATGCCACCAATGACACGAAGTTTTTAGCTCGTGGAATTCGCAGTGCTATAAACCAAACGAATTTTCGATGTCATTTTCATTTTGCTTCTTCCTTTTCCTTCTTATATTTTATTTAACTTTCATATTTACATGCAACTATCGTGATAATTAAAGCAGTAGTGAGGAAGATGAAACAGTGACCACGAGAAAAAAATTGGAGCAAAGTAATATACCAAAATTATTCTAGAATGCGCTACTTCGCCGTTTGTAAATGAATCGCGGCGTGAAGCCGATTACGGCAATCCTCTTCTCCTCTCTTGGTCGAGGGAAGACCAGAAGTGATGAGAGAAGATATTTGTCGCTTCATATGTACGTGAAGAACGAATTAATTTTTATCGAGTAATGAGCATTTCACATACAGTAACTCTAAACAGTGATATTGGTAACCCTTGGTCTGCAACTTCGAGATTGATGTGGTGATACAAAGAAGTAGTCATTAAACTAGTTTGTAACTTGCATTCCAGTGTCATTAGAACCATCCTTACTCATGCATAGCCACGCATACCCTGAGGCAAACCTCATTGCTCAACCCTGAGCTACCTTTGTTACTGCTTCAAACTGTAGCGGCAACGTGGAACTGTGTGCCAGCCATTTTTTATATCAAGGAGTACAATTGTGGATAAGTAACAATTGCTTCCCTGCCATCTGATATTTGTAGATTCGTTTTCTTTTTCAACACACACCAAGTTTGTTTTAAGTTTAATTTTTGAATGACATTCCTAGTGAAAAAGCAGTCATAATACCATTGAATACCTCCAAGAGGAAGTCACGAACGTAATTTTTTGGAAATACGAGAGGTTAGACATATGCCTCCATCTCCGATGTCACAAATGTTTTGCTAATGGAAATTTTTATTTAACGGTAGGTGATGATTTTGCTATTTCTAAAACCATATTTTGTGCTTTCCGAAGCAAATATTTCAAGAAGCAGTTTGGATATATTTGAACGTTAATCAGCTTTAACACAATTTCGTGCAATGTAGTGTTTGCGACGAGTTTTAAACCATTCTAAACATATCTGACGTTTTACTTTACCAGTTAACGGGAACTGAACGAAATACGCGAACTTCACTCAAATTTATCGCGGAACACCGTCGCACTCTATACTTAGGAACCAGTAATTGTATAACTAAGTCTTAGTTCCTCTACATTTAGATTTCCTCAGTTGGCATCGTCATTCAAACAAATCAAGAAAATTACATGCCTCAACGAGCTGTTTGCTCGCAGAGGGCGCTGCAAGACGCATACAAAATTGCATCGAACCACGTTTAGGAACCACCAAATCGACAGTTGTCTTAAACGTTAATAAGATATTAGCTAAGCAATTTGCTGTGAAAGCACATATCTGAAACTATGGTAAACATTTAATTAAATGTTAACGGACAAGATGCTTAGGTAATTTCAGCATCGGTTGCTGAAGCCCGTACTATGTGTGTTACATATCCGCCTTAAGATTTAGATATGTTTTTTATTGTTTTCATATGCAGTTAAAAGTGGAAAGTCTATTGCATCTATAATTTCCACACATCTTTCGCCTCAAAATTATTTTCCATTTCTTTCTCTCATTCGCTTCCCCTTCAACTCTGTCCTCAATATACAACTTACGCATCATGTGATGTTTTGAAAATCAACACTAAAACTGTTTACTCTGGTTTGCTAATAAAGCTTAAACCCAATTAAAAAATTAAAAATTATACATACTTAGGTCTTTTCTTTATGTTTGATTTTGTATGGGAATTATAACCACACGAGGCAACATTTAAACTAGGAATACAGACCTAAGAATCTATTACAATGTCACAATGCACGAAAGAAAAAAGTATAAATTAAACAACTTTTGTTACTGTTCACTTCTAGCACTGAAAATAGCAGCTACAGTCGGTCAGTAAGCCATTATCTGATAAGAGTGTTATGTTAAAGACAGCCGCCTGCTTTGTATTCTTTTGTTTCACCACGTAGTAGTCGTCGCTTGTGGCGAGTTGGTTGGCGAGTGCGAGCACCAAGATTGTAGGTAACAGCT
Organism: Mantis religiosa; assembly: GCA_030765055.1. Taxonomy (NCBI): domain Eukaryota; kingdom Metazoa; phylum Arthropoda; class Insecta; order Mantodea; family Mantidae; genus Mantis; species Mantis religiosa. The sequence continues at coordinate 294,135,116 of CM060950.1, read as the reverse complement.
CCACGGACCTCCTGGAGATGGTAAAAGAAAGGCCGTGTCATCCCTTGGTTGCATTTGAAGGTGGTATCTACGGTAAAATACCTTGGCGTTATACTGGATTGTAAATTAACATTTCGATCACACTTTGATTATATCGCTGAAAGAGCCAGCAAGCTCCTTGGTACCCTCGCAACAACAACAAGACCCACCTGGGATCTGAATTCTAGTATTCTTAAAATTATATATCAAGGTGCTATAGTGCCACTAATTTTGTATGGTGTATCTGCATTCCAGCATGTTCTTAATAAAAATGGGCAGTTAAAAGACTTGCACAAATTCAAAGGGGATTCCTCCTTCGCATAATTCGAGGATATCGTACAATCTACACTAATGCAGCTCAGATTAAGGCTAACATCGAACTTTGGCTCTCACTGGTTTATCAACAGCAACTATTACTAATCTAAGACATCAACAGGAGTGTGCGTCTTACCTGTCTCACTTAAAACTACAAATCCCGAAGCATCCTACCACAGCAGGACACCCATCAAGTTTTGTAACCTGTTTAAAGGAAATACATAATTTTCATGATATTACATATATACAGACGGTTCGCGTTACCAGTTTAAAGGTAATATATCTGCAGTAGGATGTGCTTTTTTGTTTACGAAAACCAAACGGAACTAACTCACTCCATGTTTAAATTAACACCTGAATGTTCTATATTCCAGTCGGAGCTCTTAGCAATTAAATAAGCTATAAAATGGTGTACTGTTAATGGGAACAGTGCCCGTATTCTTAGTGATTCTCAATCAGCTCTACTCGCTATTAATGATAAATACAATTTAAATTCATTAGCACATGAAGTCAGAACCTTGCTTCAAAACCTTCTAGGACATATTTGCATGGGAGGCTTAAAGGACACAGTGGAATTTTAGGTAAGAAGAGAGCTGATTGCTTGGCTAAGAAGGCTGCAGAATCCAATCTTCCTGTGACATACTCTTTATGTCCTATTTCTAATGTAAGAAGAATAATACATCAACATATTCTTGAAGAACGGAACCAAAAATGGCTAACAACTCCAAACAAAAACATTATTTTTCCCTAGTATATATGCCAGATGAAAATGTGAAACTCTTGTACCAAATTTTGTTTTGACACAATTTTTAAGTAGACATGGTATATTTGGTGAATACCTATTACGCTTGCAGTTAATATCCAACCCCGAGTGCATGTGTGGTGAAGAAATTCAAAATGTGGTTCATCTCCTTTTCTGTTGTCCCATTTTCTGGAGAGAAAGACAACAATTAATATCCAAGCTAGACTCTCTAGGAACTGAATTTTCTGCTCCACTCACATCTTTGCTAATGAAGCCACAACAGTATGAGTACTTCATGATGTTTGTAAACTCAGTGTTTAAACGTCTGAAATAGTTTAAATTAATATGCATTAGATTAAAACATAATTTCTTCCTTCTAGTATTTAATATATTTTTGTTAAAGTTGTATATTTTTATGTATCAACTCTAACCCTAATATACCACTGTGTAAAATAGAGTTCAATAAATCTGGATAAATAAATAAAAACCATGGGGCATTTGTAGCTATACGGAGCACTCTGTTTTGTAATACTTGCATTCAGCGGAGATTAGTCTTTTTGGGGACACCCCAGTTTGGAGCTACATAGGTAAAAATGGGACGGACCAGAGACGTGTAAAGAAAAAGGGAGGATTCATAACCATGTGAAGTGCGCCTGTTGGGTAAAGGGTCCAGTTTTGATAGCCAAGCAAACGCAAGCGTAACAGGCCGACAGATGTGGGCGTTCCAAGTACGTCGAGTTTCCAGTAGCACCCCAAGGCATTTCACTGGCACACTGGTAGGTAACCATGAGACATGTTCGTCGAGCAGCTGTAGTGAAGGAGAACCCCAATAAGGACGTAATGAGAAGATCTTAACCTCTGTCGCGTTAGTGTTGCGTTAGGATTCATAACCAGGTGAGGTGCTAGTCGATCCAGCGCAGTTTGCAGTTCGTGAATGGCATGACGGTTATTCGAGTGAGAATAAACGATAGCATCCTCATCAGCACATAAAACCGTGCAAATTGAAGTTATAGCAGGAAGATCATAAATGCATACATTAAAGAGGAATGGTGCTAGTACTGAACCTTGAGCTACACCTGCTCAGATGTGTCGTCTTGTGGATGAGAAACCAGTAATGCGCACGCACAGCTATAGTCGGTCAGTAAACTCTTATCTGATAAGAGTGTATTGTTAAAGGTAGCCGTCCGCTTTGTGTTTCATATTTTACCACGTAACCAACAGGTAGAGAAAGTATGGTATATCGCCCACTTTGACTGCAAATACACGTTCTGACGCTCCCTGAAGAAATGAAAAAGCTAGCTCCAGTGTCTGTCTGTGAACAGCATAACTCAAAAATAAAGAATGGTATTGAAGTTTATTATCATCCAAAGGTTTTCAAGACAGTCGTCCATTCCAGAATTACGTTTCATGGAATATTCTACCTTAGTTTTACTTTCCTGAAAATCGCAGTAGGGATTTTCATCAAATTGCTATATATTGAAGATATTTGCATAAAATGAAATAAATATCTTGAACTTTCTGGCCATGTCCTGAAAATGCATCTTCATTCTGGATGACTTTTACGTAAATGGTAAACTACAAGAGATGGACAGCATCTTACTGCACAAAAGATAAAGATCTCTTTGAACACGCAGAATTGATTTCTATTTATTTTACATTAATTTTACTACATGGTGTTATCTCATACAGCAGGCCAGGGCTGTAGAAATCTATTGTTATGAATCTGTTATGATAGCTGATCTAAGCCTTCAGCATTTCAACAGTAATTGATTCATTTCCTCTCTTATAATCACAGATGGTTGCGGCCAATTAAATGTTTTCACTATGGAACGGTAAACTATATTCGTTTTTGTCCATCATGGGCACACAGTTTCTACACTTCTATTCGTGTCTGTGTTGTATTAAAATTAGATATCAGTCACACAGCTCTTGCATGGTCCAGACGAAAGGGTAAGCTAACAGAACAGATTTGGCCGAGCGCTTTCTCTACACAGAATCAGTTGTCGCCACCGCGATGCTAGAAGTTCGCTAGAAATCATAAAAGGTATTCAAAAAAGTACCAGATTTTCCATATACTGGGTGGTGCAGTGCAAGCTCCCTACATCTGGGGGCTTTAAGCTAATTACTCGGACAGGAGAGGAACATAACAGATGTCCAACTGAAAGTATACAAAGTGTTATTTATTTACGTCATGCTTTAGAATTAATTCTTGAAAATAACATCTTCTAGATGACCTCCATTACAGTCCACACATTCCTACAAGCGTGCAATTAAACTGGAAAAACACGCGAGCAGTAGGTCTCCAGCTATAGACCTATCTTTTTTTTTCAGTAGTGGCTTCTTTCAACGCCTACAGAGTTGCAAGACGTCCACTAAAGGCTTTTGTTTCAAATAGCCCTACAAGAAGAAATCAGGAACTGTAAGATTAGGGGAGAGCGAAGGCCACACAATGATGCTGCAGAAGATTGCTCTTGAAGGGCGACCCGCAGGGAGAAGTTTTTGGGTCACTTGCGTTTAGTACGGGTAAAACTGAATTCAATAGTATGCGTCCTAACGATCTAAAGATATGAGACCTAAGAGAAATGTCCAATACTCTTGATCGTTTACGAGGTGACGATGCGGAGTGCATTCAAACACTTTTCTCACTAAAACAGTATTTTCGAGTGTCTTCACTGTTTTAGGTGGACCATGTTTAATGTCTAGGGCTCAACCACATGTTGCAAACTTATTGAACTATTTCATAATTGTTTTCCGTGACGGAAATATACCGTGCCTGGGCACATTAAAATGAACTCGAAATAATGTGATGACCTGGTCATCGATGGACACCGATTAAAATGCCCCGTGGCCAGATCGTGCTCGGGGAAACTAATTCAGACGGGATTTATGCTAGTCTGAGAGGTTGGGATTTCTACTAATTCATTTTCTATAACGTTTTGGTAGCACTAACTAAAACCACAATTAATTTTACAAGAAGATTTACTACACTAAATAATTACAAAGTTGGTCCATCGGACCACATACCTGTTACAGATAGGGCATTACGAACCATCCAGCCAAAGGCCGGCACACAAAGACAAAGAGATTCACTCCAGACTCACTTATGCCACCAGGGGGTGACGACGCACACACGTGACGTCACTACTACATTATCAATACAAACTCTAGCATCTGCACTGATCAAATCAGTCACTATTGCGACAATATTCTCTGCGATTCCACAGCGAGACTTAATCTCGTGAAAGAAAAGCACGGCTCAAGCACAGTGTGCCACTGGCCAACGCTCCATATCTACTGATGCTGAAGTAAACAAAAACAAAAGTGCATCGTTCCCGTCGTTCATTGAAATGGTATTACGAACAGTGTGGCTTCCTATTTTCCCAAAACATAGAACTGAAGCAAGGAACTTGTTATGCGCACAACGACATTGACCAGGGTAGCTGCATCAAAATATATTTGTTTTGCCATCTTCGTGTGATAGATCTGTCATTTTTTATTTTTGTTATTTTGATTCATTTTAATTGTATGTTAAGAATTATTGAGTGCATGTTTTTCTAAAATAAACAAATTTATGTGAATTTGAAACGCACCCCCCGTGTTACGAAACCAGGTAAAGGGGTGGAGTATAATTAGCAGTTTTAATTATTTATTTCAGTATTTTTGTTGCGCTACTGCTATTGTTGCTAAGAACTGGAAAGACAGTATATGAAATGTGAAGTTGTGTTTTCTTATGGAACTTAACTTTGCATAGGTACGAGGGTGGTCTGTAAAGTTTCCGAGCTCAATATGAAGATGGTAGCACTCTTAAATAAAAACTAGTGAATTTCGTTGTTAATCTGTTGAGAGTTACTCAACAAAGTTATGTAACACATGTTTGAGTGCGTTAATGTGAGTGTTCTTATAAAATAAACAAAATCGAGTATAGAGCTGTCATTAAATATTTGTCTTTGAAAAGCAATACGTGTACGCAAATAAAACATGAATTGGATTCTGTATATGGGGACTCTGCACCATCATTTAACAAATAAAATTTTGGGCAGCTGAACTTAAACGTGGCCGTAACAGCTTGGGAGACGATGAACGTTCTGGACGTCCAAAAACTACAAATACTGACGAAAACATCCCCAAAGTTCACCAAACGGTGCTATACGACCGCCGAATTAAAGTGAGAGATAGCAGAGGCTGTGAACATGTCAAAAGAACGTGTTTGTCACATATTAAGTCAACATGTAGACATAAGAAAGCTGTCCGCGCGTTGGGTGCCGCGTTTACTAATCTTAGACCAAAAAGTGTTCGAATGAACATTTCCAAAGCTTTGTTGGCGGAGTTTAGGCGCAATAAATCCGGGTTTTTGCGCAGATTAATTACTGTAGATGAATCTTGGATACACCATTATACGCCCGAAACAGAAGTACACTCCAAACAGTGGACTGCCAACGGGAAAAGGCTCCCAGAGAAAGCAAAACAGTTTTTTCGGCTGGGAGAAGTATGGCAACTTTTTGGTATAATCATGGAGTAATAAAATTATTATTAATTTATAATGACTAATGATATTTTAACCCTTAAAAAGAAAAATACGATTATAATTTTAAAAAAATTACTTACTATCCTTGGGTTAAAAACATTTTGATTTTTTTTTTGAATTTGGTATAACTTTAGTTCCTCAAACTAAATATGGTATTAACATTTATTGCATTTCTCTAAAAATTCCTAATAATAAAAAATCTGGTATTTATCAGTTTAATTGTTTCGATTGTGATAAAGTTTATATTGCAAGGACAAAACGTACTTATGAAACCAGAGCAAAAGAACATTTTCGTAACATTAAGTATAAACAGACTGATAAATCGGCAGCACATTTTTGGTCACTTAACCATGAAATAAATGCAGAAGTTAAGCTTTTAATTCAATTAAATGGTCCGTTAGATTTAATGGTTTGGTAAAATATATTTATTTTAAAAAACAAACTTCGCGTAATGAATTATGAAATACCGGCTGTCGATTATATGTTTTAAAATTTTGTTCATTTTTAGATTTTGGTAGTACTAACAAGAAAATATTAACATCTAGCGTTCTTAACGATGACAACAGCTTTGTTTCCGGCTGAGGATATGTACAAGTTTCACGTGAAATCGCGATCCCAGACAATTTATAAGGAGACCATCATCACTTCTTATAAGTGAAGTTTTGGGTAACAAATTATTATATTTGTATATATTTGTTTGCTTCACTGTTAATAGCTTTAGGATAATTACTTTTCAAGCTGAAGGCACATTTGAGGAAAAAGAAAATCCTGTTTCACCAAGACAACGCACCGTGTCACACCTCAGCTGTTGTAATGACGAAAGTCCACGAATAATGGTTTGAAATGTTTGACCATCCACCTTACTCACCAGATCTAGCCCCAAGCGACATCTTTTTGTTCCCTCATCTGAAAATTGCGCTCGGGGGACAGAGATTTTCTTCAGATGAACAGGCAATCACTTTCTTGAACAATTATTTTGCAGAGAAAAACGCCGGGTACTATTTGGACGGGTTACAGAGATGGGAGCATTGCTGGGAGAAGTGTGTAGAGTTACAAGGAGACCAAGTTGCAAAAAATAAATAAAAATTAAACAGTAAAAATTCTGAGAACATGTATTGTATATTTATTGGACCGGAAAATTTTTAGACCAACTATGTAAATCTGCGACTACATACAGAATGAACAAAGAGTATGAATTTTGGTCTATAACAGTTAAATGCAACAATTAAATTAAGTGGGCGATAAGAGGCCTGCATATTGCATCTCATTGGGGTTGAGGAGGAGTAAACTGCAGAATTTTAATTAGAACCGTGATGTCAAAGTTATATATTCTTATAGCACTTAATAAATAAAGAACATTTTGCTCATAATATATTTGTTTTTTTCTGAAATCAAACCTTGAGAAATATGGGCTATTTAAATTTTCATTAACGCACCAAACAAACCAGAGAAGAAAAATGCACAGTAATAAAATTTAGAAAATCGTATTACTCTGTAACATTGTGCAAAGAAGCAATTTGTGTTCAATATTCTATCAAAAGTGAGTACTACTTGCTGGTAATCACATTTAATTTGCCTCTTCAGTGTAAATGTTGCCCTTGAGATACATAGTCAAGTAAAACGAAACTGCTGTTCACTTATCTGTCACTGCTAACTGTCCAATCAGGAGCTCAGCTGTCTCTCATCGGCCCCGTATACAAAAGCCAACGTTAAATCCGAAGAAGCGGTATTTCTGACCGCGCTATTCCGGCCTCCTAGTCATAACTTCAATATTATTAATGTCCATTACTTTTAGTGTTAGTGTACGATTTGAATTTTCATCAATTAAACATAAAATTGTATATACAAAGTTGTTTGTTATTTGATATAATTTACCGCTATGGAATTTCTAAACTTCTAGAACTTAACTTCTTATCCAGAAAATGTATTAACATTAAACCCATCACAATTTCAGCACAAGGGTTAATTCTACCCATTTAATGTTAAATCGAAACATACACTTTTAGAAATTGTCTTACCACACCCTTCCTTATACATGCTGTGACTTTGTGGGTTCGTAGAATTAAAAGTCAAATTTGCGGAAATTAAAAATGTTCTTTATTTCCGTAAAAATACACTTTTGTTAATCCTTTTCTTAGCATACACGAATACAATCTTCCAGGTTCGTTGACCACAACAAAGAGTTCACCTTCAAAACCTTGCTGCAGCCACACGATTCATTTCCGATTACACTCTCTCATTACAACTGTTGTCCTACAAACGCCGGCCTCCTTTTTACGACCATTCATAATTCCAGAAGGTTGCGGAATGTTCTTTATCAATCAAGATGTCACTATAAGTCTCCATTTATCTATCTTTATCTGTTTCGGCAAGCCCTTTTATCTCCGCGCTTTATTATCTGTCCTTTATCTCCGTGCTACACTATCTACCCCGTTGTGTGCGTGAAGCCGTGCTATCGTAATAATGGATACGCGACAATACTAATAAGTATGGGGATCTATTAAGTTTAATAATAGGCAAAACCATCAAGAGCTGGTCGTTACGTGATGGCTTTTAAATGCCTACCTCAGGCAGATATAACCAACCATTTTCCATTTCAGAAAAGGACCTCTGTATATTGGAAAATTAAATCTATTAACAAATAACACAGAAATAGTTCACTATACAAGTAAATTTTTTACATAAATTATGTGTTTTAACAAGATCTATTATTTGTGAAGTAACATTTTCTCTAAATATCTCTTACGGCTTACCAATTATGGAAAAATCATCCACAACTAAAAAAGATATCAGACACGATTTACACAATGTATATTACACATCAAAGTATCTTTCAATATTATATTTTAATCTATATCAACTTATTTGAGAATATCAAAAAACCGTCGAAAATTTCTCCATGATAGTAGTAGTTTGCTGAAAATCTTACTTTCGCATCTTTAAAAATGTTGAAGTATATATATATATATATATATATATATATATATGAAATGTATATATATATATCATGTTTGGTATTTAACTGTCTTTTGTTTTTGGCTTCTGCTATTTACACACATACACATGGGGATTTTGTTTATTAAAATGCTTTTTTAATAAGGTGTGTCTAAAAATATCTCGGTATCGAAACTTTGGGAGAAATACAGACTTTACTGTATCAAATGCATGTAGTTAAGCTAGTCAATGTGCTTTGTTGACGTGACAAATTCATTAGGCGTATTTAGCACTTTTCGTGGGTAGTGAAATAAACTGAGCCGTCATGCTGGAATATGTGACGCTCATTCGGGTGAAGTCGGTTTGTGTCGGCTCAATCCGAACTAACCCCCAACACTCTTTCGTTATTTCAGTCTTATGTTGTGCATACCGCTATACACCGTATAGTTTCTGTGGCACTCAACAGCGTATCAACAACACGCATCTAGGTATGTTTTAACATATTTCAAATAATATGAAAAATTCAGAAACCCTACTGGAGTTTCGTTATAAAATAATTGTGTTAGGGCCTTTCTTACAAACGTATGTCAAGTGGCGGTAACCGATCCTGTGAGATAGCCTTTTGTCATTTAACAAGTCGACAACATGTCAAATTCCACTTTAAACGATAGTAATAGTGAAAAGTAACAGATAATATCACCGAAGTTCTGTATTTGGAAAATTAAAACCATAATAATGTAAAATAAAATGAGTGTGCTAATTGGAAATAAAAGTGTTAGGAATTCGTGAAAGATATGTTTCATTTAAGAACTGGTTAGTTTTATTGACAATTTCTCTTTATTGTGAGTAGTAAATTGTAAAGCATCGAAAAATGAATGTAATAACACGTAAATAATAAAATAATAACGTTTTAAAATGACGTTTTGCGTTTATTTTCATTTACAACTTATAGGTTATGTTTTTCCTCAAACTGAAAGACCGAAAGAGGGTCAGAAGATTTGATATATTAATTTGATTTTTTATAGAAAAGATATTTAAATATATATTACTTAGTTTGTAAAATAAAAATTTAAAGACAAAACATCGGACAAACGCCTCGAACAAAAACATGGATGTTATAAATAAAAATGCAATGAAATATGTGTATCAGCAAGAAACAAAATATGAAATATGATTGTAAAATAGCATGTACTTTAATATAAAAATAAAATACATGTAAAAAGTATATTATATGATTTGATTTTACTTCCTTTATACGTCATTTATATATAACCCTCTTCGCACGGTCGCAAGTCCGTCGTCATTCAGTTGTTTCAGAGTATTTTCAGTTGTGAGTACACTTAGCGTAAGGCATGAAATGTTTAGCTAGCAACTGGCAAGAATGTGTCAACATTACATTTTTGAAAATAATTTTTAAGAATAATTTGTAATGAAAACATTTCTAGTTTTCGCTTCTGTCGTGTGGTCTTAAGCACACACTTTTTTTCTTACTCACAACGTGCATTTTCGTTAAATTAAATTCCTAAACCATAATACCTGTGTTTCTTGTTTCTGTATTGTGTTCTTTCTTTGGATTTATGAAGGAAAACAGTTCATACCTCGGGAATGGAGCCGGGATACAGGAAATGATAACGAGAGGTATAGTGTACCACGCAACCTCCTTGGGCGCTAGCATACTTCATCACGTAAGGCGATAGGCTGATTCAAATTAAGATTCAGTTTTTCAATTTGAAGCTCTTTGTTGTTCTGTAGTCTCCCTTTGAAGGTTGTATTTAGAAGAAAGAGCGTTGATTTGTTATCTTCGCTACTTACTCCAGGTCCATAGAAATAAGCATGATAATGTATCTGTGTTTATAACTCTCATTGTTATTGGAGGTGACAATGACTCATTCATTCATTCATTCATTCATTCATTCATTCATTCATTCATTCATTCATTCATTCATTCAAGCAGCTCGCGGCTGAATCAGGGTCAGCACGACGTGTGTCATTCGTGTACCTGACCTACACAAACTTAACCACTTAATGAAAGGATATGAGGGGCTTTGCAGGGTGGTGGTTAAAATTTAGGTGGATGACAAGAAGGGAGGTAGCCGTAGCTCCTCATGGTAGCCAACTCGGGTGCAACGCTTGCGTGCACTGCTGGTGTGAGAAAATTTAGGAATAGTTTACTCTAGTATGGTTCATCAATTTTCAAATAGTAATAATTTTGAAGTTGTATTAACAACTTTGTTGTTACCGGGTGTGCCCGTATGCCATGCGGGGAAGCCGGTAGAGTTTGTAGCGTCTTTCTACGGATCTATAGTTCCCTAGAGACCTAACCAATGCGCTCTGATGTTGAGGCAAACTCGCGTAGAATTTTGTGGCCCGGCGCCTAATGACATCTTCCACATAGTGGAGAGATGGGGCTTCATGAAGGTATCTCACGGGAAACCTCCAGCACACAGAATAGATGACCCAAAGGCATCTATTTCGTACACGCTGGAGTTGTCGCAGATTGGTTCCTGCGGCCATGCACCAGATTTCACACGCATAATGCATAAGTGGAAGAATTAAAGCCTGAAAAAGGCGCAACTTAAGGGTTGTCGGCATCCATGACCATATTATGGGGTATAACGAAGCCGAAGCTCCGCATGCCCGATGATCTACCTCCTGGATGTGACCCCCAAAAGTTAGGCCTTTTTCCAACTTTACACCCAAATACTTGAGAGAGTTTGTCCACTCTATCCTGCTGCCAGTATAATTAAAGAAGGGGAAGGTTGGTGGGAAAATGATGCTTGTTGAAGAGTATGGCTTGGCTTTTCTCCGGATTGATGGACCATCTCCAAAGCCTGCACCAGTCGTGAATGAGGCTTAGGTGTCGCTGTATTGGGTTGAAGGCTCTGCGTGCGTTTCTATCTATGTTGTATAGTAGCACATCGTCTGCATACTGCGCTATGTTGACATGTAGCTCCGTGGGGAGATCCGCCACATACACGCTAAAAAGTGTAGGGGATAAGAGAGAGCCTTCGGGGACTCCGCCTCTGATGGGTCTTCTAGTAGGTAGGTCTCCCAACACAGTGACTGTGAAGTGTCTTTATTTAAGGAAAGTGTGTAGAAGATGTATCATATGTGTAGGAAGCCCCAGGGTGATTAGCGTATATAGGAGACCTGCTTGTCAGGTGGTAGAGAAGGCCATCTCGACATATAGAGATACTGCCACGGTGTATGTCCTTTCTTGGAAACCCAGGGCAGCGGCCTCCACCAAATGGAGCAACTGCTGTGATGTCGAGTGCCCATTGACGAAAACCAAACTGATGAGGAGGGATAGCTTGAATGTCCCCCAGTAGGGGCGACAAGTGGGCTAAAACAAGCCTCTCGAAAACTTTCGAGAGGACTTACAGAAGGCTAATGGAGCGGTAACTGGCGGGGAGAGCTGGAGTTTTACCGGGCTTCAAAATGCAAATCACTGTCAATTAATGTTGTACTTTAAGACGATATAGCACGTTAGTTAACGCTTTGCTGAGAAGACCATTCACGGAAAAGTACAAGCTTGTTATCATTTCAATGTTTTGATTTTATTTTCAGATACAGCAATTAATCAAGAGAAAGCTGAATGATCCACTAGCTGAACTTCAATGCGAGTGGGATATTACGTCATGTCCCGTCACTTGCAGATATAAATCAATCTCTACTGCAATGTCAAAACATTCTAGCTGCATATGAAAATTATGAATGTCATACCTAATAAAGCAATGGTTGCTTTTACCGTTTACACATTTTGCGAGACATTTATTCTACTGATTCTCAATGCTTAAGAAAATACACCATTAGAAACAATGCACTTGTTAATTTAGAACTCAGAACACGCAGGAGTAGCTTCTATTCCTTTGGCAACTATGCAGGACACTTTGTATCTGCAACAAACATTCCTTGTCTGCTGTTGGAGTAAACATTTGCCTGGACGGTAAAAGCATAGCTTTGGAGACCCTCATTGTTGGTCATTGTCATTCCTGAAGTCACAGGCAACAATCACCTAAAGCAAATATGTCATTTTTTACCCTGTGCTGACCTAATAAGATAAAACTACTTTCTTTTAATAAGCACATTTACCGCCCTAAGCCGACATCACTGGGCAACAAAAATAATTTTTGAATGTTTCGAGCACTTCATGAAGCCCTTCCAACAAAGTTTAGCTTGATAAAAACAAATATGACAACGAAAAATTATTATTAACTCTAGTTTTCATGATATACACAAGATGGAAGTATTACATATTAACGGATTGAGAGAAAAGTGTACATTTTAATTACATACATGCTAACAACAATGAAAGTGCATTTGATTTCTTTAACTGGTAATTACAGGTAGTCCTGTCTGAAGAAAATCATGTGGTGACCTATTGACTTCGTCATATTTTAGCTTTCCTCTTGTGATGGAGTTTCGCAGAATCCCTATACAAAGACCAACAGTAATCTGCAAGAATTGTTTCATTCCAACGGCCCTGATATCTTTGTTCCATAATAGAAATGTCCTGATGGAATCTCTCCCCATGTTCATCACTAACAGCTCCACAACTAGGAGAGAAGAAGTCTAGGTGGGAGTGGAGAAAATGGATCTTAAGGGACATGTTGCATGCAAGGTTACGGTATTTTTGCAGGAGCACTGTCACCAAATGCTTGTAGTTATCATCTCTTTGTTACCTAAAAATCCATGAACAACACCCTTGAAGGCTTCTCAAGCTTCCATTTCATTCCCCACCAAAATTTGCTCAAATGCAGGATCCTTTACAAGTTCTCTTATTTGTGGTCCGACAAAAATGCCTTCCTTAACTTTTGCGTCACTTAATTTCCCAAGTTTCTCTCGGATTATGTTTTGTTATTTGACAGGTGTGCCAACTCCCAAACAAAATTCCCCCAAATTTAAAATCTTCACTGTAAAAAAATGAAATGTCACTTTATCTGCAAAACAAGAGCTAATCTACCATATTTATGGTGATTTTTGAATTCAGCAGATGGAAATACATATAAATTCAATATTTATAATCCCAAAACATTTTCATCGTTGCCCAGTGTAATCATGATAACATTTTGTTTAATATTACAAAAATTGTGGATGTTGGAGCATTTGTAACTTGACTTTTGGAAATGGCACAAATACGTAAGAATCAGTAGAAATTATTTATTTAAAATTTTCATTGTTGACCAGTGTTGTTATTAATATTATTTCTATTATCCCTATTAGTGTTGTTCTTGAGGGTAGTACTCTTTATTACATTAATTGCAACCCGGCTATTAGGGTTGATTGTTTTAATTTGCCTTAAATTTCCGGCCTTATATTGATCTAACCTAAAAAAGGACCTTCTACATGCAAAAACAGGGATTTTGCACTTTATTCTGTCTACAATTAGAAATTGAAGATTAGTTAAACCTATATTTTATCATATTTCTTATTTATATCTCTTTATATAATTAAGCAAAAACTGCAGTTTTACTTCAAAGTGTCTTTTTATTAATAGAAAAGGTTAGGTACTGTGTTATTTATATCATTTAATTGATTTAGCAATGTATAGAATGTTAAGAGAACGTTTTGCTGTTTCTTTGTGGTTAACTAAATTACAGGTAGACCGCAAAACAAACTGCGGTCGGTGGATGCATGCGCGAGGAGAGCCTTCTCCCCTTCTACGACATCCTAGCATCACGTGACTCCCACCCTTTCCTTCCTTCATGCCACAGAGTGCAGACCACACGAAATGCCTGTATTTTAATGCTGTTTTGATGTTCAAAGTTAACAGAAAGTAATTACTTCGGACATGACCTCACAATCGATCAACAAATACGTAGAATCATGGTTTATTTAAACCCTGAGGAACAAAGCAGTGATTCGGCAGAATATGCGAAGAGTGATGTAACAGTGAACGCCAAGTGAGTTAAACAGATAGCCAGTGCAGCCCGCGCGATGTAGGAGAGGCAAACTAAAATAACGATGGAGGGTCTAAGCTAGAGTACTCCAGTGTTGGTAAGCCACGCCTGCAGCTGCATTTTGTTCGCGGTCTAATCATAGGCATATTATATCACTTTGAAGTGTTTTCTGTTATAGCTACAATGTTAAAACTAATGTTGTGCTATAGATTCTTCGGAACCGATGCAAATGAACTACTCATGCTATTTAAGTAAATGTCATTTACCTGTATTATCCTAATAAGATAGAATAATAAAAGAAAGCAGTAACTGTCAAAACAGTATTGTTATTCAAATGTTCCTGTTCAATACCAAATCCTATTTTTAGGGGATACTCTGGTACCAAATGGAGTTTCTTCCCTAATTAACCAATTTTAATGAAACTTTTAGATTAAGTGACACCTGCTATGATGTACTCTTGTTATAAGTTTCACTGCTCTATGTGAAATAGTTTTGAAACTAAAAATTATTCATCATGTTTTTTGAAGGAATTGTGTTGTAATAAAGGGTATACTTTTGGACTTTAGAATTAAAATCGAGGCCTGATATTTGGTATTCTAGTTTTTCAATGCCTATGCAATTAATCTGTGCATTAGTTTTCCAAAATATTAATATTTGTTAGAATTATGATTTTCTTTCTCTTTTGAAGAGAATAAAAAGAAATATTACTAATATTTACAAAGAAAAAGTCATACACTTTTATGTATGAGATTTTTTAATTTTATATTTGTCTGATCAGCAGTTTTGCTATACAAGCCATTGATATATTACATAAGTATTGCATACAAATTGACAACTGAGGAATTACTGTCCTCTAACATATTCAATAGGTGAAACATTTGTAATACAAGTGGAGTCCAGAAAGTAAGTTCTGTTTCAATTTATCTCTGCTGCAGCGCTGCGATCGCATTTTCGCACATGCGCGATAGACGCTCTGTATCAAGGAGATTCAATTCATACCGGAGGATCTACTCCCATTAATCCTGGACCCGTGGGACCAAGGACCCGGGCCTCCATCTACAAGGGAGTAATCAAGCTCTCCCGAAATGGCGCCAGGCACCTCCGAGGCTCTTTCCAGAGGGCAAGACCTAGACCCTAACAAGCCCCCCCCCATCTGGTCCTATTGACTCAAGACTGGATGGAAGTGGATACGCCACTTACGCGCGCCAACTCCAAAATGGGAAGGTTACCGATATGACCTCGATGGGGCCGCCTTGTGACCTAGCACACCTTCAACTAGCTATGCTGGCTAGTACGCGGGAATATTAATGGTTTCCCTCAACACTGTCCGGAGACGTAACCGATCACCCACGGGTATCGGGAACCAATACATCCTCGAGTCCAACCCAATTCGAACAACTCCCTGACCAAAGAAATTAAATGAGCCTATATAGATGAAACAATTGAAAATCGTATACAGTTTAGGAACGAGGAGTGTGCGGCTATGAGCCTATATAGATGAAACAATTGAAAATCGTATTTAGTTTAGGAAAGAGGAGTGTGGCTGAGAAATTAAAGGATCGACCAAAGAAATTAAATGAGCCTATATAGATGAAACAATTGAAAATCGTATACAGTTTAAGAAAGAGGAGTGTGTGGCTATGAGCCTATATAGATGAAACAATTGAAAATCGTATACAGTTTAGGAAAGAGGAGTGTGGCTGAGAAATTAAAGGATCGACCAAAGAAATTAAATGAGCCTATATAGATGAAACAATTGAAAATCGTATACAGTTTAAGAAAGAGGAGTGTGTGGCTATGAGCCTATATAGATGAAACAATTGAAAATCGTATACAGTTTAGGAAAGAGGAGTGTGGCTGAGAAATTAAAGGATCGACCAAAGAAATTAAATGAGCCTATATAGATGAAACAATTGAAAATCATATACTGTTTAGGAAAGAGGAGTGTGCGGCTATGAGCCTATATAGATTAAACAATTGAAAATCGTATACAGGTTAGGAAAGAGGAGTGGGCGGCTATGAACCTATATAGATGAAACAATTGAAAATCGTATACAGTTTAGAAAAGAGGAGTTTGCGGTTATGAGCCTATATAGATGAAACAATTGAAAATCGTATACAGTTTAGGAAAGAGGACTGTGGCTGAGAACTTAAAGAATTTAACAAAGAAATTAAATCAGCCTATATAGATGAAACAATTGAAAACCGTATACAGTTTAGAAAAGGGGACTGTGGCTGAGAACCTAAAGAATTGACCAAAGAAATTAAATCAGCCTATATAGATGAAACAATTGAAAACCGTATACAGTTTAGGAAAGAGTAGTGTGCGGCTCTGAGCCTATATACATTAAACAATTGAAAATCGTATACAGTTTAGGAAAGAGGAGTGTGCGTCTGAGAATTTAAAGAATTGTCCAAAGAAGTTAAATCAGCCTATATGGATGAAACAATTGAAAATCATATACAGTTTAGGAGAGAGGACTGTGGCTGAGAACTTAAAGAATTGAACAAAGAAATTAAATCAGCCTATATGGATGAAACAATTGAAAATCATATACAGTTTAGGAAAGAGGACTGTGGCTGAGAACTTAAAGAATTGAACAAAGAAATTAAATCAGCCTATATAGATGAAACAATTGAAAACCGTATACAGTTTAGAAAAGGGGACTGTGGCTGAGAACTTAAAGAATTTAACAAAGAAATTAAATCAGCCTATATAGATGAAACAATTGAAAAACATATACAGTTTAGGAAAGAGGACTGTGGCTGAGAACTTAAAGAATTGAACAAAGAAATTAAATAAGCCTATATAGATGAAACAATTGAAAACCGTATACAGTTTAGGAAAGAGGAGTGTGCGGCTCTGAGCCTATATACATTAAACAATTGAAAATCGTATACAGTTTAGGAAAGAGGAGTGTGCGTCTGAGAATTTAAAGAATTGTCCAAAGAAATTAAATCAGCCTATATGGATGAAACAATTGAAAATCATATACAGTTTAGGAAAGAGGACTGTGGCTGAGAACTTAAAGAATTGAGGGAGGGGCTCGAATGTTCGGCCCGAGGCTCCTCTAGTAACGTCAGAAGTACCACGAATGCTAGGGATCCGCAACGCCCGCACAGCGGTAGCTGAAGGGGACGGATCCCGTCCCCTACGGGGTGTATCAAGGAGAAGAAACGTGCACCACTGTGAGATCGCTGTCAGCCACGTACGCTTTGTTGTGCTTGCTAACAATGTCGGTGTTGATTGAAAATCCCGCCGCTTGTGAAATCAGATCTGTGATTCGTTTTCTGAATGCTAGGAAAGTGATACCAATTGAAATTTATCGGCAAATTTGCAATATCAATAGGTGTTGTGTTTCTTCACGACAACGCACGACCAAACAGTGCAAATGCGACGAAAAACATCCAACAGGGATTTGGCTGGGACGTGTTTGACCACTGAGCGTACAGCCTTGACCTCTCTCCTGGCGACTTTCATCTGTTTTTGCATCTCGCATCTTTCCTTGGCGGTCAATACTTCAAAAATGACGAAGAACTGAAAGAAAATGTTTCCAACTGGTTGAAGACACAGGCGGCAAACTTCTGCGAAGAAGGTATACAAACACTTGGGCCTCGCTATGACAAATGCCTGCAAAATGTCGGCAGTTATGTGGAAAAGAAGTTTATAAGTTGTAGAATATTGTGCAATAAATGATTTTTCTGTATCTGTACAGAATTAAATTTTATCATCAAACAGAGCTTACTTTCTGGACGAAACTCGTGTAAACAGAAAACAATTAAGAACACATTTAAATTAAAGAGAATAAGAGACAAAGTATATGACAGGATAACTATCACATACGGTAACATTAAATAAGGTGGATAACGATTGGAAAGCGAGGTTAGATATGCGAGGCTAGTGGTGTTATGAGAAAAATAGAGGATATACTTTGAATTAGTGAGAAAAGTCGTTATCTTCTAAATCAGTGAGTAGGATGTCTTGAGGCAATTTTCTTTTCAATCTGGTCCTTTCAAAGTATGTAGGAGTGTGATCAACAAACCAATGTACTATTTTCTTTAACAAGTTATATCTTACATATTCTGAAAATTTCAACCTTAGTTATCAATATTTACTGCAAAAGTGTTTACCCCAAAATATGAAAATTGTTTTACGGAGAAAAAATCTATTTAAAGTTTTAGAACACATTCATTGGAAATATTGCACTTCATTCTCTCATTATAATTCTCCTGCAGCGTACAACACTCCCTCAACTTTCAGCCTCAAATCTTCTTTGATGACATGTGCCACACGTTTTGCATTTCTCCTTTTGATTTCTAAATTTATGAGTCGTCAAACACTTGACACTACGTTTATCTCTGTGTTTACTTATTTTGGTGGAAAGAGGATATAATTTTCTGACCTCTTTGCCAATTTAGTCAAAAGCTGCCCGTTATTTACAAGGGATACAGCTTCTTCCATAGCCTGTCAACATTTTTGGCTAAAATAAAGACCTTCTTGAAGCAAATATTCCAAATTAAGCTAATATAGACTTTCATTTGTATTTTGAGGCCTGGTTGCATAAAAATCGCTAACTGCAGTTAATTTATAATCGAAGATAACAATTAAATCAAGTTTACGAACCCGTGTGCGTTGAAAAATGCTGTTCTTAAATCTAATGAACGCCGTTCAGTACTGATCCGAGATCACAAAAGCAAATGCGGCAAATCGCCAAACATGTTGCAACCTTCGTGCTGTATTGCAAGGATTCGAGAATTATCGGAATAATTCGACTCTGTTTAATTCAAGTGCACAGAATAGCCAATCTAGACATAACAAAAACTAAATAAATCTTTCGCTTTATGCTTATTTGTCTAGAAATAATCCTATTTTAAATAAAGAGTATAAGAATTTACTCCATATTGAAACATTATTCATCAACAGTTGATCGTGTCGCTTACTTTATCTTCATTATATGCCCAATGTACATATTTTAAATTTTCGTCTGTTTGCAATACTGTGAATTGGAAAACATAAACAAAAAATGGAAGACAAGTGAAGTTTTAAGTTACAAATTATTATATCTGTATATAAAAATAGAAGTTCCAGCAAAAGTGAAGATGCGTTCAGCTAGCTATAAATCTCGCACAACCCTTCTTATTTCACACTTTTCCATTGGCATCATGATGAAATGTGTTCTTAAAGCTGAAATATCACTTTTAAATTTGTATATTGTTCTAAACGGAATCCCTTTATTTATATTAAATATATCCCCAAACACCATTTGGAAGCTTCCAGTTGCATATAACCGTAATGAGAGCAGGATCATAAATATTGGATTGAGTGCATAATTCCTCAGTGCTTGTGTTCTTAATTGTACATGTAGCCTATGCTCCAGTTCTTGAACTACATACTTTGATAGTCAAAATCTCATTTTGAATTTTCTGTCATTTAGTTCTGATATGGAATTTCCTCTATTTTGGAAAAAATGAGGAGATCTTTCAAATTGAAAATTCTAATCATCAGAGATATCAGAGTAATCTGAATTCTGAAAATAATAAAATTGTATAGGTTATGAACACAAACAAATCATCTTTAGCATACATTTTTAAAATAAAGAGGCTAATTACTTATACAAGTAACCACAAAAATGGTTTATTTACTATTTATTTAAAGCTGCACTACTTATTTCCTTCTCAGAAACTATTGTGTAAATTCTGCAGTTCTGCTGATCTAAGTTCAATCAAGCTAACTGGAGAAAATTCACCATTTACCTTTCATCTTAGATCAAGAGGCCATTAACTTAGATCAATGTTTATACAACCAAAATTCTAAGTTCACCTTGACTGAATATCATTTTCATATTTTGAACATTGATTATCTTTTATTGAACCGGGCCTGAGTCTTTTCACTGGTACATCAGTTCTCTTGAACACAACGGATAGAATAGGGGTTCCATTTTCTCCACTATATTGGCATTTAGAGGTGTATGGATCTCATTTTATGGCTCTTAGGCTTGTCACCTTTTGCAACCGCTATGTTATAAAACCACCAGGAGCATACGCCCACTGGACGTTTTGAATGCATGGGCTTTTGATATGAGCTGGAACAGTGGTACATTGTTGCATACCACATAAAATATTGTTACAATTTTCATGTTTATATCAAAAGCACCTTTAGTTTTCTTTTCAGTGGTTGTACCCTTTCTTTTGCTTGAAAACGTTTCATACAAAACATAACCATAGGCTTCTCACTTCACTGCAATCCTAATAGAAAAACCATAGAACTCTCTAAAATTCACAGTAACACATTCCTCTTCACATTCACTACACAATACTCTTGCAAAACAAGTTCTTCAAAACATTACTGACACAACAAGGTAATCTGGCTCTACAACTTTGGGGGAGCAAATGTAAAACTTTCAGCTGTAGAGCTATTAGCATAAGATTCTTCACTTTGATCTGTTGTGGAATGTTTCCATCTTGTTTCAGCTAAAACCTTGGCTTTCTTT
Source organism: Mantis religiosa (assembly GCA_030765055.1). Taxonomy (NCBI): domain Eukaryota; kingdom Metazoa; phylum Arthropoda; class Insecta; order Mantodea; family Mantidae; genus Mantis; species Mantis religiosa. The sequence continues at coordinate 294,114,191 of CM060950.1, read as the reverse complement.
TTCTTTATTAACTTTCCACTACACAATTTTTCCATTATATTTGCTAAAATGACACAAGTATTACAGCAATTGAACTACACACATGGATGCAATTAAGTATCTTGGAGTTCTACTCGACATCAAATTGACGTGGAGAGACCACATTACATATGTGGCTAATAAAGTTAGCAAAAGAATGGGTATGCTATACCCTCTCTATAACCGACGATCAGTCATGTCTCTGCCTACAAAACTGCTCCTGTATAAGCAAGTACTCCGGCCAGCCATCACATACGCCAGTGAAATATGGAGAGTAGCAGCCAAGTCTCACCTACACCGACTTGAAATTCTACAATTCCGATTCCTCCGCATTGCCACAGACTCCCCTTGGTACATCCCCAATCTAGTTATTCGACGTGACCTACGTATCCCCACAATAACAGACTACATCCGTACCCTTCCACGTTCCTTCTATCAAAATCTCTCCCACAACTTCAACTCCCTCATCCGCGGTCTAGGTGTGTACGACATCGATCCTGGAGAGCGCTACAAACGCCCAAGGCTGCTTCTAGGCACATAAAATAATACATCAGATGGCTTATATATAACTCTAACCTCATCTCCTGCCGCATATCATCCTTCCTTACAAAACTCTCCACTGCCAGTAGAGGGCCTAGTACTGTTCTGGCTTGAGATCGAAGGTCTGACATTCAGATCTTTAATGTCCAGTCGTGTGACACACACACATGGATGCATAGCTACCTTATAAACAATATAATTTATTTGATATATTTTTAATTTTCTGCTAACAGATCGCAGCACTTGTGCAGTAAGAGCAGCCAACATCTATATATTTAAGATAAATATCTCCTTAAAGTCTAAAAACCACAAACAGATTTCCCCAGCTGGTATTACTGAAATATGACATATCTGTCACACCCACTTTTCACAACAAGGGTCTAAATAAATTTGAAACACACCAACCTCCAGATGGATTTGACACACAATATTTAATGGCCATATTCCAGACACACTGGAGGCAACATTTCTGCAAACTAAGTTTTATGAAAAGATTGCATTTTTGGCCATTTTTGTACCAGAGTGTCCCCTAAATTCCTTGAAAATTCATACAAAATCTTTGAGATGATTCATTAAAGTATAAAATAACGAATATATTCCATGGAGAGAATTCATGGCAAGACGCAGAACTGGAGAATGGGCAATGTACTTTCATGATGTAAAGCTATTTCTTGTTACTATTAATAGAATTAGTTTATTCAACCTGCAGCCATTACAGAGACCATTATATAAAATGCAATAATTGCAGCGGTAGGCGATGATGAACGTGTCTGAAATTTCCTGGTTCTCACAGGCGGTAAGCAGGAGTACCAACAATGAAACGACTACGGCGTATTTGTTTCACATTAAGCTTACAGAATATAATAAGATTGAATTTTAGTGCGAAAAATTGTAACCGTTAAAATTATGATCATTCTTTATTGAACAGCCCTGGTATTTTACAGGAAAGTATAAATTCTAATAATAATATGATATGAAATACGAGTTCTGGTGATTTCGTAATATACATGTTCTATCTTCTAGCATTTAATTTCAAAGAAACTGCTTTCATTTTGTATATTTATTTGCTTTTGTTTCAGGTGCTAAAGGAATGTGGAAGTTACAGTTTGTAGGACTTTCTGATCCAAATCAGTATTTCAAAGGTTACACGGCAGAAAATTAAATGTAAATGCTTGATTCCAAGATAATTCTGACGGAGAAATGAATCTCAGAACAAAAATTTCTTCGAATGTTCTTTATCCCCAAGTAAATGACCACAGATGAAAAAGTTAGGTTAGGAAACTCTGCGTAATACTCGTGTAAGCATACACTTTACATTATTTTCACACACAATAATTTATGGTTTCAGTTTAGGATGTACAAATAACATAAGATTATCTATCTCCGCCGATTTTCTTCATTCCTTACTTCTAAATCAAATATCGGCAAGGAAAAAGTGGTATTGGTGGCACCAACAACACGGACTCGCTTCTTGTAATCGTTAACGATAACTTTCTTCCTCTCAATAAGATGTTATGGTTACGATTTAACAGAATAACAAATAGCGGTTCAGCTTCAGCCATACGTTACAGAATATATCCGGAAATATGTCCTAATAGTATTGCCGTAGATGATAGAAGATAATTATATGAGATTTTATCCAACAACTTCCAAACTGCAGTTGACACTCACAAAGCTCTCACGTAATTATTAACTTCTTGCATCATCGTTGCGAATTTTTATATTTACCTGATATTTGACATCTGGTTTGTGGTTTACTTTTAGATTATGTATCATTATACCTTTATTTATTGTGTGCTTATTGTTTCATCTTCATGATCATGATGTCATCATCAGAAGAAACAATCTGCAGGAACAGGAACTAGTACTCAAAACTAAATCTAGTTGGCGCTACCTCGCCGTTCGTAAACAAAGCAAGATCATCGCGGTAAATCTTAATATTAAATTGACAGTCGACACTCTGGCTGCTATTCATTGTTCACGCTATGCAACATTTTATTTCGTTCTATTTATTTGTTATCTCCCGAGATCGAACTAAGTGAAACGCATTCAAACCTCTTTGTTTCGCGCCCAAATGGTTCAAACCTCTTTGCCGCCCTTTACGGTCTCTTTTCACGTTCTTCAACTGCTTATACTCATGATGCACTGGCGCGAAAAAGACGAGCTGTTTAATTGGTAGAATTCGCATTGCTATAAGCCAAACGAATTTTCAATGCTTCTACTATATCCTCCCAATACCATTTATAACATTCATACTTACTTAAATTTTCAGTATATTGTGATAATATTAAGCAACAGTAAAGTAAATATAACATTAATCAGGACAAAAAGCTCTGGAAGAATAGGAAACAATACTCCGACCTAATTCCAGAGTGTGCCACTTCATAATTCGTAATTGAATCGAGATCAAAACAGTAAACTCTGATATTTAATGGGCATTCTATATTTTGGTTGCGTTACACTGTTGATCTATTGAAATTTATTTATTATTCATTCAATCGTTAATTTCTAATTTATGTTTATTAACTACATTACTTTATTTATTCATTTAATTGTTGCGCTACGTATATAGAAGCAATTGAAGCGCAACCAATCATTTTTTCTACGACCCCAAATGATTCCGGATGTCTTTGCCACTTTTTACTCATAACTCCATTGATCTTCAAATTTTTGTGAGTTGAATTTTAATTGCGTTTTAGCTACTTTATTATCATTCAGAGATTTCGTCTGATTTGTATTTCTGTTAACCGTTTTACTCATCTTTGTACCTTCCTTATTTTGTCCTCTTCCCTTCTTACTTCCACTTAATAATTATACATATTTGGCAAAGATTATCCTGTTTTGGAATGTTTGGGATAACCGAATTAGTTCTTATGGAAATAAATGTTGTAAACGTTTCCCGGAAACGCTTAGGTTCTATAAATTCTGAACGTTATTTAGCTTTAGGATTTTTATATAAACTTTAGACCTAACACACGATTCAAACGATAAGTGTTCGTAATTACCTTTGTTATTTGTTTTTGGTGGTGAAGCAGCAATCAGAGGAAAAGATCTGGAAGAATAAGGAATATTACACAAAACTAATTCAGGAGTGTGCCTCTTCACCATTAGTAACGAAAAAACATCGCAGTAAATTTTGGCAATAAACGTTATCCGATATTTTGTTTTCTGTTTATTGTTTATCTTGTGCAACTTTAGGTTTCTTCTTATTTAAATAATCTCTTATCTATTCATTAATTTATTTATTATCTCCCGAGACTGGTATAAGTGAAGCACAAACAAACCTCTTTGCTACGAGCCCCAAATGATACACAGCTCTGTCGGTTTTTAGAATTGACTTTCGCGATATTTAATGTTTCTGGCGGCAACAGAATGACGCCAATTAGACGAACCATTTAGCTCGGAGAATATGCAATGCTACAAACTGAACTTTTTTTGGACTTGTTTTCAGGTTACATCATCATCTTCTTCTTCTTCTTCTTCTTCTTCTTCTTCTTCTTCTTCTTCTTCTTCTTCTTCTTCTTCTTCTTCTTCTTCTTCTTCTTCTTCTTCTTCTTCTTCTTCTTCTTCTTCTTCTTCTTCTTCTTCATCTTCTTCTTCTTCTTCTTCTTCTTCTTCTTCTTCTTCTTCTTCTTCTTCTTCTTCTTCTTCTTCTTCTTCTTCTTCTTCTTCTTCTTCTTCTTCTTCTTCTTCTTCTTCTTCTTCTTCTTCTTCTTCTTCTTCTTCTTCTTCTTCTTCTTCTTCTTCTTCTTCTTCTTCTTCTTCTTCTTCTTCTTCTTCTTCTTCTTCTTCTTCTTCTTCTTCTTCTTCTTCTTCTTCTTCTTCTTCTTCTTCTTCTTCTTCTTCTTCTTCTTCTTCTTCTTCTTCTTCTTCTTCTTCTTCTTCTTCTTCTTCTTCTTCTTCTTCTTCTTCTTCTTCTTCTTCTTCTTCTTCTTCTTCTTCTTCTTCTTCTTCTTCTTCTTCTTCTTTCTTCTTCTCTCTCCTCCTCCTCCTCCTCCTCCTCCTCCTCCTCCTCCCCCCTTATTCGACTTTAACATACACATTTAAGTACAACTTAAAATTATCATGGTACATTTTAGACAGTAATGAAGCAGTAGTCAGAAGAGGAAATCTAAATAAATATGGAATAGTACTCAAGACCTTCTACAAGCGCTGCTACGCTATCGTTAAGCCAAACAAGGTCATCGCTGAAAGAGGTCCCGATTTCGAATCTCGGTCAGGGTGAGTTACCTGGATAAGGTTCCTTCGGAGTTTCCCTTATCCTGAAAGACGAATGTTGGGTAACTCTAAGCTCTATGAACCCTGGGCTCATTTGCGCACCATTTCACCCATTCTATTCATTGTCCTATATGACTTAACGTTGGAGGACTTAAAATTGCAAAGAAAAAGAAAGGGTCATCGATGCGAATTTCTATATTTACATGATATTTGGTATCTTGTTTTCTGTTTATTTTTATGTTATACATCATCACACCTTTATTTAGTGTTTACTTGTTGTATTTTCTTTATGGTCATGACGCTATCATCAGAAAAACACAATCGGCAGGAACAGGGAGTAGTACCCAAACCTAATACTAGAGGGCGCTACCTAGGCATTCCTAAACAAAACAAGTTCAACGCGGAAATCTTGATGTTTAACTGACAATCGAAAATTTGCTTGCTGTTCATTGTTCACGCTATGCAATATTTTATTTCATTCTATTTATTTGTTATTTCCCGAGATAGAAATAAGTGAAACGCAATTTAACCTATTTATACGTCTCCAAAATGCTTCAAATCCCTTTGTGCTTTTTTGAAATATTTCCTATCGTGATTTTCAATATTTTTACTCATAATGCAGTGCCGCTAATAAGATTAATTGTTTTTCTCCTAGAATTTGCAGTGTTACAAACCAAACACACTTTTGATGCTATTCTGATTCTCCTTCTTCTTTTGCCTCCATATTTCTCATTTATATTTTCATACATTTTAAAACTACCGTGATAATTGTAAGCAGTAGTGAAGGAGATGAAGCAGTAATCAGAAGAGAATATCTGAGAGAATAAGGAATAATACTGCAATCTATATCTAGAGGCCGCCACCTCGCCATTCCCAAACGAATTCATATCATAATTGTAAGATCTGATATTTAATTATCATTCCTTTCCTTTGTTTATGCAATTCAGTATTTTTATTCACTTGTTTATTTGGTTACTTATTTTTCTATTTATTTATATTTATTTATTTGGTGTTATTTCAATATTATTTTATCCATTTCATTGATTGAACCTTAGGATCTGAGATGGCAGAAAGAGAAGTAAAGCATTAAGAATACGATTATTCCTGCATACCTTGTTTAACATAAAGTAGAGAGAGAAATTAATATAGTTTAAAAAGTGTAAAAGGGGTACAGCATTGTTCAAATGCAACTTGACAGATTCTAATATACATATCGATGATCTTGAAGTGCGTTTAATTGAAACAGTCCCTCACATTAGAGAGACATCACTAGAAATAGAGAAAAAAAAACTTACCCGAAGTAAATTTTCGTTATTTAAAAAAAATTTAATTATATGATATTATCAAAATTCACATTTTAGTCAATACCTCACTGCTGTTATCTTTAATATACCTCAGCTTGTATTCGCGAATTCAGGTTCCTTATTTTTCTTTCGCGATATTCAATTGATTCTACTCGCTATGCAATGGCGCCAATAAGGCGAAGAGAATTTAGAGTGTCCCAAAATAAACAAATTTCTGCTTTTGGTTCACCTTCTTCTTACTTCTCGTTTTCTTTTTCTCCTTATTCGTCGTTTTTAAATACATATTTAAATATAATCAAAAGTACCATGATAAATTTAGTCAGTATAGAAGTAGATGTAGTAGTGGTCAGATGAGAAAACCTGAGAGAGTAGCGAATAGTTCTCAGATTTAACTCTAGATGGCGCTGCCTCGCTATTCCTAAACGAAACAAGATCTTCGCGGTAAAGTTATATATTTACTTGATATTTGACGTTTTGGTTGCTGTTTATTTTTAGATTATGCTGCATCATATATTTATATATTATTTGTTTGTTGTTTGTTGTTTATGGTCATGATGCTGTCATGAGAAGAAACAATCTGGAGGAACAGGAAGTAGTACTCAAATTAAATCTAGTGGGCGCTACTTCGTCATTCGTAAACAAAACAAGATCATCGCGGTAAATCTTATTATTAAATTGACAGTCCACACTCTGGCTGCTGTTCATTGTTCACGCTATGCAACATTTTATTTCTTTCTATTTATTTGTTGTCTCCGGAGATAGAGCTAAGTGAAACGCAATCAAACCTTTTTGTCCGGAGCCAAAATGGTTCAAATCTCTTTGCGGCATTTTACTCTTTCCTTTCACGTTCTTCAACTGTTTATACTCATAATGCAATGGCGCCAATAAGACGAACTGTTTAGATCGTAGAATTCGCAGTGCTACAAAACAAACGAATTTTCAATGTTTCTGGTCTTCCGTCACTTGTCATTTTGGAACCGGTTTATTTTTATTCTATGAAACATCATACATTTATATATTATTTTTATTGTTTGTTGTTTATGATCATGACGCTATCATAAGAAGAAGCAATCTGGAGGTACAGGGAGTAGTACTCCAAGTTAAATCTAGTGGGCGCAACCTCGCCATTCCTAAACAAAACAAGATCATCGCGGTATATCTTAATATTAAATTCACATTAGACACTCTGGCTGCTGTTCATTGTTCACGGCATGCCACATTTTATTTCGTTCTATTTACTTGTTGTCTCCGGATATAGAACTAGGTGAAACGCAATCAACTGCTGTGTTTGGCGCCGAAATGGTTCAAATTTCTTTGACACCTTTTACTCTTTCCTTTCACATTCTTCAACTGTTTATACTCATTATGCAATGGTGCCAAAAATACGAACTGTTTAGATCGTAGAATTAGCAGG
>CM060950.1:294039197-294101697 GCA_030765055.1 Mantis religiosa | reverse complement strand
ACAATATTGTAGGAAAGGCAGCATTTGAAACTTTAGGTACTAAGAAAGCATGCAAGCAGAGTAAGAGAATAAAAATATGGAACGCTGAAATACAAGAATTAATAAAGGAAAAAACTGTATTTACAGTACTTGAATGACAGATCAGAACAAAATAGAATGAATTATAACAAGGCAAGAACAGAAGTTAAAAGATATAGATGGAAACTAAATAGAGAACACTGGGACAAATACATGGCAGATCTAGAACATAACCTACATGGCCGCCAAGATCAAGTTTATAAATTTATTAGAAACCTAAATTCACTGGAAAAGGACAAACAAAATATAAAAATCCTTAAAGATGATAATTAGAGGAATATTATAAAAATCTCTGGAACATAGCAGATAAACAAAATTGGGAAATAGATAAATTATACAGAGCAGAAGTAGACCGGTCAGAAGTAGAAGAATTAATAGAAAGTATAGCTAAAGTTAGAAATAGGAAAGCATGCGGAATAGATAATATTAATTTAGAATTAATTAACTATGCTCCTAAAGAGTTACATGACAGATTACTGTATCTATGTAACAGTTGTTGGGAAACAGACGAAATACCGCAAGAATGGAAGACAGCTAAAGTGATATCAATATTTAAGAAAGGGGAAAGAACAAGGCCTGAAAATTATAGAGGGATTAGTTTACTTTGTGCTGTCTACAAAATATATGCCAAAATAATAAGTACTCGTTGAACAAAATAACAGACGCAATACTCCTAGAAGAACAAACTGGCTTTAGAAAAGGAAGAAGCACCATTGACAACGTTTTTACTCTTAAACAAATAATAGAAAAACGACGAGAACAAAATTTAGAGACGCACTTACTATTTCTTGACTATTATAAAGCTTTTGACAAAGTATCACGAATGATACAGTGGAAAATTTTAAATAAAAGAGGCATAACTTTACAACTAATTGAAGTTATAAAAAGTATGTACATTCACACAAAAATTAAAATACATAAAAAACAACCAGTAATAGTTAATGGTGGCGTAAGACAAGGTTGTCCTTTATCAACCGCACTTTTTAATTTGTATGTTGACGAAATAGTAAGGATTTGGTCGAATAAAGTAAACGGAGGCCTTAATGTATCTGGAGCTAAATTGAAAACTATGTTGTATGCAGATGATCAAATAATAATGGCCACAAATGAAGATGACCTGCAGAAAATGGTGTATAGTCTAGATAAAATTGCTACAGAATATGGAATGAAAATATCAGCAAATAAATCCAAAACCATGGCATTTAAAGGAATTAATCCAGTAAGATCAAAAATAGTGTCAGATAACATAATAATTCAGCAGAAATCACACGTTAAGTATTTTGGATTGGGACAGGAATTCTTTATTCGTAATTAATTTCTCTCCATCTTAATCAGCCACATGTTCGGGCGCAATTTGGTGCGGGATTTCTATGTTTGTGATGGGATGCACGTTGACTTTTCGAAGACCCACGTCGAGAAGGCAGATATAACAGGGTTAATTAGTTGAATTTTGAGTTGGTTCTTGATGATTGTGTTAAATTAAATAAGAGTCATGAGAACCTAAGTGTCAGGCGTGGTTCGGAATAAAGTTTTGGAGAAGCCAAATTTTGTAACAATTTAATTGTGTTATTTAGATTACATTTTACTTGAACTTCCTTTCCCAGTCACTTGTAGGTTACTTCCAACATATCGATAAATTCTTACTTTGCTATATTTAAAAAGTTCCAACTATTACATAAAAGCTCTTGATCTTGCACCACTATTAGTCACACTCATCATTACAAAACCTCTCTACCAAGGTTATTGAATTTTCGTAACTATCGTTATTCCTCTCTTAATTTTGTGATTGGCTGATGTGATTCCACGTCAGAACATTACGTCATACTATTATTATTACGGGCAATTACAAAATTTCATATATGTTTATTTATTTAAATAACTAAATATATTTATATAAACATTTTTTATAAATCTATAAACTATTCATACATCCTCCAAACATAACCCGAAACTACTGTTAGAGGATGTAATGTCTCGTAACAAGGGGAAGCTGATATAATAGAGAAAATAAATAAATTTAATTATGTAACAGGCACAATAAAAGGAACATTTAAAAATAAAGCAAGAAAGGACTCTATAAAAAAACTATTCAAAACAATGCCATACCAACTCTTATCCATGGATCAGAAACATGGACACTAACAAAAAGAAATAGTACGAGAATACAGCCATTAGAAACGAAATTCATAAGAGCAATAGCTGGATATATCAAAATTGATAAAAATCGTAGTCAGGATATTACGACAGAATTAAAAGCAGAAGAAATAAACCATACTTTTGAAAGAAATAGAAATCAATGGAAAGAACATGTTCAGAGGATGAATAATGTCACCCGAACGTCGGAACTCCCTAAAGAACCAGCAGGGTGCAGCAGCAGCAGCAGGAGATGGTAGGCGTTTGTCACGCCCACTCATTTGTCTTATAGCGGTAACGAGGGATGGCTGGAAAAACATTACTGTGCCGTCTCTTTCCGCTCCCCTTGATTTCTCGAACTTACGGGATGTTTCATTAATCCGGAACCTTCTAGATTGGCCAGCTGGTCTTATATAAGCAACGCTTCGGGCTGGAGAAAAGTCAGTGCTTGACGAGCTAGTGAACGGACGAGAAGACTGTGTACGTGCATCGGAAGAGTTTACGTAACTGTGAGCGTGCAAGTGGAACTATAACGGCCGAACTGTTAAATTGTAATTGTGTGCATTACGTAATTCTGTGTAATCGGCAAGTGTTCAACTGTCTATTCGGTTGAAATAAAGAAAATGTTTGAGTGGTGCAATCGGACTTTTAATTTCTCGACCCCACAAAGTCACAATAATAACAGAATACCAAAAATAGCCTTAAACTATACGCCTATAGGAAGAAGAAGCGAAGGAACACCAAAGAAGAGATGGGCAGACCAATTTGGAGACGAAACGGGTTAAATAATCCAAAGCCGTGAGGTAGAAGAAGAAGGAATTTTTGCTGCGTGCCCACCCCTTCACGGTTTTACAGCAGGTAGGGTTTTTCTTTTCGTGATGTTGTAGGATAGTTTGTGGATTTTTAGGTAGAAATTATTTCGAGATACCAAATTTTATGTACCTCAGGTTGTGCGAATGGTAGCAAAATCTTGCACCGTAGTGTCCTAAATTTAAATCTGTTTTAGGTTCTTGTAGCTGCCGAGTTCGAATCTCGGTCAGGAGTTGTCTTCCAATTAGGATTCTTGCTGGGTTTCTCTTTATCCTGAATGTTGGGTTTGAGCTAGCTGTAAGCTTTACGGGCCCTATGCTCATTTTAACATCATTTTGTCCAGTTCATTAATTGAGCATTAGAATCTGAGTTGGCAGAAGGTGAACTAAAGTATTAGGAATACGATTATTTCTGCATACCTTGATTCCAGAATTATAAAACTGAACATCATAAGCAGTATTCTTACAAACAATAGAGACGGGGCACTATTTTGTTAATTTTTCTTGTTGTAATTTACGTCCTCCAACGTTAAGTTGTATAGGACGTTGAGTGGAATGTGTGAAATGATTCTCAAATAAGCCCACGGTCCATAGAGCTTTGTGTTACCTGACATTCGTCTATCAGGATAAAGGAAAACCCCGGAAAAAGCCTTATCCCTGACCAAGATTCAAACTCGGGACCTCTTGAACGTAAGGCAGACACGCCACCACCACGCTATCGAGGCGGCCTTATTTTGTTAAGGATGGAGAATTTGTACGAGGCTAAACACCCTGCTAGAGTATTTGTGGAGCAAAAATGCATGTTACGCACTTATCCTGGGATAGGAGTGTGGGACTCCTCTGGGGAATCAAACCGCCTTCCCTACCCACTAAACAACCTCCACCGGTGAGTATTCAGGAGTGGTGCTGTGGCAGTACCGTTGTAGCAGCTGCGCATTCAAGGAAGGGATATATTTGCCAGGCCATGGCTTGGTCCAAGGTGAGGAATGCGGCAGGACGTTAGCCTGACTAAGGCCCTGCTTACGCCCTTACTTATTAGCAGTGGGGTGTGACCGGATTCTGGGTAATATGCCAGAGAATAGTGAGCGGTCTTGTTTGGAAGTGAATGAGGAATTAAATTTATTGACGAGTGTAGGGTCTCTGCGGCAGTTGGTGCCGACCTCTGGTGTTTGGTCCGTCGAACATCGTCTGAATGTCTTAAACGAGTGTTACTTGTTACACATTCCGAGTACTAAAATGTATGATAAGAACTTTTCTTTCCTTATTTTGTGTAAATGGTAATATATTAAATCAGTGTGCTCACTATGATCAGAAAAGTTCCATGCACTGTTTCACTAAGTGCTTCAGCTTATAAGACAATGTTATTAATAAAGAATCAACTCAACTCAACTCCATGCTGGCGGGCTGTTTGGAACAGCCCGAAGGGTGGTCAAATCGTGTACCTGCTGTGGGAAGAGCCTAACCACGTAGTGGCGGGATGTGGATGTTGCAGAATGACGGGTGTAGTTTAAGTGGGGGTAGTGTAGGGAGGTAGCTTGTTGCTCATCAGGAAATGATGAACCGGGTGCTACGGACAGCGTGCACCGCTGGTGGATTAGTTAATGAACTAGGAAGAAGGTATGTATAATTTTGAATATTCCAGAATAAAATTTTGGATTAGCTGAAATTTAATTGATGCTGCAATGGTTAATAGTAATAATTAATAAAGAACAGTGGATCAGCGCTCTCTTATATAACCATTTGGAACCATTCCATCCATAACGTCCGCAGTTCACAATCGTAATCTGCCGTGCTATAAACCCCTTAGGCTGCAAACCCACTGGAATATCTCACAGACGATAGTTGTTACTTGTTATACGTTGTTTGTCAACCTGAGATTCCACGTTAGGTCCAAAAGCGTTTAGATGTGCTATTCACATATAAAAGCGCATCGTCTGCCATCTACCGGAAGAGCCAGTACCTGTAGCCTTTCTGGACGACCGCTATAGCCAATACAGGTCGCGAGTACAAGCTAAGGAATATTGAAGATAACACAAGAGAGGTATTTACTAACATATGATTTGTTATATTATCACATAATTAAAGTAAAATAAGCAAAGACGAATTGCGGGTACGGTAACAAACAATGATAGTGTATTTTATCGTTACGGAGAAACAGAACATAGCTGTAATCATTGGAAGGATAAACAACAGTCCCTAGTTCCTATTCCTTGTAGTTTAAGGAAAAAGAAATGTACAGAAAGCATAGAATGCGGGACATATAAGATGTTTTAGCATAGTTTAATAAGTCGTACCAACTATAGATAGAGCTACATTTAAAATAACAAAGGAACAAAATAAGAAATGTTCAAGCAGAAGTACACGAGAGAGAATAAAAGACAAAACTATACTGGAAACAAATACTTGAAGGCAAAGAAGGAAATTGCTACACAAACAGAAGGAGATATTAATGGTGCTTTCTCAGGTGAAACAGTAATGATTACTGCACAAATTACTTCCAAACCAAATCAATTACAAATCATTCAATGTGCATACTGCATTGATGACTTCGGAACCTAGACAACAGTACCACAGATGTAACAGAAACCACAAATATAGAGCAGTTAGTGTAGATTTAAAGCTAACATGGCAAAACCAAATAAAACAATTGCAGAAAGTATACAGCAAATATTAAAAATGCTTAAAAGACTGACAGGCAGCAAATGGGGGTAATCAAATGGAACGCCAAATAAATCATAAATTCTGTATACAAATTTAACAAATTGTAACTTAAAGCTTCATTTATCTGATGATCATTTTCTTATCAATTGTTCTTGAAACAACAGCATGTTAACATCTAGCGTTCGTAACGATAATATATATATATGTATATATGTATATATATATATTATAGCATATAAATCTATCTGACGCGACGAAATTCATACTGTCGAAAAATCTTTCCTGGACTTCACTATACGGATAAAGCAAACCAACTCACGATTGCAACGTTGGACGTGCGTAACTCTTTGTTTTCTATTTGCGTTCTTGAAACAGTAATCGGAAGAAAAAACTGCAACAGTAAGAAAAATTACTGAAAACTAGTTTGAAAGAGCCCTAATTTATCATTTGTAAAACAAACAAGATCATCGTACTATATTTCGATATTTATTTGACATTTGAACTTCTTGTTACTGTTTTCTAACATTATGTATTTATTATTTACTTATTGGTATTTTATCCTCTAAATAAATATAGATGAAAGGCAATCAACCGCTCTGCTAGGATTACCCAATTATTCAAATCTCTTTATCAGGTTTACACTTTCGTTCCGCGAACCTGTATTATTTGTGGCAATTGAATTTTCTTATGTTTTAGCCATTTTGTTGTCATTCAGAGTTTGTGTGTGATTTGGTACTTTTTAACAAAGTTATTTCAGGCTTTGTTTCTTTTGTTTCTTTCTTGCTTGCTTTCCTTCTTTGTTTTTATCTTTCTTTTCATCTTTCCTTCTTTCAGCTTTTCTTTCAGCCTTCCTTTCCTTCCCTTCTTCATCTTAAGGGCAGTGAGATTATTTTGTATACTGAAATTTGCTTAAAATCTCTGTCGCCGACGAATTAGGGTTTTTATCAAAGGAAAAATGTCAAAAGTGTTCCGGAAATGTGTAAGTTCGGAAATTTTTGAATGTGTTTTTGTTCTGTGGGAATCCGCTTTGGACCTAGCTAACCATTCAAACGATAGATATGAAATATTCTTTTTTGTTTACACTGATCACTCACTAATCAGAAGAAAAAATCTGGAATAGCATGCAATATTACTAAAACTAATTCTAGTTTGTGCCACTTCATCATTAACAAATGTTCGAAGATCACTGCATTAAATTTGGTATTTAAATTACATCCGATATATTGTTTTCAGTTTGTTGTTTAGATTATGCAAATGATGCAAATTTTTACTTTGCTTTACTTATGTACAATCTTAGTTGTTTATTTACTTGTTATATCCCCAGATAGAAATAAGTGAAGCGGGATCAATCATCTTTGCTACGAGCTTTTACTATATTCAACTGTTTCGACTCGCAACGCAATGGCGCCAATATGGCAATGCTTTTACCTCCTAGTATTTACAGTGTTCCACATCATCTACATTTGTTTCACCTTACTTCTTCTTACTACTCGTTTTCTTTTTATTCTTATTCGACTTTTTAAATACATATTTAGGTACAACTCAAAAGTTTCATGAAAGATTTAGGCAGTATAGACGCAGATGTAGTAGTGGCATAATGCGAAAACCCGAGAGAATAGCGAATAGTTCTCAGAATTAATCCTAGATGGCGCTGCCTCACTATGCGTAAACAAAACAAGATCATCGCGGTAAATCTTAATATTAAATTGACAGTTGACACTCTGGCTGCTGTTCATTGTTCACGTTATGCAACATTTTATTTCGTTCTATTTATTTGTTATCCCCCGAGATAGAACTGAGTGAAACGCAATCAAACTTCTTTGTACGACGCCAAAATGGTCCAAATCTCTTTGCCAAATTTTAATCTTTCCTTTCATGTTCTTCAGTTGTTTATACTTTAGTGTTACCCGACATTCGTCTTTCAGGATAGGGGAAGGCCGCAAAAAAATCTTATTCAGGCAACACACCCCGCCCGAGAGAGGAACTCGCGACCTCTTAAACGTGAAGCAGACACGCTACCGCCACGCTATGGAAGCGGGCTTATATTGTTAAGGATGGAGCATTTGGGAGTGTCTGCTGAACCCAAAAGAGTATACATGTCCTTCAGATTCAGCAGGCACAACAAATCAATCAATCAATCAATCAATCAAGAAGCTGGCGGCTGACTGAGGGTCAGCACGACGTGTGTCGTTTGTGTACTCATCTTACACGGACTTAACCACTTAATGACAGGATATGTGGGATTTTTCAGGGTGGTGGAATAAATTTATGTGGATGAAAAGAAGGGAGGTAGCCGTAGCTCCTCATGGTAGCCAACTCAGGTACAACGCTTGTGTGCACCGCTTGTGTGAGAAAATTTGGGAAGAGTTCAATTTAGAAAGTTTAATTAATTTTCAAACAGTGATAATTTTGAGGTTTTAATAACAAATTGATTGTTACCTGGTGTGCCCGCATGCCATGCGGGGAAGTCGGTAGAGCTTGGAGCGCCTTTCTGAGGATCTATAGTTCCCTAGAGACCTAACCAGGCCGCTCTGATGTTGAGGCAAACTCCCGTAGAATTTTGTGGCCCGGTGCTTAATGACCACTTCCACATAGTGGAGAGATGAGGTATCTCACGGGAAACCTTCAGCACACAGAATTGATGCCCCTAAGGCATATTTATTGTAGACGCCGAGTTGTCGCAAATTGGTTCCTGCGGTCATGCCCCAGATCTCACACACATAAAGCATGATTGGAAGAATTAAAGCCTGAAAATTACGCAACTTAAGGGGTGTCGGCATCCCTGACTGCATCATGGGGTATAACGAAGCCGAAGCTCCGCATGCCCGATGAGCTACCTCCTGGCTATCACCCCCAAAGTTAGGCCCTTGTCCAACCTTACACCCAGATACTTATGAGAATTTGTCCACACTGTCCTTCTGCCAGAATAGTCAAGGGGGTGGAGGTTGGTGGGAAAATGACGCTTGGTGAAGAGTATGACTTGGCTTTTCTCCGGGTTGATGGACAATCGCCTAAGCCTGCACCAATCGTGAATGAGGCTTAGGTGTCGCTGTATTGCGTTGAAGGCTCTGCGTGCATTTATATCTGTGTTGTATAGCAGCACATCGTCTGCATCCTGGGCTTTGTTGACATGTAGCTCCGTGAGGAGATGCGCCACATACACGCTAAGAAGTGTAGGGGATAAGACAGAGCCTTCTGAGACGCCGCCTCTGATAAGTCGTCTGGTGGATAGCTCTCCTGCCACAGTGACTGTGAAATGTCTGTGTTTAAGGAAAGTGTGTAGAAGATGTATCATATTTGTAGGAAGCCACAGGCTTATGTAGGAGACCTTCATGCCAGGTGGTAGAGAAGGCCTTGTCGACATCCGGAGACACTGCCGCGGTGTATGCCCTTTCCTGGAAACCCAGGGCAGCTGCTGTGATGTCGAGTGCCCAAGACGAAAACCCAACTGATGGGAGGGATAGCTTGAATGTCCCCCAGTAGAGGCGACAAGCGGGCTAAAAGAAGCCTCTCGAAAACTTTCTAGAGGACTGACGGGAGGCTAATGGAGCGGTAACTGGCAGGGAGAGCCAGAGTTTTACCGGGTTTCAAAATGCAAATCATCTGAGCCACCCTTCACTGTCGTGTAAAGTGATCCAGGGCGAGACACATGTTATATCCCCACGTAAGAAAGAGCACGGCTTTGAAAAGAAGGTGAAGGAGCATGATAGTGGTCAATCTATCAGGTCCCGGCGCCTTTTTGGGATTTAGACGCCGGGGTGCGCCCTAAAGCGCACTGGGTCTAATAACAGGAACTCGGTCTGTCTCAGCAAGAGGACGTTGAAAATACTTAGGTACCACCCTCTTGACGCGGCCAGTAAAGTCTAGGTCCCGGGGGTCATCTTTTGGCCTCATTGCCCTCTCTAGGTAGTCGGCAAACACATTTGATTTGGCTTGGGGTTCATACAGCACGCCTTGGGTGCCTTGGATAGGCGTGTTTGGTGCTCCTCCGCGATTCCGGTGTCCTTTTGCAAGCCTCCATGCCTCGCCATTCTCAAAATTCACTCGAGACTTCAACTCCTCCCACGCACGCACACGGTGCTCGTGTAGGTGAAGTCGAAACTCTCGGCGCAAGCGCCCGAGCAGAACTTGATTATGGCGAGTGCGGTGTCGCTGATAGAGTCTGCGAGCCGCCCAAGAGCAGCGGATGATTAGATGGATGTCTAGCGGGATGACGTGAAGGTTTGGAGAGGCTGGAGTGTGAACGGTGAGGTTGCGAACAGTTCGTCCTACGATAGAGGTGAAGGAAGAGATGGCCGTCTCTAGTGTTGGTGTGTCTGTGATGTGTGAGTTAGGAGGTATTGAGTCATTTAGGCAGACCCGTACTTAGTCCCAATCGACCTCACGGTTTTGAACCGTGAAGTCATGACTGACAACCCGTAAGTTGACCTCAGCCACAACTGGGTTGTGGTCGGAATGAAAGGCGCTTTGTGAATTGAGTGATAGATGGAATGGAAAATGTTTGATAATTGCGAAGTCAATGACCGAAAGACAGCCTTGAATTCGCGGGAAATGAGTGGGTTTCCAGGGACCTTCAACTCTCAATTGAGGATCTCCATCTATTATGCGGATGATTTCTTTGCCTCTTGTGTCTGTCTGGGGACCCGAATGCCAACGCGGATGTTCAGCATTCAAATCCCCAGCCATAATGACGTTGGGATGTAGGGCGAGGATAGAGAGATAATCATTAGCAACGAACTGTTGACGAGGAGGGTGATATGTAGACACTATCAGGACCTCGGAACCACCCAGGTTCACGCAGGCGGCCGTGGCTTCAACGGTTTGAAGAGGGAGCATCTGGAAAGGTTGAAAGAACACAGCTCTCCTCACCAAGTTCGCCGTGCCACCGTCACGACGACCCACACGGTCGACCCTTAGGCAGGGATAGCCGGAAATCCCGAAGGACACTTCAGGTCAGAGATGTGTTTCCGATACCAAGATGAGAACCAAAGCAAATGACCTTGCAAATTGTAGGAGTTCATATTGTTGTCCATTGATGCCACTCGCATTCCAGAACGCGAATCTGAACGAGGTCAGAGACCTAGTTCGACCCGCCATTATGGCTCGCGTGGCTTACTATAGACAACAAGGCAAGCGCCTCCATGGCAATGACCATTCAGGTTGCAGAATATGTGGTGTCAAAGATCCTCACCACCAGTTCACAGAGACGCCGGCTGCGGTTCTGCAGCAGTTGCTGTAACCAACCCAGCATCTCTCAGGCCTGTGTGGTGCGAGCAGAAACTTCATTTGAAGAGAAAGTTTTGGTGGGAGTAGGTGATGCAGAAGAGCACCTAGGCGCCGGCCTACCGTTTGCTTGTCCATCCCTCAGCTGACGAGTGGGCTTGGGAGTACGTCTCCCGCTCGACGCCTCAGAATCGGACTGTTGCTTTCAGGCAGGACGTCGTCCTTGCGCTCCACCAGAGGGAGTGGCCTTAGGGGCTGTTTCTGAAGCCTTATGTGGACGTGCGTGTTTTGCCCGTGATACCGCCGGCAAATCCGCAGGCTTCCGCGCAACCTCCGCAAAGGTAGGCACACCTCGTGCTCTCTGAGTTGTACCAGAAGTAGCTGGCTGCACTGGTACAGTGGGGGCAGGATTCTGACTAGCTGATGTTGGTGCTGGCGCCCTCCTAGAGGCTATCACAGCCTTCCTAGTCGGGCAGCCACCATAGCACGCAATATGATCACCCTTGCAGTTAGGGCAGGCAGGTACCTCAGTGATCGCACGCAGACAGACATCTTTGGTTTGGGTGCCACCGCACCGGAAGTAGCGTGGGTTACGGTGTCAGAACTTACTAGAGTGGTTAAACCCCAGGCATCTATACCACTGTGGGAAGCCGCCATAACCCTTTTCTGGTTCCAACTGAACCCGGAGGTAGCAGATGGTTTTGACACCATCCAACTTGACTTCCGGGTCACTGGCCTGCTCCACCACTACAAGGAACAGTGGGAGAGGGGATTTGTGCCTTGTCGATCTGGAGCCGGCCCTGTCAACTGCTTTATCACTCTGGGCGTGATACCCTGGCGGACGAGATCTGTCCTGATGTCTTCCACTGAGATATCCACCGGCAACCCGCAGATAACCCGGCGCATATTACGGGCTTTCTCTATCCCAAAAGTGAAGATTGGTATCCCTCTCTTCTTGAGGTGCAGCAGTAATAGGCTGTAATCTTCCACTTCTTTAGCCTGGAAGATATAGCGGCTTTTCTTCCTCCGCGCTGTGCACGTCTGCGCCAGGGTCGGCATGACTTCTTTGAGGCAGCCAACAGCCCCGGAAAAGTCATCCACAATGATTGGAGGAACGTGTTTCCGTTGACCCCCACCATCCTGACCTCTGCCAGCATTGGCAGGCGTTCAACGGCTGGACCGACCAAAGGGCACGCCCTCTGCAGCCAGCCTCTCAGCGCGCTTGGCTTTCCTTGATTTAACTTCATGGAACTTCCCCTCCTGCTCGCCATCCGTGGACGTGTCCGAGGAGCTATGCTCTGAGGCATCCTCGTTTGTCAAGCAGTAGCCGGAGTACGTAGTGGTCCTCCCACTTCGGTAAGAAAAGGAGGTGTGGACACTGGAACACTCATTCTCAGAGTCAGACCCCGAATTTTTGTCTAAACGAAGTACTGGCTCACGTGAGTCACCCTGATCGGTTGATTCAAGAAGTACTACCTTGTCTTCTCCGCCGCGGTGTTGTTGGCGAGATTTTCTGTTCCTGGTTGCACCAGTAGAGGTGCTAGTTAAGGCCGTTGCGGCCGAGTTGGCTAGCCCGTCAGGAGCAGAAGTAGTGGATGGGATGGGTTCCATCACTAATGGGTTTGCTGACTTGGGTCAGACAGGTACAAAAACACACGAACGTGTGCCCTCACCTGAAGGCAGAAGGGGCTGAGAAGCGTGCCACTAATCGGACCGGACACCTGTATAAACAGATGCGCCTCACCCGATATATACAAAACTATACTGATACTTTTAAATTAGTTTTCAGTAATTTTTCTTCGTATTAATATTACGTATTACTATTTTCTTACTTTCTACTTCCTAGAAAACATAAAGGGTTAGACACGTCCAACGCTGGAATCGTGAGTTGGTTGGTTTGCTTTATCTGTATAGTTAAGTCCAGGAAAATTACTGACGGAATGAATTTCGCCGCGTCAGCTAGATCTATGCACAATTTATATATACATAGAATTTAAAGCTATTAATAATAAAGCAAACAAATATATACAAATATAACTATTTATAGCTTATAACTTTACTTCTGTTACACGAACTGATGACGATTTACTTATAAATTGTCCGGGACCGCGATTTCATGTAAAACTTTTATATATCCTCAGTCGGAAACAACAAAGCTGTTGTCATCGTTGTGAACGCTAGATGTTAATATGTTGTTGTTACAATAACAATTGATAAGAAAAGTATCATCAGTACTAGGTGTTGGATGGCTTTGGCCGTTAGTGGCAACCCGCTACATTATGTTGGCTTTCCGTTCTTAAAGAGAAGGCGCTGGTGGGCAAGCTGGCTGTTAGTTGTCCCTCAGATGAAGGCAGCTTGTTTTTCCCAAGGTTCTCTGGAAGCAGAGCCGAAGATTCAAGACGCAATTGCCGGAAACTGTCCAAGGGTCGTTTCCGATGTGGCAATGCGCTTGCTGGAGAAGTTCTAGTCGGCACGTCCGCTCTGTTCGGCTCCTAGAAGTCAACTTTGGACCTAGTTAACGATTCAAACGACAGATATGAATACTTCTTTTGTTTATAGTGATGACGCATTAATTGTTAGAAACAACCTGGAAAAGTAGGCAATATTACTCAAAACTGATTCTAGATTGTGCTACTTCATCATTGGTAAACGCAGCAAGAACATGATAGTAAATTTTGGTTTTTAAATTACATCCGATATTTTGTTTGCAGTTTGTTGCTTATGTTATGCAAAATATGTATATTTTTACTTTAATTATTTATTTACACCTTAATCACTTATTTACTTATATCCCGAGATAGAAATAACTGAAGCGGGATCAATCCTCTTTGTTACGAACTCCAAGTGACACAACTTTCTTTGCATTTATTAAATTGTTTCTTTCATGATATTCAATTGTTTCTACTCGCAAAGCAATGGCGCCAGTAAGACGAAGCGTTTACCTCGTAGAATTTACAGAGTTCCAAAATAAAAAAAAATATCTGCTGTTGTTTCACCTTAATTCTTCCTATTTATCGTCTTCTTTTTATCCTTATTCGACTTTTTAAATACATATTTAAGTACAACTCAAAGGTATCAGTATAAAAGCACATGTAGTGGTGGTCAGAAGAGAAAACCTGAGAGAATAGCGAATAGTTCTCAGAATTAACTCTAGATGGCGCTTCCTCGCTATTCTTAAACGAAACAGGATCATCGCCGTACACTTGCCTATTTACTTGATATTTGACATTCCGTTTGTGGTTTATTTTTATATTTGCTACGTCACATATTTATATATCATTTGTCTATTGTTTCTTGTTTATGATCATGACGCTCTCATGAGAAGAAGCAATGTGAAGGTACAGGAAGTAGTACTCAAAATTAAATCTAGTGGGTGCTACCTCGCCATTCGTAAACAAAAGAAGATCATCGCGGTAATTCTTAATATTAAATTGACATTCGACAGTCTGGTGCTCTCCAGGTTCTGTATTTTTATCTCCTACATGAGTACAAGAATTCAAATATATGAAAATTTAAGCCCATATGTCATATAAAAAATGAAAGCCGAATGGTACTAGATAAAGGCAAAAAAGTTGCAAAAAAGTGCTGTTTTACTCAACTAATTTAAAAGCTCCTCTTTCTCCTATAATAGAATATTGAACAACAAACAGCAACAAATAATAATAATAATAATAATAATAATAATAATAATAATAATAATAATAATAATAATAATAATAATAATAATAATAATAATAATAATAATAATAATAATAATAATAATAATAATAATAATAATAATAATAATAATAATAATAATAATAATAATAATAATAATAATAATAATAATAATAATAATAATAATAATAATAATAATAATAATAATAATAATAATAATAATAATAATAATAATAATAATAATAATAATAATAATAATAATAATAATAATAATAATAATAATAATAATAATAATAATAATAATAATAATAATAATAATAATAATAATAATAATAATAATAATAATAATAATAATAATAATAATAATAATAATAATAATAATAATAATAATAATAATAATAATAATAATAATAATAATAATAATAATAATAATAATAATAATAATAATAATAATAATAATAATAATAATAATAATAATAATAATAATAATAACAATAATAATAACAATAATAATAACAATAATAATAACAATAATAATAACAATAATAATAATAATAATAATAATAATAATAATAATAATAATAATAATAATAATAATAATAATAATAATAATAATAATAATAATAATAATAATGATAATAATAATGATAATGATAATGATAATGATAATGATAATGATAATGATAATGATAATGATAATGATAATGATAATGATAATGATAATGATAATGATAATGATAATGATAATGATAATGATAATAATAATGATAATGATAATGATAATGATAATAATAATAATAATAATAATAATAATAATAATAATAATAATAATAATAATAATAATAATAATAATAATAATAATAATAATAATAATAATAATAATAATAATAATAATAATAATAATAATGGTAATGATGATAATGATATTGATGATGATGTTGATGATGATGATGATGATGTTGATGATGTTGATGATGATGATATTGATGATGATGATATTGATGATGATGATGTTGATGATGATGATGATGATGATGATGATGATGGTGGTGGTCATTTGGTCATTTGGTCATTTGGTCAAACGGTCAAACGGTCATAGAGCCATAGGGCCATGTCGTCATGTCGTCATTTTGTCATGTCGTCATGTCGTCATGGTCATCATGTTCATGGTGATCATGGTCATCATGATCATGGTGATCATGGTCATCCTTGTGATGATGGTCATCCTGGTCGACATGGTCATCATAGTCGACATGGTGATCATGGTCATCATGGTCATCATGATCATGGTAATAATAAAAACAACAAAGGCTATACTAATAAGAATACTAATAATACTAATACTAATAATAACAATAATAAGACGAATAATAAGAATGATGATAATGATGATGATGATGATAAACCGACCGACCGAAGTGCTGGCTGGCTGTATAGATCCAGAAGGTCATTATTATTATTATTATTATTATTATTATTATTATTATTATTATTATTATTATTATTATTATTATTATTATTATTATTATTATTATTATTATTATTATTATTATTATTATTATTATTATTATTATTATTATTATTATTATTATTATTATTATTATTATTATTATTATTATTATTATTATTATTATTATTATTATTATTATTATTCTTATTATTATTATTATTATTATTATTATTATTATTATTATTATTATTATTATTATTATTATTATTATTATTATTATTATTATTATTATTATTATTATTATTATTATTATTATTATTTGTAATTTACGTCCTCCAACGTTAAGTCATATGGGACGATGAATGCAATGTGTGAAATGATACTCAAATTAGCCCATGGTCCATAGAGCTTAGAGTTACCCTTCATTCGTCTTTCAGGATAAGGGAAAACCCTGGAAAAAAACTTATCCAGGTAACCCACCTGCCCGAGTTTCGAACTCGGGATCTCTTGAACGTGAGGTAGACACGCTACCACCACGCTACCAAGGTGGGCTCAGAAGGTTACAGCTGTTGCCCACCCGTTAAGGACTTTACCCAGGTACACCTTTTCTTTTCGTGATATTGTAGTATGGTTTCTGGGTTTTTAGGTAGAAATTATTTCGAGGTAACAAATCTTATGATCCTCAGGTTGTGGCAATAGTTGCAAAAATTGGCACCCTGGGGTTCTAATTTTAAATAATTTTAGATTGTTGTAGCTGCCGAGTTCGAATCTCGGTCACTATGAGTCTTCCCATTAGGTTCCTTGCCAGGTTTCCCTTTATCCTAAAACTTGGATTTCAGCTAGCTGTAAACTTTATGGGCCTTATGCTCATTTCAACATCATTTTATCCAATTCATTGATTTAACATTAGAATCTGAGTTGGGAGAAAGTGAAGTAAAGTATTAGGAATACGATAATTTCTGCATAATTTGATTAACATCAAATAGAGAGAGGAATTAATATATTTTAAAAATGAGTGAAAGAGAGACTCTGAGAGAAGGAGAGAGAGAGAGAGAGAGAGAGAGAGAGAGAGAGACTCTGAGAGAGAGGTACAGTGATGGTTAGATGCAGCTCTACCGATTTTAATATATATATGTATCGATGATCTTGAAGAGAGTCTAACTCAAACAGCATTTCACATTAGACAGATATCCCTAGAAATAGATAAAAAAAACTTACCCGAAATAAATTTCTTTATTTTACAAACCTTTATTATGTGATAATATCAAAGTTCACATTTTAGTGAACACCTCGCTGCTGTTATCTCTAATATTCCCCAGCCTGTATACGCGAATACAAGTTCCAGAATTATAAAATTGAACATCATAAGAAGTACTCTTGTAAACGATAAACACGGGACATTATTTTATTAATTTTTCTTCTTGTAATTTACGTCCTGCAACGTTAAGCCGTATACCACGTTGAGTGGAATAGGTGAAATGAGCTCAAATAAGCCAAAGTTCCATAGAGCCTTCTATTACCTGACATTCGTCTATCAGGATAAAGGAAAACCTCGGAAAAAGCCTTATCCAGGTAACACACACTGACCGAGATTCAAACTCGGGACCTCTTGAACGTGAGGCAAACACGCTACCACCACGATATCTTGTTAAAGATGGAGATTTTGTACGACGCTAAACACCCTGCTAGAGTATTTATGTCTTCCAGGATGAATAGCCCCAACAATTTTTTTTTCGAGTGGAGGAAAAATGCATGTTACGCTCTTACCCTGGGATTGGAGTGTGGGACTCCTCTAGGGAATCGAACCGCCAGCCCTACCCATTACAAAGCCTTCACAAGTGAGTATTCAGGAGTGGTGCTGGCTGTGGCAGTACCGCTGTAGCACCTGCGGATTCAAGGAAGGGATATATTTGCCAGGCCAAGGCCTGGTCCAAGGTGAGGAATGTGCCAGGACATAAGCATGACCAAGGCCCTGCTTACGCTTTGCTTTTTAGGAGTGGGGTGTGACTGGATTCTGGGTAATATGTCAGGGAGTAGTGAGCGGTCTTGTTTGGATGTGAATGAGGAATTAAGGTTATTGACGAGTGTAGGGTCTCTGCGGTGTTTGGGTCCGTCGAACATCGTCTGAATGTCTTAAACGAGTGTTACTTGGTACACATTCCGAGTACTAAAATGTATGATAAGAACTTTTCTTTCCTTATTTTGTTTAAATGATAATATGATATTCACGTAAAAAAGCGCATCGTCTGCCATCTACCGGCAGAGCCAGTATAGCCTTTCTGGATGAGCGCTATAGCCACTGCAGGTCACGAATACAATCTAAGGAATACTAAAGATAACACAAGCGAGGTATTTACTAAACTTATGATCTGCTATATTATCACATAATTAAAGTAAAATAAAACAAAGGCGAATTGCGGGTAGGGTAATAAACAATGATAGTGTAGTTTATCATTACAGAGAAACAGAACATTGCTGTAATAATTGGAAGGATAAACAACAGTCTGTAGTTCGTATTCCCTGCAGTTTAAGGAAAAAGAAATGTACAGAAAGCATAGAATGCGGGACATATAAGATGTTTTTGCATAGTTTAATAAGTCGAACCAACTATAGATAGAGTTACGTTTAAAATAACAAAGGAAAAAAATATAAAAATTGCCTGCAGAAGTAAACGAGATAGAATAAAAGACAAACTATACGGGAAACAAATACTTGAAGGGAAAGAAGGAAATTGCTACACAAACAGAAGATATATTAGTGGTGCTTTCTCAGGAGAAAGAGTGATGATCACTGCACAAATTACTTCCAAACCAAATGAATGATAACACATTCAATGTGTGCACTACATTGATGACTTCGGAACCTAGACAACAGTACCACAGTTGGAGCAGAAGCTACAAATACACTCCTGGAAATGGAAATAACAACACATAGACGCCGTTGTGTCAGACCCACCATGCTTGCTCCGGAGAATGCGAGAGGGCTGTACAGGCAATGATCACATGCATGGCACAGCGGACACACCAGAAACCGCGGTGTTGGCCGTCGAATGGCGCTAGCTGCGCAGCGTTTGGACACCGCCGCCGTCAGTGTCAGCCAGTTTGCCGTGGCTTACGGAGCTCTATCGCAGTCTTTAACACTGGTAGCATGCCGCGACAGCGTGGACGTGAACAGTATGTGCAGTTGACGTCCTTTGAGCGAGGGCGTATAGGTGGCATGCGGGAGGCCGGGTGGACGTACCGCCGAATCGCTCAACACGTGGGGCGTGAGGTCTCAACGGTACATCGATGTGGTCACCAGTGGTTGGCGGAAGGTGCACGTGCCCGTCGACTTGTGACCGGACCGCAGCGACGTACGGATGCATGCCAAGACCGTAGGATCCTACGCAGTGCCGTAGGAAACACCACCGCAACTTCCCAGCAAATTAGGGACACTGTTGTTCCTGGGGTATCGGCGAGGACCATTCGCAACCGTCTCTATGAAGCTGGGCTACGGTCCCGCGCACCGTTAGGCCGTCTTCCGCTCACGCCCCAACATCGTGCAGCCCGCCTCCAGTGGTGTCGCGACAGGCGTGAATGGAGGGACAAATGGAGACTTGTCGTCTTCAGCGATGAGAGTCGCTTCTGCCTTGGCGCCAATTATGATCGTATGCGTGTTTGGCGCCGTGCAGGTGAGCGCCACAATCAGTACTGTATACGACCGAGTCACACAGGGCCAACAGCTGGCATCATGGTGTGGGGAGCGGTCTCCTACACTGGCCGTACACCTCTGGTGATCGTCGAGGGGACACTGAATAGTGCACGGTACATCCAAACTGTCATCAAACCCATCGTTCTACCATTCCTAGACCGGCAAAGGAACTTGCTGTTCCAACAGGACGATGCACGTCCGCATGTATCCCGTGCCACCCAACGTGCTCTAGAAGGTGGAAATCTACTACCCTGGCCAGCAAGAACTCCGGATCTGTCCCCCATTGAGCATGTTTGGGGCTGGATGAAACGTCGTCTCACGCGGTCTGCAGGTCCAGGACGAACGCTGGTCCAACTGAAGCGCCAGCTGGAAATGGCATGGCAAGCCGTCCCACAGGACTATATCCAGCATCTCTACGATCGTCTCCATGCTGCTAAAGGTGGATATACACGGTACTAGCGCCGACATTGTGCATGCTCTGTTGCCTGTGTCTATGTGCCTATGGTTCTGTCAGTGTGATCATGTGATGTATCTGACCCTAGGAATGTGTCAATAAAGTTTTCACTTCCTGGGACCATGAATTCACGGTTTTCTTATTTCAGTTTCCAGGAGTGTATATAGCAGTTAGTGTAGATTCATAGCTAGCATGGGAAAACCAAATAAACAATTGCAGAAGGTATACAGCAAATACTAACAATGCTCAAAAGATTGACAGGCAGCAAATGCGGCTACTCAAAAGGAACCCTAGGAATAACATATAAATTGTGTTTACAAATATGACACTTTGTAACTTAAAACTTCACTAATCTTATAAGTATTAATAATACTTTTCTTATAAGTTGTTCTCATAACAATAAAAACATATTAACACCTAGCGTTCGTAACGATGACAACACCTTTGTTTCCGGTTGACAATGTGTAAACGTTTTACATGTAATCGCGATCCTGGACAATTTATAAGAAAAGTGTCATCAAGTCTTATAACATGAGTGAAGTTTTAAGCTACAAATTGTAATATTTGTATATATTTGTTTGCTTCACTGTTAATTGCTTCATATTTTACGTATGTATATAAATTGTGTATAAAACTAGCTAACCCAACAATAAAAGTTTACTGGACTTAACTATATAGATAAAGCCAACAAACTCACGATTCCAACTTTGGACGTGCCTAACACTTAAAGTTTTCTATTTATGGTCATGAAACAGTAATCGGAAAAGAACTGTAACAGTAAGAAAAATTACTGAAAACTAATATGAAGGTGCCCTATTTCATCATTTGTAAAACAAACAAGATCTTCGCAATAGATTTTGATATTTAGTTGACATTTGACTTCTTGTTGCTCTTTTCTAATATTATGTATTTATTATTTAATTACTGGTATTTTATCTTCTAAGTAAATATAGCTGAAAGGCAGTCAACCTCTTTGCTAGGATTTCCCAATGGTTCAAATCTCTTTATTATGTTTACACTTTCGTTCCGCGAAATTGCATTATTTTTGTCACTTGAATTTTGTTATGTTTAAGTATTTTGTTGTCATTCATATTTGTGTGTGATTTGGTACTTTTTTAAATATTTTTATTTCAGGCTTTCTTTCTTTAATTCCATTCTTTCTTGCTTTCCTTCCTTATTTCTTCCTTTCTTTCTATCTTTCCTTCTTTCTACTTTTCTTTCAGCCTTCCTTTCTTTCCCTGCATCATCTTAAGGGCAGTGAGATTATTTTGGATGCATATATTTGCTCTATATCTTTGCCTTAGACGAATTAGGATTTTCATCAAAGAAAAAATAGCAAAAGTGTTCCCGAAATGTGTAAGTTCGGAAAATGTTGAATGTGTTTCTTTTTTTCTGTAGAACTCCACTTTGAACACTGCTAACGATTCAAACCACAGATATGAATAGTTCATTTTGTTCATAGTGATGACGCAATAATCGTTAGAAGCAATCTGAAAAAGTGGGCAATATTACTCAAAACTGATTCTATATTGTGCTACTTGACCATTGGTAAACGCAGCAAGATCATTGTAGTAAATATTGGTTTTTAAATTACATCCGATATTTTGTTTGCAGTTTGTTGTTTGTTATGCAAATTATGTATATGTTTACATTACTTATTTATTTACACCTTAATCATTTACTTACTTATCTCCCGATATAGAAATAACTGAAGCTCAATCAATCCTATTTGCTACGAGCTCCAAGTGACACAAAGTTGTTTACATTTTTAAAATTTTTTCTTTCAAGATATTCAATTTTTTCTAGTCGCAATGCAATGGCGCCAGTAAGACGAAGCGTTAACCTCGTATAATTTATACTGTTCCAAAATGAAAAAAATTCTGCTTTTGTTTCACCTTACTTCTTCTTATTTCTCGCCTTCTGTTTATCTTTACTCGACTTTTAAATACATATTTAGGTACAGCGCAAAAGTATCGTGATAAATTTAGGCCGTATAAAAGCAGATGTAGTAGTGGTCAGATGAGAAAACCTGATAAAATAGCGAATAGTTCTCAGAATTAACTCTAGATGGCGCTGCCGGGCTATTTCTAAACGAAACAGAATCTTCGCCGAAAATGTGTATATTTACTTGATATTTGACATTTTGGTTGCTGTTTATTTTTATATTATGCTACATCATACATTTATATATATATTTGTTGTTTATGGCCATGATGCTGTCATGAGAAGAAGCAATGTGGAGCTACAGGAAGTAGTACTTAAAATTAAATCTAGTGGGCGCTACCTCGCCATTCGTAAACAAAACAAGATCATCGCGGTAAATCTTAATATTAAATTGACAGTCGACACTCTGGCTGCTGCTCATTGTTCACGCTATGCAACATTTTATTTCGTTCTATATATTTGTTATCTCCCGAGATTGAACTGAGTGAAACGCATACAAACTGCTTTGTTCGGTGCCAAAATAGTTCAAACCTCTTTGCCGCATTTTACTCTTTCCCTTCACGTTCTTCAACTGTTTATACTGATAATGCAATGGCGCGAAAAAGACGAACTGTTTAATTGGTAGAATTTGCAGTGCTATAAGTCAATGAATTTTCAATGCTTCTACGCTATCCTCCCAATACGTTTTATAACATTCATATTTACTTACATTTTTTTAATTATCCTGATGAGTTTAAGCAATTGTGAAGGAAATGAAGCAGTAATCAGGAGGAAAAATCTTGAGGAATAGGAAAGTATACCTCAAACTAATTCCAGAGGTCTCCACTTCAAAATTCGTAATTGATTCGATATCATAACAGTAAATTCTGATATTTAATTTACATTCGACGTTTTGGTTGCCTAACACAAATTATCTATTGAAATTTATTATTTATTTACTTTATTCATTAATTTATGTATTTGTGTTTATTAACTTATTACTTTATTTATTTAGGTATTTATTTATTTCTTATGCTCTCTAGATAGAAACAACTGAAGCGCAATCAAACATTTTTTCTAGACCCCCAAAGGTTTTCAGATGTCTTTGCCACTTTTTACTCAGAACTTCCGCGATGTTCACATGTTTTGCTTAATTTTAACTGTGTTATAGCCATTTATTTTCATTCGGAGTTTTTGTCTGATTTGCATTTCTGTTAACTGTTTTTTTTTTTCAACTATGTACCTTCCTTATTTTTCCTCTTGCTTTCTCACTTTCCATTTAACCACAGTTATACGGATTTGGCAATGGTTTTTTTGTTTTGGAGTGTTTGTGATAACCGAATTAGTTCTTATGGAAGTAAATGTTGTAAACGTTTCCCGCAAACGCTTAGATTCTGTAAATTCTGTAAATTTCTGGATTTTTCATATAAAATTTAGACCTAACTCACGATTCAAATGATGAGTGTGCGTAATTACCTTTGTTTGTTTTTGGTTGTGAAGTAGTAATCAGAGGAAAAGCTGTGGAAGAACAAAGATTATTTCACAAAACAACACCGCAGTTAATTTTGGCAATAAACGTTATCCCATATTATACTTTTCTCATACATTGTTCTTATAACAACAACATATGAACATCTAGGGTGCGTTATTATGACACCAACATTGTTTCCGACTGAGGATGTGTAAAAGTTTACATGAAATAGCGATCACGAACAACTTATAAGGCAGACAAACCCAATACATAGATCTAATAAATATTTAGGAGACCTTGAAACGTGTATTCCTAATGAATTATGACATAAAGTGTTTGTGTAGAATACAGCTGCATTTGTGCCAACTATGTACGTGATAAAGAAAGTAAAACTCAAAACAGTCATGCAGTGTCATGAACAATATCTTAATTTCTTCACTACTTACATGCAAACCACTTAAATGACCTGAAAATGTTGCAGCGCCGCATTACCTTCAGTTGCGAGTCTGTTCTTAGACTTACACTGAAAGTCTGAAACGTTCACTTAACACAACTGCATTGTGATTATTTCTGACATCTTTAAAGTCTAAAACTGTTTCTCACTCTTTGACATAACGAATGACAATGGAAAGTTGGGATAAGTTTTCTGCATCCAACATTTCTTCCAGCATTCACTTAATAGTTATTTATGGGGCTTGAGAGGTAAGTTGAGGTTTATTAGCGAGTGCAAACTTTAAGGTCCGAGGTATAAAACATCAAACCTGCCTAACCCAATACGTAATTTTATTCATTACCAACAAAAAATCTACTTGAACTTATAAGCTTTTCTTTACCTTTATCGGGGTTTCTGAAGAGTAGAGAATAATCCAAATAAAAGAAAATCCTACAATCACTTTAGACCCACCTCACGATTCCAACGTTGCACGTGCCTAACACTTTCTCAGTAATAAGCAGAAAAAACTGAAACAGTAAGGAATAATCCTGAAAATTAATTTGAGGGTGCGCTAATTCGTCATTTCTCAAACACAGAAGATCTTCGTGCTATATTTTGATGTTTAGTTGACACTTTACATGTTAGTTGTTTAACATTATGTATTAATTATTTATTTATTTGTTACCTTCTCAAAGGCAATCACCTTCGTGGCTTAGCTACTTTGTTATCATTCAGAGATTGTGTGTGATTTGCTACATTTTTAAGCTTCTTTATTTCAGGCTTTCTTTCTTCCTTTCCCTCTTGATTTCTTCCTCACTTTTTTTCTTTCTTTCTTTCAACTTTCATTTCTGTCTTCCTTTCTTTCCCTCCTTTATCTTAACGGCAGTGGGATTATTTTGAAAATAGATATATTTTTTAAACCTTCGCGCTAGACCAATTAGGATTTTATGAAAAGAAAAAGAACAAAAATGTTCCGGAAAGTTTGTATTCAGAAAATGTTGAATGCGTTTTTCTGTAGGAATCCACCTTAGACCCAGTTAGCGACTCAAACGACAGATCTGCATAGCTTTGTTGTTATTTGTTTATAGTGATGGTGTAGTTATCAGAAGAGAAATATCTGGAATAATAGGAAATATTACTGAAAACTGCTTCTAGATTGTGAACTTCACCATTAGTAAACGGAACAAGATCATCGCATGAAATTTTTGTTTTTAAATTACATCCCAAAATTTGTGTTTAGTTTGTTCTTTACGTTATGCAAATTATGTATATTTTTACTTTACTTATTTATTTACCATCTAAATCACTTACTTACTTTTTATATCCCTATATATAAATAACTGAAACAAAATCAATCCTCTTTGCTACGAGCTCTAGATGATACGAAGTTCTTTGCATTTTTAATCTTTTCTTTGCGACATAGGGCCCAAATGACCTCGATGTCGACGGGCCCTAAAGCCCCACACACTCACTCACTCACTCACTCTTTGCGACATACCAATGTTTCCACTCGCAATGCAATGGCACCAATAAGACAAAGAGTTTACCTCGTAGAATTTACAGTATTCCAAACTAAACAAATTTCCGCCTTTTTTGACTTTACTTCTTTTTATTCCTCGTCTTCTTTTTCTCCTTATTCCACTTTTTAACATACGTATTTAAGTGGAACTCAATGCATCGTGATAAATTTCGGCAGTATAACAGCAGATGTAGTAGTGATCAGGAGAGAAAATCTGAGAGAATAGGTAATATTTCTCAGAATTATTTCTAGATGGCGCTACTTCGCTATTCTTACACGAAACAAAATCTTTGCCGTAAATTTTTATACTTACTTGATATTTGACATTTTGATTGCAGTTTATTTTTAGGTTATGCTACATCATATATTTATACATTCTTTGTCTGTTGTTTGTTGTTTGTGATCATGACGCTATCATGTGAAGAAACAATCTGAAAGTACAGGAGTAGTACCCATAACGAAATCTAGTGGGTACCACTTTGCCATTCGTAAAAAAACCAAGATCAACGCGGTAAATCTTGATATTTAACTCACAATCGAAAATTTTATTGGTGTTAATTGTTCATGCTATACAACATTTTATTTCATTCTATTTATTTGTTATCTGCCGAGATAGAATTAAGTTAAAAACAATCAAACCTCTTTGTACGACGCCAAATTGGTTCAAATTCGGATTTTAGTTATTCTGTAACTGGGGATGAAGTTTATGTATTACACACTTACATTTAAGTTAATAAATTTAAAGCTTTCTAGTAAACAATAAAAATTGCCTTTTATTTGGTGTATATATATACAGATGTTGGTTTTCCGATGTTATTGGCCTCCTAATTACATTCCCTTTGTATGGTCAAAACATCAAAAGCGAATACCTACTTCCCACTTCAGAAATGTGTAAGTAATGGAAAACTCAAACACGTAACTAGGAACATCTCGGAAATGGATAATTACTTAGAATTAGCATAAATTTTGTACTTTATTTGGAGCTGTATGTTTTATGTATTACGATTGTGTGTATCTTTTTTGATTTACAGTTATATAACCATTATTCCACATGAATAGTGTTACAGATGCTATTTGTAGAAAATATGAAATACACGTTTCATTATTCATGAACATATGTTAAAACTTACGTATTTTAATACGCGTTTGAGAGGTCAACATTATTTGAAAACCTTTCCAAGCTTACAATAATTTGCGAAGAGAGCATTT
Source organism: Mantis religiosa (assembly GCA_030765055.1). Lineage (NCBI taxonomy): Eukaryota > Metazoa > Arthropoda > Insecta > Mantodea > Mantidae > Mantis > Mantis religiosa. The sequence continues at coordinate 294,074,987 of CM060950.1, read as the reverse complement.
TTTCAATTGTTGTGAGCTACATTTTGGGGGGAACATTGAAAATGAGCGCCGAAACAGACTTTTCCCATTTTGGGAGATACTGATAGACAGACTGTGCTGTGATAGACACACACAAACCCACTACATGGATCTAATAATTATTTGGGGGACTTTGAATTAAATAATCCTGGTGAAACCTGGCATCCAATTTTTGTGTAGAATTCCTTAACACTTATGCCTACTATCTGCGTGATAAAGAAAGTAAACCTGATCACAATCATGCAGTGACATGAACAATATCTTAATTTCTCCCTTACTTACTTGCAATCCACTTAAATGACCTGAAAATGTTGCAGCGTGGCATTACCTTCAGTTGCGAGTTTGTTCTTAGACTTACATTAAAAATCTGAAACGTTCACTTAACACAACTACGTTGTGATTATTTCTGACATCTGTAAAGTCTAAAACTGTTTCTCTCTCTTTAACATAACGAATGGCACTAAAAATTTGCAATAATTTTGCTGCATCAAAAGTTTCTTCCATTCACTTAATAGTTATTTATGGGGCATGAGAGGTAAGTTGAGGTTTATCAGCGAGTGAAAACTTTAATGTCCGAGGCATTAAACATCAAACCTGTGTAACTCAATACGTAATTTTATCCATCACCAACAAAAAATCCACTTGAATTGATAAGCTTTTCTTTATCTTTATCGAGGCTTCCGAAGGGTAGAGAATAATCCAAATAAGAGAAAATCCTACAATCATTATGGACCCACATCACGATTCCAACGTTGGACGTGCCTAACCATTTCTTTTCTATTTAAAGTCATGATGAAAGAGTAATCGGAAGAAAAAACTGGAAGAGTAAGGAATGTTACTGAAAATTAATTTGAGATTGCGCTAAATCATCATTTGTAAAGCAAACAAGATCTTCGTGGTATATTTTGATATTTAGTTGACATTTCACATATTAGTTGCTCTTTTCCAACATTATTTATTATTTACTTATTTATTTGCTACCTTCTAAATAAATATAGCTGAAAGGCAATCCTCCTATTGGCTAGAATCTCCCAATGATTCAAATCACTTTATCAAGTTTACCCTTTCCTTCCGAGAACTTGTATTTTTTGTCAATTGGATTTTGATTATGGTTTAGCTACTTTGTTATCATTAAGAGTTTGTGTCTGATTTGCTACATTTTTAAACTTCTTTATTTCAGGCTTTCTTTCTTTTATTCCTTTCTTTCTTCAATTCTTTCTTCATTTCTTCCTTTCTTTCTTTCCATTCTTCTTTCAGCCTCTCTTTCTGTGTTTCTATCTTTCCCTCCTTCCTCTTAAAGGCACTAAGATTATTTTGGAAATAGATATCTGTTTTTAAACCTTCGCGCTAGACAGATTAGGATTTTATGAAAAGAAACATAACAAAAATGTTCCGGAAACGTTTCTATTATGATAATTTTGAATGTTTTTCTTCCGTAGGACTCCACTTTAGACGCAGCCAGCGATTCAAACGACAGATCTGCATAATTTTGTTGTTGTTTGTTTATAGTGATGGTGCAGTTATCAGAAGAGAAATATCTGTAATAATAGAACATATTACTGAAAACTGATTCTAGATTGTACTACTTCACCATTGGTAAACGGAACAAGATAATCTCTGTAAATTATGGTTTTGAAATTACATCTGACATTTTGTTTGCAGTTTGTTGTTTGCCTTACGCAAATTATGTATATTTTTAATTTAGTTATTTATTTACCACCTTAATCACTTATTTACTTGTTATCTCTCGAGATATAAATAACTGAAACGCAATCAATTCTTTTGCTATGAGCCCCAAATGATACAAAGTTCTTTGTATATTTTAAATCCTTTCTTACCCGATATTCTACTGTTTCAACTCGCAATGCAATGGCGCCAGTAAGACGAAGGGTTTACCAGGTAGAGATTACAGTGTTCCAAACAAATCAAACTTTCGTCTTTTTTCACTTTACTTCTTCTTATTCCTCGTCTTCTTTTTTGTTCTTTTTTCGACGTTTAACTACATATTTAGGCACAATTCAAAAGCACCATGACAAATTTAAGTAATATAGAAGCAGATGAAGTAGTGGTTGGAAGAGAAAATCTGAGGGAATACGGAATAGTTCTCACAACTAACTCTAGGTGGCCCTACTTCGCTATTTTCAAACGAAACACGATATTCGCCGTAAATTTTTATATTTACTTGATATTTGACATTTTGGTTGCGGTTTATTTTTAGTTTATGCAACAACATTTAGTTATATATTATCTGTTTTGTTGTTTCTTGTTTATGATCATGACGCTGTAATGAGACGGAACAGTCTGGAGGTACAGGGAGTAGTACTCAAAATTAAATCTAGAGGGCGCTGCTTCGCCATTCGTAAACAAAACAAGATCATCGCGGTAAATCTTAATATTAAATTGACAGTTGACGCTCCGGCTGCTGTTCATTGTTCACGCTATGCAACATATTGTTTCGTTCTATTTACTTGTTATCTCCCGAGACAGAACTAAGTGAAACACAATCAAACCTCTTTGTTTGGCGGCAAAGCGCTTCAAATTTCTTTGCCGCCTTTTTCTCTTTCCCTTCACGTTCAATTGTTTATACTCATAATGCCTTGGCGCCAATAAAACGAATAGTTTAGCTCGTAGAATTTACAGTGCCATAAGCCAAACGAATATTCGATTTTAGTTTTATTTCCCTTTGTCTTCTTCTTCCTTACTGGTCATCTTAGCTTTCATATTTACAAACAATTTAAAATTATCATGCTGCTTTATGCTAAATTAAATACCGTTTCTCAATTTTTCTTAAAACGTTTAATAAATAAAACATTGTCATTGAGAATAAAAGTTACAAATATATGCTAAAAATAAAACCTGCGCATGCCGCTTCTACATTAGCCTTCAGGTTTTTTCTTCTAATGTTGCACTGTTTGTCTTTAAATTGGATCTTTGTGAATATTTATAATAATTCCTTATCATTCGCAGTTTTTCCTGATTTCCACTTCTTTTGTCGTTGTTTCTCCTGTCTCTTTATTTGCTTCTCTTGGGGATACCACTTCGGCAATATTCCAGATTGTGTATTTTTATCTCCAATACGATTACCATTATTCAAATGTTTAAGCACATATTAAAAAAAACAAAAAAAAGAAAAAAACAATCGAAGCTGAATGCTACCAAACACAGGCAAAAAGATAAACAAAGTGCTGTTTCACTCAACTAACTTAAAAAATCCTCTTTCTTTAACACTAGCATATTGAACAACAAACACCAACAAGTGATGATGATGACGATGATGATAATGATAATGATAATAATAATAATAATAATAATAATAATAATAATAATAATAATAATAATAATAATAATAATAATAATAATAATAATAATAATAATAATAATAATAATAATAATAATAATAATAATAATAATAATAATAATAATAATAATAATAATAATAATAATAATAATAATAATAATAATAATAATAATAATAATAATAATAATAATAATAATAATAATAATAATAATAATAATAATAATAATAATAATAATAATAATAATAATAATAATAATAATAATAATAATAATAATAATAATAATAATAATAATAATAATAATAATAATAATAATAATAATAATAATAATAATAATAATAATAATAATAATAATAATAATAATAATAATAATAATAATAATAATAATAATAATAATAATAATAATAATAATAATAATAATAATAATAATAATAATAATAATAATAATAATAATAATAATAATAATAATAATAATAATAATAATAATAATAATAATAATAATAATAATAATAATAATAATAATAATAATAATAATAATAATAATAATAATAATAATAATAATAATAATAATAATAATAATAATAATAATAGTAATAATAATAATAATAGTAATAATAATAGTAATAGTAATAATAATAATAATAGTAATAATAATAATAATAGTAATAATAATAATAATAGTAATAATAATAATAATAATAATAATAATAATAATAATAATAGTAATAATAATAATAATAGTAATAATAATAATAGTAATAATAATAATAATAATAATAATAATAATAATAATAATAATAATAATAATAATAATAATAATAATAATAATAATAATAATAATAATAATAATAATAATAATAATAATAATAATAATAATAATAATAATAATAATAATAATAATAATAATAATAATAATAATAATAATAATAATAATAATAATAATAATAATAATAATAATAATAATAATAATAATAATAATAATAATAATAATAATAATAATAATAATAATAATAATAATAATAATAATAATAATAATAATAATAATAATAATAATAATAATAATAATAATAATAATAATAATAATAATAATAATAATAATAATAATAATAATAATAATAATAATAATAATAATAATAATAATAATAATAATAATAATAATAATAATAATTATAATGATAATGATAATGATAATGATGATGATCATGATGATCATGATGATGATGATGATGATGATGATGATGATGATGATGATGATGATGATGATGATGATGATGATGATGATGATGATGATGATGATGATGATGATGATGATGATGATGATGATAACAATCACCAACACCATCATAAACCGACCGACCGAAGTGCTGGCTGGTTGTATAAAGCCAAAAGGTTATAGATGCGTGCCCACCCGTTAAGGGTTTTACAGCAGGTAGAGTTCCTCTTTACGTGATGTTGTAGGATCGGTTGTCGGTTTTGCAGTAGAAATTAGTTCGAGTTAACAAATTTTAATGTACCTCAGGTGGGGTGGGAATGGATGCAAAACCTTGCACTCTGTTGTTCTAATTCCTAATGTGTTTTAAATTTTTGTAGCTGCCGAGTTCAAATCTGGGTCAGGATGAGTCTTCCACTTAGGTTTCTTGCGGGATTTTCCTTTATTCTGAAAGTTGGGTTGTAGCTCGCTGTAAACTTTATGGGCTCTAGGCTCACTTCAGCATCATTTTATCCATTTCATTTATTGTACATTATGATCTGAGATGGGAGAAAGTGAAATAAAGTATTAGGAGTAAGATAATATCGGCATACCTTGATTAATATCAAGTAGATGGTGAAGCAATTATATAATGTTTCTGGGTGTCACACAATTCCACGTTGTGGACGCCAATTTGATGCAAATAATTTAATGGCGAGCAAATAAGTCAGCGAGCAATGAGGTTTCTCTCAGGGTATGCGTGGATGTGTGTGAGAAGGATATTTAATGACACTGGAATGCCCGTTCCAACTTATTTATGCACTGCTTCTTTTTCTTTAGAACATCGTAATGAAATTTGCCGACCAAGGGTTACCAATCTCTATTTATAGTTACTGACTGCAGAATGTTTATTACTCGATAAACTTTATTCGTTCCTCATATATATATATATATATATATATATATATATATATATATATATATATATACAAACCGACAAATATTCAAGACAGAACCACAGGACTGCCCCTAATCGCCCTCACGCCTCAGACTGCTCTCATCGGCCTGACGCCGAAGACTCTTCTCATCGCCTGCAAGCCACGAAGTACTCTTCTCCACAGCTGCGCGTGGATGTATCACTTTCACTTATTGAAAGCCATCTCCATTCATCCAAAAATCTCTTTGTTGCTGTTTTGTCATGCCATTCCAAATGATCCACAGAATACCCTATTCGACGAGTTAAGTGAGCCCCTTTAGAAAACTGCTAAGGACACTATTTCTTACATTGCTTTTGTTATAACAACTTTCCCCCCAACTCAATTGGCCTTGCTCTTGTCGTAACAAAGAACTAACATTCCATTGACATCCATAATGATTCTATACTTATGGCAAACCTTAATTTCGGTATCAGTGGGGAAATGAATATATTTAAAAAATGTGTGAAAGAGGTAGAGTGATATTCAGATGCAGCTCGAAAATTTCTAAAATACATATAGATGATTTTGAAGTACGTTTAAATGCAACAGTCCTTCACATTAGACAGACATGACTTCTTTTATGCCGAAATTTGCGACCGTCATTGGTTCTGCATTATTTGAACCCAAGAGATTTTAGAATATTATGCATATGAGATACAGAATCCGTATATTCTATTTTCCCTCTTATAAATTTGGCAGCCGTTTTGCAGTTGATATTCACCCATGTCAGATAAATCATAAATTGTTCTACATAAAGCACACTTTTGAAAATTGTTAAGTTGATAGTAGGTTTTAAGCTGCTCGGATGTTTCCCTGGAGATCTAAATATGAAAACTTCACCTACTTGGTGAACTGTTTGTCTTCTTTAACAATGTTCGTCACAAAATAAGCACTCACGTGAGAAGCTTGTAACATTAATTCTTGACTCTGAGCGAAATTTGTACTTTCAGAAATGTCTAATTGACATCTGTTTGTAAAAGGAATGCACATTAATAAGGATATATTTAGCCTGCTTATGTAAACTCTTATGAGTTCTTTCGCAGTAACTACTAGACGCACCAGTACTAGGCTTGTTAAGCGGTATATTTACCAACTTTGAAAAGTACGTGTGCACTCTTAAAAGATCACCACCTTACTGAATGCATGGTACAAAATGCAACTGCAGCATAGCACGTGTGTGCTTTTCTTCACTAACAGTTAATAATTCTTTTCTTTCTAGTGAAGCGCCTTATCTTTCTATATCTCCAAAACCAGACGTCCCACAATCCTGCGGTTTCAACAGTAACCCTCAGAAAAAGTAGCTTTGTAACATGGTAAAAACAAAATAATTCTGCAATTAGTATCCTTAGATCCCGCAAGGAATTAGCCTTATACTTCGGCAAAGCAAGTCAGTATGCGTTCATAACTGTACAACATTGCACACACTGCATTGGCTAGTAGCGATAGATCAGCCACGCCTAGCACCGCTTTATGTCCATTCCTATTTTGTAGCTAACTTAGTTAAGAAAGCTGTTAGGTTCAAATATGACATGCATGAAAGGTAATATGGAGAACTAATGTGCAACTAACTTGTTTAACGAAGATATTGGAAATGTTTACTATTTTCTTGAACATATAGATTCACAGTGACACACTCGTTTTAAGTTATTTTCAAACGCTGTAATTATTCCGTAGGGGAGGGGATCCGTCCCTTTCAGCTGCCGTGTTGCGGGTGCTGCGGACCCTTAGCACTCGTGGTACCTCTGACGTTACTAGAGGAACCTCGGGCCAAAAATTGGAGCCCCTCCCTGATTGGGAGTTGTTCGGATTGGGTTGGACTTGAGGGGGCAGTGTTTCCCAATACCCGTGGGAGATCGGTTACGGCTCCGGACGGGGTCAAGGGAAGCTATATATTCCCGCGTACTAGCCTGCATAGCTAGTAGAAGGTGTGCTAAATCACCAGGTGGCCCTACTGAGGTCTAATCGGTAGCCTTCCCCTTTTGGGTTTGGCGCGCGGAAGTGGCGTATCCACTCCCATCCCGTCTTTAGTCCATAGGACCAGATGGGTAGAGGGCTGGTTAGTCTCTAGGTCTTGCTCTATGGAAAACCCCACGGAGGCGATGGGCGCCCATTTGGGACAGCTGGGTAAGTCCTTGGTCATTAGAGGGGAGGCCAATCTTCACTTTGTGTGGATTGCCCTGGTGGATACCCTTGAGCTTTTTTTTTCATGTAATTTACGTCCTCCAACGTTAAGTCATATCGGACGGTGAATGACTTGGGTGATATGCTCATGAGTCCAGGGTCCATGGAGCTTACAGTTACCAGACATTCGTCTTGAAGGATAAGGGAAAATCCCGGAAAATACCTTATCCAAGCAACTCACCCTGACCGAGTTTCGAACTCACTTGAACGTGAGGCAGACACGCTACCATCTACGCTACCGAGGCAGGTGTGAGCTTATATATATAACTCAGATCTTAACTAATAATAACTATTTATATAACATTAGTTATTATATATAAAAATAGCCGTGTGGTTCGGCAAAGCCAGCCAGTGTGCGTGCTTAACCGTACAACGTTGCACGCACCGCATTGTCTAGTAGCCATAGATAAGTAACACCTAGCCACGCCTTATGTTCATTACTATTTTGTAGCTACCTTAGATATGCAGATTTGATTTTATTATTTTTTTATTTCCCTATTCGCGCTCTGGTCAGTGCTCATTGCGGATCGTCATTACACAGAAGGTGCCAAGCGCAGTCCTTGGTAAAACGTCGGTAACACCAATGACTTCCAGATGACGGCCTACGAGCCCAGGAAATAATCACACACTTCTTAATACTTAGTTGGGGTGGGGACTGTTCTCCAACGAAGATGATTATACATCTTCTGCAGAGCCTGGAAGTATGCAAGAGAGTGTGAATGTTTGAATAAGGTAATGGTTAAAACCCAACGAATATGAGTTAACAGGGTCGATATGTTCCAAAGGAGAACGGCCACCGATATGACCATTGCAGTTAAGGTCAGAAGGTACTGCATATCTCCACAAAGCTATCTACATGATTTTTGGGTGCACATTACTTGTTGATATATTGTTGATATGTACATGAAGATTTTCAGGCACGTTCTTAAGACGTTTATCTTTAACAATACCTATTATTATTTGAAAATTTTGTACTGATAGTTTGTTATAATTTTTTAGTTTTTGTAAAAGAATAAGCCGTGAAATTTCAGATAATTTTATTTGCTTAAACTATTATTATGAATCTCAGAGGAAAATCCCTTATTATTATTCTTATGAGTCCGCTTAATACATAAAAAATTCATATGCTTTGGTTGATTAATTTTTTTTTTAAACGTATATTGGAACTTGAAAATATGTGAAAGTGAGAGTAACAGCTTTAAAGTTTATATTGTCACGCAACGGGCATAGAGGTTTTGCCACAATTAGAAAATAGACGGCGGATAATGTTTCACGAGCTATCATAAGCAGTAACAATAGCACGGCTAGTGTACACAGAAAGGCCGGCAAATGAAGATAACTAACATAGAGAACTCGCCGTCAATTTCACGTTTGGAAGGCTCCAGAGATTTCTCGATGGACAGAGGATAGTTGTTTTTCCTATATTCTCGAGAAGTCTCTCGATCATGAATGTGATATATAAGCGATTGTGACACGCCACAGGACAGTTTTTGTGAAACGGGGTTGTAAATAGAGTAAGCAGAGAACAGCTGAGAGTGTTGTTGAAAAGACGGTTGTGTAGCAAGAGTGTTGTTGTAACGAGAGCAAAGGAAATCAGCAGTCGCGGTTTGTTATTGTCATCGACCTTGGAAGATAGTGTTATTATGTGACGTAATGTTGTTACGTGAGAATTGAACAGTGTATCTCTACGGAAATAAAGGAGATTTTTAATTTCTGCAACTTGGCCTTTTAATTCTACGAACCCAAAAAAGTCAAATATATTGTCACCTAATTATCGGAGGGCCCGACGAGCTAGCAGCAGGGTAGGCGACAGGAGGCATTGAGACCACGCCGACCCATTTGTCTTGTAGCGCTAACAAGGGAGATGTTCGGAAAAACATCGCTAGCCATCTCATTCCCTCTCCTTGACGTCTGGAACCTTCAGGAAGATCCACTGAACCGCGAGACTTACAGAAACAGTGATATTCCTATAAAAAGGGGCTGCAGTTGGCGAGTCAGTGCAGTTCTTGGCGAGCAGCCGTGAGGAGCACCGGGTGCGTGAACGGACCGGAAGACTATGTACGTGCATCAGAGGAGGTGAATGTAATTTTGAGTGCAATGTGGACCTGTGACAGACGAACTGACGAATTGTAATTGTGTGCATTACGTAATTCTGTGTAATCGGCATGTGTTCCAACTGTAATTCGGTGGAAATGAACAACGTTTTTAGTTTATGCAATTGGACTTTTAATTTCACGAACCCACAACGTCACAATATTGATTACTGACTTCTCACATGAGTCAGAATATTCCTGCTGCATAGACTTGACCCTCTGTATTCTCATATGTTCTTTTCAAGTTCCTCTTCATTTTCCTGCCTTCTTGGCCAGTTCTTCAACCATTTTATCTGCTTTCAGGACTTGCAGCTTATCAATTTCTGCATATGACTACTATCATGATTAGCACATGTATTGTGTCAACTGGGCCTACTAACCTGAATATTACATGTGGTGTCATTCTCTATACTATTTACATTTTCTAAATTTACTGTTCTGGTTTTAGAAAAACCACTTCCTGTAAACTTTCTCTTTCGAAATGCTTTTGGCCTACCCATATTATATATTCACCAATAACTAGTACAAGATATTATTCAGAACAAATAACTGTTAAGATATTCCGCCAAAGACAAAAGAAAACCTAGCATCATTGGAGTTACGGTGGTACCAGCAGAAAGCTTGAAAGATCTCTTACAAAACAAGGTTTAGTTCAGAAATAATTTTGTTTACTATCGCTTTTTTACCTTTTTTTACAGTTTTTTGAACTATTGAAACATGTAAATGCCTAGCTATGAACAAGCCGGCCCTCGTAGCCATAGTCGCTAAAGTGTATGTATCTAGCGTTCCGCCGCGTAGAGGGCCGCGGGTTCGAGTCCCGCCTTGGGCATGGGTGTTTATGTGTATAGTGAATATTTGTGAAACTAGGAGAACAGATAAGAAAATAAACGGAAAAATGAAAAATCGGTTAAATGGGAGAAAAAAGAAGAAATATATATATATATATATATATATATATATATATATATATATACACACACATAGATACATATTTTTAGAAATAAAAAAAAAACTAAGTTACTTCTAAGATCTCCAGTGTTCAGGAATACACGGCCGCAGAATTATCGACCTGCTAAGTAAATTATAATATATATATATATATAGCTGAAAGGCAATCGCCCTCTTGGCTAGAACCTCCCAATGATTCAAATCACTTTATCAAGCTTACTCTTTCCTTCCGTGAACTTGTATTATTTTTGTCAATTGGATTTTGATTATGTTTTAGCTATTTTGTTATCATTCAGAGTTTGTTTGTGATTTGCTGCACTTTTAAGCTCCTTTATGTCAGGCTTTCTTTCTGTTGTTCCTTTCTTTCTTCCTTTCCTTCTTGATTTCTTTCTTACTTCATTTCTTTCCTTCTTTCAGCTTTTATTTCTGTCTTCCTTTATTTGCCTCCTTCATTTTAATGGCAGTGACATTATTTTGGAAATAGTAATTTATTTTTAAATCATTGCACTAGACGAATTAGCATTTTTTGAAAATAAAAGTAACAAAAATGTTCCGGAAAGTTTGTAATCGGAAAATGTTGAATGCGTTTTTCCTGTAGGACTCCACTTTAGACCCAGATAGCGATTCAAACGACAGATCTGCATAATTTTGTTGTTGTTTGTTTCTTTATAGTGATCATGCAGTTATCAGAAGAAACAATCTGGAATAATAGGGAATATTACTGAAAACTGATTCTGGATTGTGAACTTCACCATTGGTAAACGGAGCAAGATCATCGCTGTAAATTTTGGTTTTTAAATCACATCCGACATTTTGTTTCCAGTTTGTTGTTTACGTTATGTTAATTATGTATAATTTTGCTTCACTTATTTATTTACCACCTTAATTGTTTATGTACTTGTTATCTCCCGAGACAGAAATTACTGAAACACAATCAGTACTCCTTGCTACGAGCCCCAAATGATACAAAGTTCTTTGTATTTTTTAATCTTTTATTTCGCGATAGTCAACTGTTTCAACTCGCAATGAAATGGCGCCAGTAAGACGAAGAGTTTACCTGGTAGAATTTACGGTGTTACAAACTAAACAAACTTCTGCCTTTTTTAACTTTACTTCTTCTTATTGCTCGACTTCTTTTTCTCCTTATTCGACATTTAACTACATCTTTAAGTACAACTCAAATGTGTGTTGATAAATTTAGGTAGTATAGAAGCAGATGAAGTATTGGTCGTAAGAGAGAATCTGAGAGAATAGGGAACGTTCTCAGAAACAGCTCTAGATGCCGCTAATTCCCTATTCTTAAACGAAACTAGATATTCACGTTAAATTTTTGTTGCGGTTTATTTTTAGGTTACACTACATCATATATTTATGTATTATTTATTTGTTAGTTCTTGTTTATGGTCACGATGCTGTCCTGAGAAGAAACAATCTGGAGGAACAGGAAGTAGTGCACAAAATTAAATCTAGGGGGTGCTACCTCGCCATTCGTAAACAAAACAAGATCATCGCGGTAAATCTTGATATTAAATTGAAAATCGACACTCCCTACGAGCCCAAAAAGCCACAGTACCTTTCCTTCAACTTAGCTGATAAAAGGTTTTTAAGCTTTATAATAACCACCAAAAATCGAAAGATTCAATTCGGTTACTTTAACAAATAATCTAATAACCAAGACATATGTTACTTCAATTAATTCATTAACAAAAGAGTGGATAAGAAGCCTTTGCCCATTTACTTTAGATGTAGCTTTTCATTTGTTCACATTTCAACTAATTATATTTTCTTTCTCTCCAATTAAAAATGGAATGGTAATTTTGTTTACTATCGCTTTTTTCGTTTTTTACAGTTTTTTCGAACTATTGAAACATGTAAATGGCTAGCAACGAACAAGCTGGCCCTCGTAGCCATAGTCGCTAAAGTGTATGTCTCTAGCGTTCCGCCGCGTAGATGGTCGCGGGGTCGCGTTTTGCCTTTGGCAAGGGTGTTTAGGTGTATAGTGAATATTTGTGAAACTAGCAAAAACAGATAAGAAAATAAACGGAAATAATGAAAAATCCGTTAAATAATAAAAAAGGAAGAAATATATATATCTACATATATACATAGATATATATCTTTTAGAAAGAAAAAAAACTGTAAGTTACTTCTAAGATCTCCAGTACTTCGGAATACGCGGCCCGCAGAATTATGGACCTGCTAAGTAAATATAGATATAGCTAAAAGGCAATCACCCTCTTAGCTAGAATCTCCCAATGATTCACATCACTTTATCAAGTTTACTCTTTCTTTCCGTGAACTTGTATTATTTTTGTCAATTGGATTTTGATTATGTTTTAGCTACTTTGTTATCATTCTGAGTTTGTGTCTGATTTGCTACATTTTTAAACTTCTTTGTGTCAGGATTTATTTCTGTTATTCCTTTCTTTCTTCCTTTCCTTCTTGATTTCTTCCTAAATTTATTTCCTTCCTTCTTTCAACTATTATTTCTGCCTTTGTTTATTTGCCTCCATCTTAACGGCAGTAAGATTATTTTGGAAATAGATATTTGTTTTTAAATCTTTGTGCTAGACGAATTAGCATTTTATGAAAAGAAAAGTAACAAATATGTTCCGGAAAGTTTGTATTCGGAAAATTTGTAAATGCATTATTTTTTATATAGGACCCCTCTTTAGACCCAGTTAGCGATTCAAACGAAAGATCTGCATAATTTCGTTGTTGTTTGTTTATAGTGATGATTTATTTATCGGAAGAAAAAATCTGGAATAATAGGAAATAAAACTGAAAACTGATTCTGGATTGTGAACTTCACCATTGGTAAACGGAACAAGATCATCGCTGTACATTTTGGTTTTTAAATCACATCCGACATTTTGTTTCCAGTTTGTTGTTTACGTTATACTAATTATGTATATTTTTACTTTATTTATTTATTTACAACCTAAATTGTTTATTTACTTCTTATCTCCCGAGATAGATTACTGAAATGCAATCAGTCGTCATTGCTACGAGCCCCAAATTATACAAAGTTCTTTGTAATTTTTTAGATATTTTATTTCGCGATATTCAACTGTTTCAACTCGCAATGTAGTGGCACCAGTAAGACGAAGCGTTTACCTGGTAGAATTTACAGTGTCCCGAAATAAACAAATTTCCGTCATTTTTCACTTTACTTCTTCTTATTGCTCGTCTTCATTTTCTCCTTATTCGACATTTAAATACATCTTTAAGTACAACTCAAAAGTATCATGATAAATTTAGGTGGTATAGAAGCAGATGAAGAAGAGAAAATCGTAAGACAAATTCTGAGAGGATAGGAAACAGTTCTCAAAACAACTCTAAATGGCGCTGCCTCGCTATTCTTAAATGAAACTAGATCTTCGCGGTAAATTTTTATATTTACTTGATATTTGACATTTTGGTTGCAGTTTATTTGTAGGTTATGCTACATCATACATTTATATCTTATTTTTTTTTTTTGTTTCTTGTTTACGATCATGATGGTGCCATGAGAAGAAACAATGTGTAGGAACAGGAAGTAGTACTCAAAATTAAATCTAGGGGGCGCTACCTTGCCATTCGTAAACAAAACAAGATCATCGCGGTAAATCTTGATATTAAATTGACAATCGACACTCCCTACGAACCCAAAAAGCCACAATACCTTTCCTTCGACTTAGCTGATAAAAAGTTTTCTGCTTTATAATAACCACCAAAAATCGAAAGACTCAATTCCGTTACATTAACAAATAACCTAATAACCAAGACATGTGTTACTTCAATTATTTCATTAACAAAAGATTGCATAAGAAGCCTTTACACATTTAATTTAGATGTAGCTTTTCATTTGTTCACATTTCACTAATTATGTTTTCTTTATATCCAATTAAATATAGATAGCTGAAAGGCAATCGCCATCTTGGCTAGAATCTCCCAATGAATGATTCATATCACTTTATCAAATTTACTCTTTCCTTCCGAGAACTTGTATTATTTTTGTCAATTGGGTTTGGACTATGTTTTAGCTACTGTGTTATCATTCACAGTTTGTACCTGATTTGCTTCATTTTTGAACTTCTTTATTTCAGGCTTTCTTTCTGTTATTCCTTTCTTCCTTCTTTTCCTCCTTGATTTCTTTCTTACTTTATTTCTTTCCTTCTTTCAACTTTTATTTCTGTCTTCCTTTATTTCCCTCCTTCATCTTAACGGCAGTGAGATTATTTTGGAAATGGATATTTGTTTTTAAATCTTTGCTATAGACGAATTAGCATTTTATGAAAAGAAAAGTAAAAAAAAAATGTTCCGGAAAATTTGTATTCGGAAAATTGTGAATGCGCTTTTTTCTATAGGACTCCACTATAGACCCAGTCAGCGATTCAAACGACAGATCTGCATAATTTTGTTGTTGTTTGTTTATAGTGATGGTGTAGTTATCAGAAGAAAAAATCTGGAAAAATAAGAAATATTACTGAAAACTGATTCTGGATTGTGAACTTCACCATTGGTAAACGGAACAAGATCATCGTTGTAAATCTTAATTTTTAAATTACATCCAACATTTTCTTTGCAGTTGGTTGTTTACGTTATGCTAATTATGCATATTTTTACTTTGCATATTTATTTTCCACCTTAATTTTTTATTTACTTGTTATCTCCCGAGACAGAAATTACTGAAACGCAATCAATCCTCTTTGCTACGGGCTCTAGATAATACAAAGTTCTTTGTATTTCTTTAATTTCTTCTTTCACGATATTCAATTATTTCCACTCGCAATGCAATGGCGCCAGTAAGACGAAGCGTTTACCTAGGAGAATTTACGGTGTTCCAAACTAAACAAACCTCCGTCTTGTTTCACTTTACTTCTTCTTATTGTTTGTCTTCCGTTTCTCCTTATTCGACTTTTAACTACATCTTTAAGTACAACTCAAAGGTATCATGATAAATTTAGGTAGTATAGAAGCAGATGAAGTATTTGTTATAAGAGAAAATCTGAGAGGCCCGGGAACAGTTTTTAGAAACAACTCCAGATGACGCTAATTCCCCATTCTTAAACGAAACTAGATATTCGCGGTAAATTTTCATATTTTCTTGATATTTGACATTTTGGTTGCAGTTTATTTGTAGGTTATGCTACATCATATATTTATACATTATTTCCTTGTTTTTTCTTGTTTATGGTCATGATGCTGTCATGAGAAGAAACAATCTGTAGGAACAGGAAGTAGTACTCAAAATTAAATCTGGGGGCGCTACCTCGCCATTCGTAAACAAAAGAAGATCATCGCGGTAAATCCTGATATTAAATTGACATTCGACACTCCATACGAACCCAAAAAGCCACAATAACTTTCCTTCGACCTAGTTTCTAAAAAGTCTTTCTGCTTTATAATAACCACCAAAAATTGAAGGATTTAATTCGGTTACGTTAACAAATATTCTAATAACCAAGACACGTGCTACTTCAATTAATTCATTAACAAATGAGTGGATAAGAAGCCTTTACCAATTTAATTTAGATATAGCTTTTCATTTGTTCACATTTCAAATAATTATTATATTTTCTTTATGTCCAATTAAATATGGAAAAGTAATTTTGGTTTATTGTTGCTTTTTACAGATTTTCAACTATTTCAAAATATAAATGGCTAGCAACGAACTGTAAGTTACTTGTAAGATCTCGAATACGCGGCCCACAGAATTAATTACCTTGTAAGTACCACTTACAGTTCTTAGTACGAGTGAGTGTGTGTGCGTGTTTGTGTGTGTGTGTGTGTGTGTGCGTGTGTGTGGTGTTTTAGGGCCCGTCGACAACAAGGTCATATGAGCCCGTCTTAGTACGAAATATACTATATTTTTTAAATTAAAACTTAACAGCATACTACACTGCATCAGCAATACTATAAGCCGTGTAAATTTACATTTATCAATTTTACACTGCAAGGGTGGTCTGAAAAGTTTCCGACCCCAATCTGAAGATGGCAGTATCTACTCGTAAATAAAAGCTAGTGCATTTTTATGTTCATCTGTTGACAATTACTCATTCAGCTATTTTGGACGCTCAGTTGTTATTCAGATGTTTGAGTGAGTTGATGTGAGTGTTTTTATGAAAATGGACAAATCGAGTATCGAACTGTCATTAAATATTTTTTGAAAGGCAATACGCCTACGTAAATCAAAAATGAGTTGGATTCCGTGTATTGGGAATCTACACTATCATTTACCAGAGTGAAATTTTGGGCAGATGAATTTAAACGTTGCCATAAGAGCTTGGGAGACGATGAACTTTTGGGACGTCCAAAAGCAGCAGCTACCGAAGAAAACATCACCAAGTTCAGCAAATGGTGCAAGACGGCAGCCGAAATAAAGCGAGAGATATAGCAGAGGCTGTGAGCATGTCAAAAGAACGTGTTTGTCACACATTAAATCAATATTTAGACATAAGCAAGCTGTCCGCGCGTTGGGTGCCGCGTTTTTTTCACGTTTGACCAAATCTCCAACGCTCTGTTGGCGCAGTTTAGGCGCAATGAATTCGAGTTTTGACGCCGACTAATTACTGTAGATGAAACTTGGATACACCATTATACGCCCGAAACAGATCTGCAGTCCAAACAGTGCACTGCAAACGGGAAACCGACTCCAAATGAAGCAAAAATGGTCTTTTCGGTTGTGAAAGTGATGGCGACCGTTTTTTATGGATACTTATGGACTTATTTTAATCTATTATTTTTAAAAAGTAAATACCTTTACAGGAGCATACTACGCTTCATTATTTGACAAGTTGAATGCAGAACATACAGAAAAACGGCCATATTTACAGAAAAAGAAAATCCTGTTTTACCAAGACAACGCACCGTCTCACACCTCGGCGGTTGCAGTGGCGAAAATCCACGAATTACGGTATGAACTGCTTGGCCATCCGCCTTACTCACCAGATATAGCCCCAAGCGACTTCCTTTTGTTCCCTCAACTAAAAATGGTGCTCGGAGGACAGAGATTTTCGTCAAATGAAGAGGGAGTCACCTTCGTGAACAATTATTTTGCAGAGAAAAACGCCGAGTACTATTTGGACGGGTTACATAGATGGGAGCATCGCTGGAAGAAGTGTGTAGAGTTACAAGGAGACTATGATGAAAAAAAAAAAATTGAAAAATGCCTTGTATGTTTTTTAGTTCGGAAGCTTTACAGACCAACCTCGTATATAGGCAAAGTTTAGTGATTACTGTGAATGTTCCTGTGCTTGTTACACAGTTCATCCTGTAATTCATCCTATTAACGTATGATTTCTGCAATAGACAAGAGAGAGAGAGAGAGAGAGAGAGAGAGAGAGAGAGAGAGAGAGAGAGAGAGAGAGAGAGAGAGAGAGAGAGAGAGAGAGAGAGAGAGAGAGAGAGAGAGAGAGAGAGAGAGAGAGAGAGAGAGAGAGAGAGAGAGAGAGAGAGAGAGAGAGAGAGAGAGAGAGAGAGAGAGAGAGAGAGAGAGAGAGAGAGAGAGAGAGAGAAGGGTTAGCTTGGATGAGAACAGGAACAATAAGAGGGATAAGAGGTAGGGAAAAGGGAATTTGTAAATAGTGTCAGAATAGTCACAGAATGCGAGGAGGCTCCAATGTGGAGAAAAAAGGTTTGGGAGGAAAAATGGGAGAAAATAAAGAAGAGGATAAGAATGTTAACGGACAGCAAGGAAAAGAAGATAAAAAGTATTGCTGATTTCTTGCAGAAAGTAAAAGAAAAATGGGCCAGAAATGTAAAGAATATAAGAAAGGAAGATGAAGGGGAAGAATGGGACCAATTAAGTAACAAGGAGGCATGGAGGTTGAGAGCTACCTGGCAGAGAAGAAGACCAGGGTGTCATGTAAGCCAGGATAGCAACAAGATAAAGATAAATAAATGTAGCCTAAAGCTGTAAATTGTAAAATTTTGGAATATGCACAATAAAAGAGCTGGCCCCTTAGCATAGTCGGTAGAGCACCTGTCTGGCTAACTAGGGCACCACGGTTCGATTCCGGAGGTGGAGGTAGAGATTTTTCTCCGAAGATAATTCCTCATCTTCCCAGAGTCTGGAAATATGAATGAGAGTGCGAATGTGTGTGTGTGTGTGTGTGTGTGTGTGTGTGTGATCTAATGATTGTCTGCTGATATGACCATTGGAGTTAAAGGGGTATAAATGGGCCAAAAGGTATAAAACAGTATCTGTAAATACTAATGTAATCAATTTACAAGTATATAGACTATTCTATAATTTGCCTAATCCTGCATAAAAGATTTGCCAATAATATATATGACAACATTTATTCTGATTTAAAGATAATGCTAATATAGCTATATGTTCATGAATTTATGAGTTATAAGGATTTCATATTTATTGGACATTAGCTTTGAGTATATTTACCCTATGGACGATGTACATAATAACACGTATATTCCATTACTATGAATAGTTATGTGGTCCTCAAATTTTACTATATTTCTTATTAATATTAGTTGATTGCTAGTCTTAGTTAAATTTAATATGTTACTTGTTTGTCCTGTTTCTATCCTTGTCACTGTTTATACTGCACTCATATTCACTTGCCACGCTGCACTTCATTTGTCTTGGCAACTTGGTGGTTATTATTCTCTAAGCAATAATGATACTGTAAGTCTTTGGTGTTAATTGGACCGTCGTATAAGCTTATTGATTTCGTTAAGTGGTAAAAGGCTCTAAGGTAATTGTTTATAAGTCTCTCATTGTTACTGGCCAATGGTCTACATTCTACTCTATTTCCTTAATTATTGTTGTTCTCTGTAGCTTTTATTTCCGGACATTCATGTTATATTGTCAGCAATCGCATTGTTTCGTTAGAGCGGCCGCAGAGCCAGAGCTACGCGTGGGCAGGAAAGAAAGAGACAGATAATGTCCCGCAGAATGGACGCTTGCCGAGAGAGGGAAAGAAACAGTGATGCCTGGATAGTTCCGTCTTTCTCTCGCTGTGTCGCAATTGTTATCGACGACTGCATTCTAGAACAACGACTGGATTTCACTAGGTATTTGGTCTCATCCAAGGATGAGGATAGTAATAGAAGCAGAGGGTTTACACACCAAATGATGATGATGATGATGATGATAGTTAGCACTACAGGACATGTAGACCCCTGACCTCCCTAACCACCGCCTTCCATTCTACTCGGTCCTCTGCTTTCCTTCTCCAGCTTTTAACCCCCAGCATTATCAAGTCATCTTCTATATAATCTACTCATCTTTTCCTGGGTCTTCCTCTTCTACTTCTGCCATCCAGCTTTCCTATGAGCCCGCCTCGGTAGTATAGATGGTAGCATGTCGGCCTTACGTTCAAGAGGTCCCGAGTTCGAATCTCGGTCAGGGTGAGTTACCTGGATAAGGTTTTTTCCGGGGGTTTCCCTTATCTTTACAGATAAATGTCGGGTAGCTCTAAGCTCTATGGACCCCGGACTCATTTGAGCATAATTTCGTCCATTTCATTCACCGTCCGATATGACTTAACGTTGGAGCACGTAAAATTACAAAAAAGCTTTCCTATGAATATCTTCTGAACTACATTGGCTTCCAGCATTCTTTGCACATGTCAATCCACCTTATTCTTCCCTGTTTAATTTGCACTACTATATTTGGTTGTCCAAACAGGCACTGTAACTTCAAGTTATTCCGCGTTCTCCATCCGTCCAAGTCCCTTATCACTCCAAATATATTTCTCAAAATCTTCCTTTCCCACCGTAATAACCACTGTTCTTCTCTGATTGTCAACACTCCACTTTCTGAACCATACATTATTATTGATCTCAGTACCGTTGTATATATTTTAACTTTAGTATTCCTATTGACGTTCCTTGATTTAAACATATTCTGCAAGGCATAGAAACATCTGCTACCACTTAGCTTTTTTTTTTTGAATTTCCACTGATGTTGTATTATGTACTGTTACTCTAGATCTAGGGTATTTAAATGTTTCCACTCTTTGATATTCTTTCTCATGTAATTTAACAGTAGGTTCTCTTCTTCTTATGTCCCCATTACCTCCCATCTTCATATACTTGGTTTTACTGACGTTCACAACCAATACTAGATCTTGTGCTCTCTCTTCCAACACTACATAACTTTCCTCAAGAGCTCTTATATTCCTTGTGAGAATTGCCACATCGTCAGCATATGCCACTATTTGTGCTGATCTGGAAAGTATGGTTCCTCCAGGGTTTATGGGTAATTGTCGGATTACTTTTTCCAGTGCTAAATTAAACAGCAGTGTGGATAGTGCATCACTTTGTCTCCACCCCCTCTCCACGGTAAACATATCTGCTAAATCTTTTTTAATTCTAACCCTGCATCTTGTCAATTCCATAATCATTCTTGTCAATCTCACCAGTATCTGTGGTATTCCGAACTCTCTCAGCTCTATCCAGGCTATCATACGCCTGTTTAAACTCTACATACAGCTGATGAAGCTGTCTGTCATATTCATAAAGCGTTTCCAGTGTTTGTCGCAATATAAAACTGTGGTGTAATGTTTCCTAAATCCTGCTTGGTAATCCCCAAGTATCTTTTCTAGCCATTGCTCCAGTCGTATGGCAGGTATCTTGCCAAAATCCCTTACACACTCAATACTAAGTTAATGTCTATGTCTTATTTGATTATACATATAGAAATGGGATGCAAGGGATAGTGATGTGCATTCCATAACCTCTCCTATCCAAATCCCAAACTCAACCTGCCCGTGGTGCAACCTGCTTTTTCCAATGAGGCTCTGGGGACCGACCGTTAGGGGTATATAGTCGCCCTGTTCAAAGGGTTACCCTGGATTTATCTTTGGTAATAGATATCTCTCAGATAACGCACTGATTACTCCACGTGGACTGAACATATATCTGCCATTTGTGATTCATGCGAATTCCATTGGCTGAAGTGATGCGTTCATTGGTGCTTAGCACACGAAAGGGAGGCCCGTCAGTTCCCCTCTCACTCCTACAAGAATAATCAGTGCGTTATCTGAGAGGCTTCTCTTAACAAAGATAAATCCATGGTAACCGTTTCAGCAGGGCGACTATAACTGCATCAGAAGTAGAGGAAATGCTATTTCACCTCTTACGCTGGCCTCTCACGGCGTACAAATGTTCCACAATTGGTGCTTGTGAGAAAATCTGATGGACTTTAAAACTCCTCCCAGCCAGATCCGATGGACCCATTAACCAAAGACAGGTGTGGCCCTCCAGACAGCCGTGCCGTGGCTCAGTGGTTAGACCGCTTGGCTCTCACCAAGGGTTCAATCCCAGGCGACGCAAAGTGAGATTCGTGGTGGACAACACGGCGCTGGAGGGGGTTTTCTCCGGGATCTCCAGTTTCCCCCGCCATCTCATTCCACCGGTACTCCATCTTCATCTCATGTATCATCAGTGTCACCGCCTGCGATGCCGTATATAGTAAAAGCGGGCGTTAAACACTACATATTTCATTTCATTTCCCTCCAGACATACTGAGGGTTAAAGTGATTGGATGATGTAACCAACATTACAAGCAAAAAATTGGTGTCTACTTAGAAAACGGTTACATTTATGCTACTTAAAATATGACAAGTCCTTCAGATAACATTTCCGGAGGTAAAATAGTCCCCCGTTCGGATCTCTGGGTGGGGACATCTGCAGGATGTCAATCACAGAACACCCTCAAAATTCTCCAATGGAATGCAGGAGGACTTTCACGGAGTAAAAAAGATGGAACTTCAAAAAGTCATAGAAGAAAAACAAATAGACCTATCCATCATCCAATAGGCCAATAATTTACGGAACATTATTATCTGGCCAAACACTTACACAGAATAGGAATTTATACAAGTCCAAATTGTCCTCTGTGCAACAAAGAAGAGGAAATGAATGAAGAACATCTTTTAACCTGTGAAGCCCTACCTGCCGGACCCACTACACAGAAATATTGTAGAACAAGAGAGCTAATGGCTTCATTGCCAAAGCCTAGCATTTGAAAACAACAACATATTGAAATAAAACATTTGATTCAACTACTTGAAAAACAGAGTAGAGTGTTTTAGTTTTTATTTATTATCATAAATGTCATAAAATCAAGTAAATCTTAGCAATTGGAAGTTACTACTATGCCATTAATACGCACTTCCTATTTCTACTATTAAAACAAAATTAAAATGGTGTCTGGATTTCGAACCTTTGTAGGTCTGGATCCTACATAGTTTAATGAATTAGTCAATCTGAAAAATTCATTGCCACGGCCGGGATTTGAACCATGAATCTCCTGTTTTCCGTCCAGTCGCTCTAACTCATTGAGCTACCTTGGCCAACATGCCATCGCGACATAAACTCTCCAATTGACTCGATATATTTTTCCCGGTAAACGACTTAGAGCTCTCATATTCAAGATACACATCTGTGGCGATTTACTATTATAAGTACCGTCAACTAGGATGACTTTGGGCCATCCATGCGCTTAATAAGAAAGCATTGACGAATGGTATTTGAAAATGCCATAAGATTGTAGTAATACTGGTAACACTTGAATAAGTGTTGGCACCACCTGGTGACTATGTTATAAACTGCTTACTCTTCTAAAGTTGGGTGCATTGTGAAGATTTGTGGAAACGTATCTGCACATGCTTTTACTGAAGTCTGTATAATTTCAGTTGGATCGAGGTGAAGAATTTTATTTTCCAAATTAAATGCAGGTTTGTTTGCTTAGACTATTATTTGGCTACTGATTACGAAAATATAAGTTCTGTGGCAGATATGGTATTATTTTGAATGAGGTAGAAACTTAAAAATAGGAAAATGGCGGGTGACTTTTAGCCACCATAAATCATTGCATTTTACTCACATGCAAGCACGTAGTGTCTTTTTTGTGTATCTTAAATTGTGTAGTTATGTTCACTTTAATTGAATATAGTTTTAGTATTTTACTATATAAAGCAACGACCAGGGAGTTACCGAGCTGTCACCCAAAGGGCACCCGGCGCCTCCGTGGGGCTTTCCATAGGGCAAGACCTAGAGACTAACGAGGCCCCCCCTCGCCATCTGGTCCTGCGGACACAAGACGGGATGGAGGTGGATACGCCACTTACGTGCGCCAACCCCAAACGGGAAGGCTACCGATATGATCTCGGTGGGGCCGTCTGGTGATCTAGCACACCTACTAGCTATGCAGGCTATTTGTTTTATTTATTACACTGCATGCTCCGTTACATCGTAACACTACATGCATTCCTTAAACTTATAACAACTAGTTGTAGTAGTTACAATTTTTACAAGTGTTACAAGTTCTCAATATATGATACAATTTTTTTATTATGCTTTTACATTTTTTCAAAGTCTATTTTGTTTATGAATTTTAAAAATGCTTTTTGGTAGTGCTTGATTAGATCACTGATTGTTGCCGGCCACTGTCCACCTCTCAGTCTAATGTTTTGTTTGAGTTCTAGTCTTTCATAGTTCAGAAGAGGACAATTGTATATTAAATGATCCACTGTTTGATTTTGCAGTTCACATTTGCGCATTGCACTTTCCGCTATTTTGAATCTGTTGTAGCAGTTCCTTGGTTTCCCATGTCCAGTTAGGATATCGGTAGTCTGTCCGTTGAGTGGGATTCTTATTTTTAGTCATTCTTTCACAGAAGGGAAGAACCTTTTGCTGATTCTTCCTTTTGTTGTCTTCTCCCATTGGTCCTGCCACCTTCACAGTCCTTTCTCTTCTGCTTCCTTGATTATGTGTGTCCTGGTTATCTCGCTGTAGATAATCTCCCCGTTGTCTTCCTGTGCAGCCTCCAGCTATGCAGGCTAGTACGCGGGAATATATGGCTTCCCTCAACCCCGTCCGGAGACGTATCCGATCTCCCACGGGTATCGGGAACCACTGCCCCCTTGAGTCCAACCCAATCGTAACAACTTCCATTCAGGGAGGGGCTCGAATGTTCGGCCCGAGGTTCCTGTAGTAACGTCAGAGGTACCACGAGTGCTAGGGGTCCGCAGCGCCCTCACTAAAGCAGCTGGAGGGAACGGATTCCCTCCCCTACGGATTGTATTTTACTACAGGCTGCTTTACTTTTATTACAGATACCGATAATAAACTGTCATAGACAAATGCCAAGAAAACACCGAAGGGAGCCAGGAAACCGGCCATACCGCAATTACGGCGAATCTTGTTAGAAAACGCTAAATAAATTAGATAAAAAACTCTCTCAATACGCTCTGCTGTAAAATGGGTATAATATTCACAGGAACACATTGATGTCAAAAGTACAGAATAGACATTCCGCCCCGTGGACCAAAAGTGTTTTCTGGACCATCAACATCATAGTCGACAACAAAAAGAAAAATCAAGAAAAACCAGAATTTCAGATCATAACAGCAGCAGTGATGATGATGTCACCATACAATATCAGGAGAGCTCCAACAGTCCAGTGAAGATCCTACATCTCCGTTCAACCAGAAAGCAGCATCAGCACTAAATCCGAGAAACTTGGTTGATGATTTCGTCGTTGTGCAGTATGAGTGGGAGTTCTTTCCAGGAATGGATACTGACGTTCGTCAATGCAGAAAAGCTTGGGAAAATGTAACATTTTTGAAATTCATATGAAGTGCAGTTCAAAAGTTTTTGTAACCATAAAGAGTAATAATTTGACATGAAAATGTTATATTTTACTTTTATTGGAATAAATACTCACATTCCATGGAGTGATAGTACTGAATTTACAGGTGGCACAAATCCGCCTCACCTAATGGGGTGGGTGATATGGGGTTATGTTTTTATAGCCTTTTTGGGTATCAGTTAACGTCAAGTAATAACTTGACTGCAGTGCAAGGTTGATGTTTCTGATACTATGTTATAGTTAGTAAGCGTTTCTTCATTAACGTTAAAATCGAAGAAAAGATTTCTAAAAACTGCAAAAAAGTGGCACAAAGTCACCCGAGTTGATGGTACATAAATACCAGAGTCTTTAGCATTGAACTCCTATTGAGGAATTAACCCTTTCTTAAATGATCAGAATTAATCCTTTTAAATACATATCCTGTATATGGGTGCTTTTATTAATTAGAATCCAACTGAAAAATTCAAAGCCAAGGCCGGGATTTGAACCATGGATCTCCTGGACTCCATCCAGTCGCTCGCACTCATTGTGTTAGAATTCATTGAATTTTTCAGTTTGACTCTAATTAATTAAAACACCCATACACAGGAGATGTATCTAAAGTGATTAATTCTGATCATTTAAAAAAGGGTTAATTCCCCATTATAAACTTAATCCCACATACTTACCTATATCCGCTTGGCTATCAGTGCACGTTTAGTAACTGCAACTCAGTTATGAGAAGATTTAGTAAAACTATAGAGACGCTTTGTAGTGACACCAAGTTAAATCGTTCGTGGAAATAGCAGGAAAGATAGGTGGTGGAGGTGTGACGTCAGTTCCGTGAGCTCTCAACGCTAAATATGCTCCCTAATGAAAGGCAGGTTAGCGTGTGACGTCATCACGCTGATTTCTACTGCCCAAGAGGGATGTGTTGGTGTTCCGACAGCGTAGGCAAGATGGGAAACGAATCGGGTATTAATAATATGCACAACTTACATCTTGGGTGTTGTAACATTAGTGCTGAATGCTTTAATTAAACAATTGGTTACAGTTTATAAACAATTACATTGTGGCTCTGTGCTATGAGAAAATATATAAAACTTAAAATTGTAGTTTACCTAAAGGACAGGCATATTATAAGGTAAATAAGATAAACATAAGATAATTTTCTCTGCAAATTAGAGGAGCCCCATTCAGAGAAAAATTACGTGCACATTCTCCGACACTTTCTGTTTCGTTTTTGTTTAACTACTTTAGCAACGTCAGGACGTAATGTCTGGGAAATTTGTAAACGAAGGCTGCATGTTAGATTGTGATCCGACAAGGTACTTCGGGGTTTGGACTTAGCTAATTTCATAACATATGGCGAACCAAACATTCTGTGACTTTGTGGGTTCGTGAAATTAAAACTCCAATTGCACAAACTCAAAATGTTCTTTATTTCCACCGAATTACAGTTGGAACATTTGCCGATTACATAGAATTACTTAGCGCACACAATTACAATTCACCAGTTCGTCTGTCACAGGTCCATTGCACACTCAAAGTTACGTACATCTCCTCTGATACGTACACCGTCTTCCAGTCCGTCCGCTCACTCAGTGCTCCTCACAGCTGCTCGCCAAGAACTGAACTGACTCGCTAACTGCAGGCGTTATATAGGGAAGATCGCCGTTTCTGGAAGGTTCGTGGCGCGCACAATTATCCCGAGGTTTGCAGACGTCTGGTGGGAGGGGAAAGAGACGGTACAGGGCTCGCGCCGCTCTCCTAATCTTTCCTTCAGTTAGTGACATGAGACAAATGGGTAGTCGTGGGCTGAATGCTTCCCACCTGGCCCTACTGCCGGCCGGTTCTATAGGGAGTTCCGAGGCAATACACAATGTCCGTGCGGCAAGTGAATACAACCGCGGAAATCTGGCTTGGGGGATATTCTTGTAAAATCCGCCAAGTATTTCTTGTGTATATATTTTTCCTGCAATAAATCGTCACATTGTAAATTTAACAGATCCATTAGGTACGTGGCAGTTACATTGTTGTCATCGAGTGCGCTACAGCTGAATGAACCCTCAGATTCTGTATTCACAGCGCCATTTATATAGGCAACTTGGTGCTACACGGTTCTTGCCTGAAGTCACACGCACTGCAGGCCTCGTTACAACCATCGAAGCTGTCTTCCTCTGGCATGCGCTTTCACAGTCTGCTGTTTTTTTTTTTTTTTTTTTCAAAAGGCGAAATCTCTATACTGCTCTCCTTTTGTAAGTACAGTCGCGAACCCGTACCTACGATCGCGTGGCTTGTTTAAGGAGGGCAGTGAGATAACCAAAAGCCCGCGGACAAAGATACCAGGCAGATAAGGGTCTGCCGAAACAAGCAAACTGAGATAAATGGAAATTTCTAGTTACTTCTGGACTGATAGAGATTGTTCGCGTTCTCGTTTATTTGCGAATCATCTAGAAATTATGTGTGAAGTATTTAAAAGAAGCCATGGCTAGTGATGAGTCAGTCAGTTGTAAACAGAGTGAGTTGCAAGTTGTTTAACAAGAGTGTTGTTGTAACGAGAGCTAATGTAATCAGCTGTCACGGTTTGTTATTGTGATCAACCTTGGAAGATTGTGTTATTATGTGATGTAATGTTGTTACGTGAGAATTGAACAGTTTATCTCTACGGAAATAAAGGGTATTTTTAATTTCTGCAACTCGGCCTTTTAATTCTACGAACCCACAAAGTCACAGTACGTAGGAAAAAAAGAAAGAAGCAAATAAAAAAATTAAACGTCTACAATTACATTTTGTAGAAAAAAGTTATCGAAGGTGGAGAAAGTCCTTTGATTGTAATTTAACGGATTCCGACTCAGTGGTATAATTGTTATTTTTGGGCTTCTTGCTGCCTGAGCTTTTAAACTGATATATCGAAAATAAATAGTAACCATGATTTAACATACCGCATTGCGACAAAACCGCTGTTCGTCGTGATCCTACAAAATGTTACACAAAAAGGGAAAATATTGTATGTGTGTAAACTGAGGCACTTATCTGAGCTTGCTTGAAACGTTACGAGGTAAATATGCAAATAATCCTTTAGAAAACTTGTCCAGTCTCGGATATACCAAGAGATTGAGAGTTAAACATGACTGAGTGGCCTTTGTTTACATAAAATATTAGAAAATTTCAAGTAGCACTAAGACCATACCAAATTTAAATTCGCTACATAAAACTTCCTAAAAATTCACGTCATGCAAATAACATTCAGATGCATCTGAGCTCCGCTTTCTCACACATACTTTATCAATCTTACACAATTACCCTTATAGATTTAATAAGACTGGCTAACAAAAAAATAACTATTGAATGCTTCGTACACTTTATGAGGCAATTCCTACTAATTTTGAGTAGAGAAAAACAAACTTGACAATGAAACTAATTTATTAGCTCTAGTTTCTATGACATACACAAGGTGGAAGGTACTGTAATGTAGTGTTTAACGCCCGCTTTTACTACATACGGCACCGCAGGTGATGACACTGATGATACATGAGATGGAGATGGAGCACCGGTGGAATGAGATGGCGGGGGAAACCGGAGATCCCGGAGAAAACCCGCCCCAGCGCCGTGTTGTCCACAACAAATCTCACTTTGCGGTCACCTGGGATCGAACCCGGGCCGCCTTGATGAGAGCCAAGCGGTCTAACCACTGAGCCACGGTGCGGGCGGAACACACACAAGGTGGAAGTATTACATATTAATTGATTGAGAGAAAAGGATACATTTTAATTACATACATGCTAACAACAATGAAAGTGCATTTGATTTTAACAGGTAATTAGTTACATGCTAAGAGTTCTAAATTGCTGGAAAACTACTTCGCAAATAGTCGTGTCTGAAGAGAATCATATGGTGGCCCATTGACTTCGTCGTCTTTTAGCTAGCCTCTTGTGATGGAGTTCCGCAGAATCCCTATACAAAGACCAACAGTTATCCGCAAGCATTACTTCATTCCAACGGCCCTGATATCTTTGTTCCATAACAGAAATGTCCTGATGGAATCTCCCCCCATGTACATCACTAACAGCTCCACAACTGGGAGGGAAAAAGTCTAGTTGGGAGTGGAGAAAATGGATCTTAAGGGACATGTTGCAGCCAAGGTTACGGTATTTTTGCAGGAGCACTGTCACCAAATGCTTGTAGTTGTCATCTCTTTTGTTTCCTAAAAATCCATGAAGAACATCCTTGAAGGCTTCCCAAGCTTCCTTTTCTTTCCCCTCCAAAGCTTGGTCAAATGCAAGATCCTTTACAAGTTCTCTTATTTGTGGCCCAAAAAAAATGCCTTCCTTAAATTTTGCATCACTTAATTTCCAAAATGTCTCTCTGATTGGGTTTTGTTATTTGACAGGTGTGCCAACTCCCAAAAAATGTCCACCAAATTTAAAATCTTTACTCTGAAATGAAATGTCACTTTATCTTCAAAACCAGAGCTAATCTATCATTTTATGGTGATTTTTTAATTCAGCAGATGGAAATACATGTAAATGCAATATTTTAAGCCTGAAACATTTTCATTATTGCCCAGTGTATTCTGTATTATGACTTTGTGGGTTCGCGAATTAAAATTCCAGGTTACAAACACTAAATATTGCTCTTTATTTCCGTGGAAAAACACTTCGGTCAACCCCTACAGTAGCAGAAATACGTCACACACACAATACAACTTGCAAGGTCATCGACCACAAACAGCTGTTCACGCACGCAAGTCCAATTAACAACTGTCCCCAGTGGCGGGAGGCGGCTTCTTTTATAGTTATATATACTATTCCAGAAATTCGTTAGAATCAGGACGGCGTTAGAAGAAAGACGAACTCTCCAGAAATCCGTCTCCTTCCCACCGTTTCGGCAAGCTTCGCAAGCTTCTCCGCACTTTACTGTCCGTCTCTGTGAACTCGTCCCTCCCGCCGCCTCGCCGCAACATTGTGTTTGCGACAGTATTAATATCATAAACAGTAAACACTTGTTAACTTATTTAATTTCAAAAGCTACTCAATCCATTTTTATAAATATTTCTACTAGGGATGGGTCGATACCAACAGTTTTGATACTCGATTCTGGATACACGATATTTTCCACGAAATCGATACTTCGATACCCGATACCGCCATTTCTACTTGTAGTTTCAAAACAAATTAGAATCTTGAGATAACTGTGTAATGTCAATGAAATTATTTAGGCGTACATTTTTAATCAGATAAAACTTCAAATCATCCGTGTTCTTATTTATATGATATGATATATTTTTTGTCCATATTATAAAATTATACAATTTACAACTTCTGGCTGCATTTATCTGTCTTTACCTCGTTGCTGCCTTGTCTTACATCACACCCTGGTCTTCTGCTCTGCCAGGTAGCTCTTAACCTCCATACCTCCTTGTTTACTTAATTAGTCCCATTCTTCCCCCTCAACTTCCTTTCTTATATTCTTTACATTTCTGGCTCATTTTCCTTTTTCTTTCTGCAAGAACTCACCAAAACCTCTTATCTTCTTTTCCTCCCTGCCCGTTCTTTTCCTCCCTCTTCTCTACATTCTCCCATTCTTCTACCCAAACCTTTTTTTCTCAATATTGCAAACTCCTCCCATTCTGTTACATAGTGTTCTATGCTTTCTTTTCACCCACACAATTCACAAATTCCCTTTTCCCTACCTCTTATCCCTCTTAGAAATATTATTCCTGTTCTTATCCAAGCTAACCCTTCTCTCTCTTACCTACTGCAGTAATCTACATATGCTTCTCGTCCCCAGTTTCCTTTATTTGCTTGTAAAATTGTAATGATTTCATATATTCTAGACTTCCCCATATTTCCTGTCTTTCTATATCTTCTATTCTGCATTTTACTAATTTACCCACATCGCATGTATTCCTTTCCTCTAATCTCCACATATCTCCCATTCCGATTTTTTCCATAATTCCTCCTGTATCTGCTCACAAGTTATTTGAGTTCTCTAATCTTTTTAGCTGTCTCATGCATAATATCATAATTTCCCCTTCTTCTTTGACCAACAACCTATACCAAAATTGTATTGTTGTTTCCATTTTATTCCATTTCTTCTTGTCTTTCCTAATTCTACTAAAGCTACTTCCCTAGGTGCTGATCTTGGTAAGCCTAGTAGCTCTTTACAAAACCTTCTGTAGTTTTGGTCCACCGTTTTGTTTACCTCTGTGCACGATCCCCCCCCCCCCCCCCCAGATCTCCACTGCATACAACATTTTGGATTCAACTAGTGCTTCGTACAATCTTTCTAACCACTTGGTTGTCATTTCTAGCTTATATTTGCTTATTCTTATCCCATTCATTGCCTCCCTTCTCTCTACTTCAGTTTTCTCCTGTGTACTCCCCACTTGCCATTGTTATTTAACCTTACTCCTAAGTATTCAAACTCTACATTAAACTAAAATAAGACCTGAAGCTTTCCTGGCGACGAATATGCTCACTTTCTTCTCGGGAAGCAAGCAAGGTGAAAAGACGATTAGATATCAACGTTTCGGGTGTGTGCATCTCTCCCATCATCAGGATATTTATAAAATGTTATAACCACAAATGAAACAGAGGATGTAACACCAGTATAAACAAAGACAAAACACTATCAAAATTCGCATTACTGAACAAAAGACTGTTTTCAGTAAATTAAATACCAGGGCAGGAGATGGCGTGAGTATAGAAAATTGTGCCAAAGAAACGTAACTACTTAACTTGATTATCAAGCTGCACTGATCTTTGCTCGACGGCTTTCCATTTTAAGGCCGGTTTCCTAGAGGAGCTGATCTGAAATCCAGCATCACGATTAAGCGTGCTCCTCTCGGAGGAAATCGCCAAAGCCTCCTTAATTCTCCGTTCCCAGTAACTGTTGCATATTGCCAAGATGGTCGTCTCCCGAAAATTGTCTCTATGGTCGTTATCAAAACAATGCTCTGCCAGCCCAGACTTCTCAGGTCGTATTAAACGAATGCTCCGTTCAGGTTCGATGCTGGTAGCGAAGATTCTTCCGGTTTGTCCTATACACGGTGTCCCACATTCACAAGTTATGCGGCACACTCCCGGAACTTGGAAGTCCAGTCTGCTTTCACTGGTCTCAACAGACGTTTAATCTTCCTAAGTGGCTTGTGGATGGTCCTGATGTATTTGGCAAGACGTTTGCTGATTCTGCCGGATAGATTGCCGGTAAACGGGATGCAGGCTGTAGCGGTAGGCTTATCTGACGTTTGCAGTATTACCGGTGTCCCATTCCTAGCTTTGGTGATCGAGGCTTCAACGTCATATTCGGAGTAGTCGTTTTGACGGAAAGTGAGTCTCAGGTGCTGTAATTCCTGTTTTAAGTGTCTGGGATCAGAGATAGACATTTAAAATTAAAACAGTCCACTTTGGTAAGTTTTTCTTAAAAGAAATACTAGCATGTTCACACTTTTGGGGTTAAGTCTATTTCCTTTTGTGTCGGATATCAGTCCTGCTGTGCTAAATAGGACTTCAGAGAAAACTGTTGCAGGTGGAATACACATCTATTTGCAGGAAGTTCGGGAGGTTCGAGTTAAATTCCTATGGCCGACCTACATTGTCCATAGGTTCCTTTGGGGGCTTTCCCAAGTCGCCAGGTGAATGCTGGGTAAGTCTATTACTCCCTCGAATTTCTTCTCCCTCCATTTCATCTCCTTTGCCATTTTATATAATCTCTCATCTGGTGGTGTCTTTCAGGGTAGAAATGTCCAGTTGTGAGTCTCTACGCTGAAGTGGCAGAGCGCCCTCTCCAACTTCGGCGGGAAGTCCTACTAGGTAATTACAGCTGTGGGTTATATAGTACGCCTTTGCATCCGACGTATGCACCCCTTTTTAGACACCTTATACGACGTACGTTACAGGAACACACGTCTTAGTCCCAAGCCACCAGGTTTTCGCTTCCGGGAGCTCCTTAGGAGACATGCTTTTGACTTGTCTAGAATATTGCCTAAGGGTGAATGTTTGTATCTCCCTTGGTTGCGTGCAGTAGCTCCCGTAGATCTACGCATGACGCTTACGGCACTCACGAGTATTATCCGTATCTTATTTTTGGAATTTTTATCGGGGTATAAGGATTTTAACTTAAGTTTTACCAACGGGTCAATATGCCCTAGCGGTGTTGGAAGTGCGTGTGTCCATGGAGCCGAACCCTTTACATTCGATCTCCATGGCAGCACTTCCATATTCAATGTAGAGCTCTATGCCATTTACCGAGCCATGTTACATATTCGCTGCAGAAGTTTCGGGAATAGCCTTGTCGTGAGTGATTCCCTTAGCGCACTCTACAGCCTACGTGCACTGTACAACCACCATCCTATTGTACAGCGTATCCAGGAGGCCATCCACACCTTACACGCCTCAGTCGTTGGCGTAGTGTGGCATGGGTCCCTGGTCTCGTGGGCTTGCATGGTAATGAACTTGCTGATTTGACAGCCAAGACGGCAGCCATACAGCCCAAGGTTTTATCCGACCGGTCTTCACGGAAGATTTTAGCCTTCAGTTGCGGAGCGCTGCGTGCTCCTCCTGAGCCGCAGAGTGAACCCATCTCCGCAGCAACAAACTGATATCTGTAAAGGCACCTTTGATTCCCTGGGTGACCTCCTGCCGTTCCTCTGGTTGGGAGGAAGTGAGTCTGGCTCGGTTAAGGATTGGCCACTGCTTTTTAAACCATCGTTTTAAACTCACAGGGGACCCTGCTCCAGCTTGCCCACTCTGCGCTGGCTCTCTATCGGTCCGTCAGGTGGTTTTGACCTGTTTTAACCTTGCGGATCTCTGCCAGTCTCTCCAGCTGCCTGCCAGCTTGGCAGATATATTAGCGGATGACGAGCAAGCAGTGGCCAAAGTTGTTAAGCTGTTTCTAAAAGCTAGTTTTAGAATTTAGAATTCTTTTTTTAACCCTTTTATGCTTTTAGCTTCTTTTACATCTTGACTACCGTAGTGATTTGTCATTTTGTCTGTGATTTTATTTAGAAGGGTTGTTTTTTTCAAAGGTTATTTTATACCGTTTTTAGCATGATTTGGATTTTACGGGCGCTGATGACCACGCTGGCATCTATAACTGTCGGCGGGAGCCTAGGCGGTGCATAGCAGGATGGTATAGCCACCCGAACATCGGAATTCCCGATAGAACCAGCAGCTGTCAGGTAGTGGCCAGACGGGAAGCATTGAGTTCACGCCTACACATTTATTTTGTAGCACTAACGAAGGGGATGATTAAAACAGCAGCACGAGCCCTGTACCGTCTCTTTCCCCTCCCCTGAAGCCAGGAACCTTCGGGATGATTCACTGAATCGCGCGACTTTCAGAAACAGCGATTCTTGCTATAAAAAGGGGCTGCAGTTGGCGAGTAAGTTCAGTACTTGGTGAGCAGCCGGAGGTGCACCGTGCTAGTGAACGGACTGAAAGACTGTGTACGTGTATCGGAGGAGTTGTACGTAATTGCGAGTGCTCAGTGGACCTGTGACAGACGAACTGGTGAATTGTAATTGGGTGCGCTACGTAATTTTATGTAATCGGCAAGTGTTCCAACTGTAATTCGGTAGAAATAAAGAACGTTTTGAGTTTGTGCAATTGGACTTTTAATTTCACGAGCCCACAAGGTCACAATATGCTCTGAATAAACCAATTCCTCCTCCGGTAGGACTATTGTGGCGTTCAGTACCCAGGTCTCGAAGGTGGCCCGGGTTCGATCCCAGGCGACCACAAAGTGTGGTTTGTGATGGACAACAGGGCGCTGGGGTGGGTTTTTTCCTAGACCGCCGGTTTCCCCTGCCATCTCATACCACCGTTTGTCCATCTTAATTTCAAGTACCATCAGTGTCACCGCCTGCGGTGCCGTATGTAATATAAGCCTGTGTTAAACACTACACACACATGACCCACATTCTTTCGGAATGACAGTAGTGAAACTCGATTTTCACCCTCACGATGATGCTACGCCAACTTATAGCGGAGATCTTGCTTCAATCTCGAGCTGAGTCCTCTCTCAGGGTTGCGTGGGTGTGTGATAAAAGTAAGTACAGCACTGGAATCGAAGTTTGAAACGCTTAATAACTTTTTAAGTCTTATACTACGTGGTAATACGTGATTTCAGTCACTGAGGCAAGAAATGTCGCCTTATTCAGCTACGACTTGCTCCATCAGCGAAAAGTCTTGAAGTGTTCAACATTGTGTATAGAATGTCCTCATCAGCTACCACACTTCCTATAAGCTTCCCGCCCCTTCGGCTGAGAACCCACTAATAGCTTCTAATACGTTACCACTTCATTTTTATATTACTGAAAATTTGTTCTTTCCATCCCACCGGAAAACGAATTAAACAAACAGAAGAGAAGAATAATAACAAACATGAACAAAAATCTGTCTATCAAATCACTTCAAGAAATTCCAATAAAAGTATCTGCAACCAAACCTAGTTCCATTTGCTTATAATATTATATGTAAATTGATTTGTAGTGAGA